>HG992170.1:11804803-12207764 GCA_905220505.1 Laothoe populi
GACCAGACCTCAAGACATTGTGAGCTGCTTCTGCGTAGATCGGACTACAACAAATTTAAATTAAATATCAACTATATGGAGGGTAGAAACATTGCACTATACTTTCGTGACGACATACAACTTAGTCTGCCCCGTGACCAGGAAGGCTGTAAAGTCTTCGAAACGTCGGGTTAGAAAAGTAAAATAAACCGCGATATAATCCGTAAAATTCGTTTTATTTCAACCTAAGTGCACTAGTAGTGCCTTTATACCTTTTTTTTTTGCCGCCCACACACCAGCACAGCAAAGCAAAAGAAAAGCCGCTGCCTACCGTGAGTCGTGACTAGGTTTCTATTTTCCGCAAAACGCCGTATTTTTTCATCAATATTAGCTTTTGTCTGCTTCTAGTACTTAACGCCATCTAGCGTTGCGATTATCAAAAAGAAGTGTATAATAAAATATGCTAACTATAGTGTTCGATATATTTGCTTCAGTGACCAATAGATGTCGCTAGATACACAAGTATTATCACGACTTTACATTGCTATCTTTTACAGTCAGTTCTACTATCTCTCAATAGAGAGTACTATATTTCTTGACGACTATATACGGCTTTTCTACTGAGGAACATCAAAATCTGCTGTTAATTATCAAGAAAATATTATTCCACCAGCAATCCCAGGACCCAACAATGGCGAGTTTAGTTTCATGTTTCAAAGTTTCATGCTTTATATTATTGAAGAGAAAGCTTCGTGACACGCATATGAGTTTGTGTAACCAATATGCAGCTGTAATAAATAAATAAATAACACCCAACAGTCACACACACAGCCCCGACCCCACACTAAGATACGAGTCTTGTGTTGTGGGTATCAGGGAGTACGAGAGACTTTCGGTGTCACAACACCCAGATCCCGGACATAAATATCTGTCTGTCACACAAACATTTGTTCCGGTGTGGGAATCGAACCCACGGCCTTTCGTTTCACAGCCGGCGACTCGCTTACTGCGCCACGGAGGCTGTCAAATGGCAGCATTCTGTAGCTATACCGATAACAGTGAAAACCAGAGTAGGTAATAAATTCACCCACTGTGTGTTCTAATCCCACACTTGGTCAAACCTGTATCGTGGGAATCAACTATGTCCTAATAATCCTACTGATATTATAAATGTGAATGTTTGGATGGATGGGTGTATGGATGTTTGTTACTCAATCACACTACAACGGCTGGACGGATCTGGTTGAAATTTGGATCAGAGATTGATTATAGTCCGAAATAGCACATAGGCTACTTTTTATCCCGGAAAAATGTACAGTTCCCGTGGGAAGTAAAGTTTTTTTACAGAGCAAGGGATCGACATGATTTTTTGCATAGTGGCAGTTTAGGGATCAGCAAATGATATAGACCATTTTTTATCCCAATCACGCTTCCTGTGGGATAGCAAAACATAGAAAGGTGTACTAATAGCTTCAGATGGCTCCATAGATTGTATACCTTTTCTTCCAAAAATAACCTTCGTCCGACGGAGCCGCGAGCAAAATCTAGTGCTATATACGGGGGAATGCCAAATTATTTATTTATAACTATAAATTACGATTTCACCTTAACGTATAATGCAGACAAATTATGGCGCATTTACATTAGTCGGTTAGACCGTATTCGGCTGCAGGCCGTATTCGGTTACCGACTAATATAAACAGGTATTCGTTTGGCCGTATTCGGTCGAGCCCGTTGTCGGTGTCGAGTGCGCCGTTCAACATACAATCTGTTCAATATACAATCGCCGCATCAATCAAGTCGCCGAATTCGGTTAACCGACCAATGTAAACTACTCAATTTAGGTAAGCGTTTCAGTTAAACCGAATGCGGCCGCCGCCTTCACATACCTTCGAAATTCTTAAGTATGCAGGTTTCCTCACGGTGTTTTCCTTCACCGTTAAAGCAAGCGATAATTAAACATTTAATACACACGTATCTTGAGAGATGTCAGAGGTGTATGCCATTTGTGTTTTGAACATATAACTTTCGTCTTGAAAGTCCGTACCGCAACCAACTAGGCTATCGCTGGTTTTTTCAAGGAAAAAAGGCGGAAATGCTTCATCCGCAGAGCCGCCATGGAGGAGTGGCGTCTCAGACTGGATAACCCAACAGCGGGTCTGAAGACCGTTGCGACAGTGCGCGCTGTCTTTGGCCAATGGCTAGACAGGCGCCACGACGCGGCAACGTTCCGACTGACACAGGTTATCACGGGCCATGGCTGTTTTAACACACTCTAGAAGTGTGCCCAGTCTGGGACGACGAGCGCAGCGCCCTCGTGACAGTAGTTGGAGGAGACCTTTCGCTGCCGGCCATAATGTCAGCTATGGTCACCAGCCCGAGGTCCTGACGTGCAGTTGCCCACTTCTGCGAGCAGGTAATCTCGCAGAAATAGAGTGCAGAGGGGGATCGGGAACATTCTGATCCTTTTCGCCGTCAGAGGAGGTGCCGCTCTGTGGACTGGGGGGCATTAAAGAATTCCGCCACGGTATACTCTGCCTGCCGTAAGAGGCGACTAAAAAGGCCATCGGGGGTCGCGGGCTGTTATGGCGCCCTCTGTACTGTAAACGTTTGTACATCGTGCGACCCTGAGATGAACGACAGCATGGGTGGCTAGCCTCATTGCTGTTGTAAACGCCAAGGTCGTCCTTAGGTGTGCGGATTTCTGACCAACCCCGCCCCAATTTAGAGATGAGCCGTTACGCGGCACTGCGCATGGTAGGTTCCGGTAGAAGTTGGGGCGCCTTAGCCTCAAGAACCCAAAGCCGACCATAATGCGCTGAAGAAGGCCACCGCGGGGTTTTGGTTGATATTCAGGTGTAGGGTTAACATAGTGTTAGGGACTCGGCCCAACGACCGTACAGAAATTTCCATCTCTACTGGACGGCTTAACGTTAGGTCGTAAGACCGGTGAGTCCAACATAACCATTCCACCTCCCCCCAGGATGGAACGGTAGCGATAAAGCGTTTTCCCCCGCGAAAAAAAACAGTAAAAAAGACATTCACTGACGATTTACCATTTAGTAAACTCGTTTGACTTCAATAAAATCTAAATCTATACAACTTTTAAGTAAGTATAAAAACATTGCAGTGTGTTAATACTACCATCAGAACTGCCTCGGTAGTGCATGGGTAATTGCGTACGCGGTAAGATTGCTGCGATAAGATCTGGGGTTCGACCCCCGGGTCGGGTAAAAGTGATATTTGGTTTTTCTATTGCAAAATACTCATCATCAGCGCGGAGTCAGGAATAGTGCCTGGTATGACTCAGAAAGTCAGGACAGTAAGCACGGTGAAATGTGTGTTACTGGTTGCACCTCTGCCTACCCCTTTAAGGATTACAGGCGTGAATGCGTACCATCAGGTGCAGTGAATCACTTTGCCGTGCCAGAAAAAACTAAAACAAGACATGAAGATTCATAAAACAGGATATATAAGCCCAGATTATGAAGCGTCTCGACCGCTAAGCACTCACACACGATTTTCCTTAAGTGCTAATTGACACCTTAACCGTTTGACGAGGACAGGACAGACTAATTTAAAAATATTACCACGCAAATGGAAGTCCCACAACTTAAACAAATGCGTATGAGTGTTTTTCAGGAAAGTAATAAATGGGATATTTTGTAATAAATAAATAAATAACACCCAACAGTCACACACATAGCCCCGACCCCACACTAAGATACGAGTCTTGTGTCGTGGGTATCAGGGAATACAAGAGACTTTCGGTCTCACAACACCCAGACAACGGACACAAATATCTGTCTGTCACACAAACATTTGTCCCGGTGGCGCGGTGTGGGAATCGAACCCACGGCCTCTCGTTTCCCAGCCGGCTACTCGCCCGCTGCGCCACGGAGGCTGAAAACAGTTTTCAAGTAGCGTGAGACAACAATCTCTCGCTACTCGACACAATCATGCTGAATAGCTTTTTTTTTATCCTAGCACGGCAAAGTGACCCCACTGCACCTGATGGTAAGCGCAGTGCCGTCCAATTAGAGTATGAAGTAGTGTGAGATGATTTATCCCCTGCTACTCAACATAATCATGCCGGTCTGCTTCTTCACACTACGCCACGGGCAATAAGGTGAAGAAGCAGTCGCGGGTCTAGTGTCAGAGTACTCAGAAGGCATTTTTTTATCTTATATAAATACTAGTGACCAGGCCCGTACTCACATTGGTGACAATTAATTGAATTTATTTTTCTACAAGCTTTATACCTTTTGCTTTTAGCTTTTTTTAAGTTTTTTATTTATTGATTTTATGTAATATAAAATAATATGTAATAATATATAATATGTATTTAATTTTATTTTGGTATGTTTTAATTTCGGTTTCTTCTACAGTTACACATCAGTAAAAACAGATTTGAAGTTGATGAGTTTTCAAAAATGCTAGCTTAGTAGGGGAACTACTCAAAACCCCGGGATCGCTCCGCAAGCGCCGATGAAGGCCACCGCGGGGTTTGAGCTGATAGTGTCGGGTGGGGTGTACATATGGGGTGTACAGTGATAGGGACTCGGCCCAGCGGCAGCACGGATAGCCATCATCCGGGCGAGGGGGATGCTGGGTCGTAAGACCAGCTAGTCCAGCATACCCGTTTTATTCTTATTCCGCTTCCCCCCGGAGCGGGCGGCAGTACTAAAACGCTTTCCCCGCGACAACAAAAAAAGAGGGGGGCTACTCAAAACTGAAAACCATGCCAAGGGGTCTATGAAATAAAAAAAGTTTGGGGACTGCTCTAACTGGGCAGCACTGCGCTTACCATCAAGTGCAGTGTGGTCACTTTGCCGTGCCAGGAAAAAATTTGGTTGCGATACTATCGCATACTATTATAAGATGCATTATAATAAATTCATCTGGTTACCAGCAAGTTATGTAGGGTTAAAGCGAACGGTACCTAACTAACGGTATCAAACTTGTCACAGCTGACATAAGTTAAATATTACATGCGGGTTGGATATTTCGCTTTGATTTTAATCCACCATTTCGGAAGGTATAATAGTTTAAGACACCTCCATGGATTGTATACCTTTTCTTCCAAAAATAACCTCCACGCGGGCGGAACATACTTCTAGCTAAAGACAATGGATTCAAGGTAGGGTTACCAACCCCGAAATTGAAATACTTGAATTTGAAGTTAGAAAAACCAGGACAATTTCGTTTAAAAACACGACGCATCTTTGTTTTAAAATATCGTAAACACTTACGAGCCGAGACGCTGCCCCTAAAGTAAGGATTGCAAAAGTGGTGTGCGAATTTTAAACTAAACGACCTATAGAGGCTAAAAAACCTTTTCAGGGCGCTTAAACCCAGGACGCTGCTTAAAAACTATCCAGGACACTCTAAAAACCAGGCATGGAAAAAAACAGAACCGTTGGCAACTCTAATTCAAGTTCAAATCTATACTTGAATCTAGATTCAGCGGAGTTTAATTTAAATCACGTTCTGTAATAAGATATATGCTTGAGGTTTGATCTGTACTTATATATTTTGGCTGATCGGAGATCAAACGATACTTGTGTATCGTTCTGTAATACGGGCCTAAGAGTTGTCATTTTATGACTATTTTATCCGTAGAGCAAGCTATTTATTAGTTTGTGTCGTCCACAAATATGTGTTTCGTGTTTGGGTGTTGAGACCTAAGTCCCTCGTAATTGATACCCACTATATAGGTTTCCGGAGGGCGCCACAGTGCCGCAGTGTACATCGACTCTGTGATTGAAAATTAAGTAAAAATGTTTAAAATACCAGAATCGAGAGAATAAATGCATTTATTTATCCCTGGATTTGCAATTCACTTGGGATATATGAAGAATTGAACAGTGTTGCAGTGAATGAACAGTTATTTTAAAAAACAAATATTAACGAACTAATTTGAGTGAAGTGAAATGAAATGTTATGAAGAGCCAAGAACCAGCAAATAAGGATCTCGAAGTGCAAAAAGTATATTAATTACGTGAGTAATGAGTTAAAATCGCAAAAAGAAGAACTAATGAGTAAATAGTAAATATAATGGGATTTCGAAATAGACAAGTTACTCATTACCAAACTACAAACGCCATCTAGCGAAATATTCAAACAACAAATGCAAAGCAACACTCATATTTCGATAATAAATTGCACCACACCACAAGAGGGCTCTTATAACAACAAAACTACTACTTACTTTGCAAATAGCTACTTGTCAACCATCAAATAGAGGTCGCGGTCATCGATCGACATTCGAAAGACACTAAATATGGAAGAAATTAAAATTATGCTTCAATATATTCAAGAAGAACTAAAACAACAAAAAACACAAATGATAAAGATGCAAGAAGAAATAACAAATGCTATAAACATAAAAATTAACGAAAGATTAGAAATCATCGAAACAAAACAATCTATCCTGGAGAAACAAGTCGAAGAACAGAACAAAAAAATTGAGAGTTTTGAAAAGTACATACGGAGGAATAACCTAATTTTCTTTGGTATTCCTGAGGAAACAGGGGAAGGTGAAAATATCATACAGAATATTGTAGAAAAAATAAATAAAGATATGGAGGTCACATGCGATGCTACCTGTATAGAAACTGCCAAAAGAATAGGCAGAAAAGGAGAAAATGCCAGGCCTGTGCGGATAACCTTTACTACAACACCAATGAAATTAAAACTTCTAAAAAACAAAAGATCCCTAGAAGGAAAATCGTACTATATCAAAGAAGACTTCCCTCAAAACGTACTTAAAAAACGCAAAGAACTTCAAGGACAACTTAAATCGGCAAGAGAAAGCGGAAAGAAAGCTATCTTAAAATATGATAAATTGATCATTTTAGAAAAAACTGATAGCACTCAACAAATCTCAAAAAAACATGAGAAACCCAAAATAAAAAAAAGGAACATGCCACTATCTCCGGAAGTAAATAAATCAACCGACTCGAACTCTATAAAAAACCGTCCAAGGAAAAACAAGACGGGAAATATAACAAGTTTTCTCACTCATAAACACACATTAAATGATAACAAAAAAGATGAGATAGCACTTTCGAAACACCACTCAAAATAGGAACTAGTCACAAATCCCTCTCCACTCCCAGTACGGCTGGTCCCCGCGGGAGTTAAAGACCAAAACCCTCCAGAGAAAAAAAAAACGACATTCTTAATAAGTCAAAAAAATGCTGACTCTTACTATAAATACATAGGTGAAGATAGACAAATTATAGAAGATAGAGAAGAAAGAGCATTATAATACTTCTGAAAAATGCTAGTCATCTCTGGAGGAGGCCTTCACCTTCTACTCAAAGAGGGGTTCTTGCTAGGAATACACAATTAATTTCAAAACACGTTAAAAATTATGTATTTAAATATTAATATATTAAATTTCTTTCTATTTATTGTTATTTGTGAATTCTAAAATAAAATAATTAAATAAATGAATAATAATTAAATATAATTGAATAAATGAATAATAATTAAATATAATTGAATGAATAAATAATAATTAAATATAATTGAATAATGGCATGTATCAATAATATATTATGTAATTTAATAAGTTTCTTAGAATATTATGTTAATTAATGTTATTAGATTTAAATTACATTAGATTTCATTGTTTAATTGTAAAATTTTAAGTATGCATGTTAATAAAACGAAATATTATTATTATCATAATTTTGTAATGCTAGAAAGCAAGAAATAAAAGGCTTTTTATTTTTATTTATTTATATATAGGTTTCCAAATTTTTCCAGAGTTGATTTCTGTATACGTGATTGGTCGATTTTTGTTTGGCGCCAAAAATGAGCCAATGGCGTATACAGAAAAATTTGGATCAACTCGCAGCAAAATGTGTCACGGACGGAAATACATATTAGGAGAAACCCTCTATTTATTTCTTCCGTTATTGCTATTAATATTTAATGTACGTGTAGTGTTGGCGTCATTCACCGTACTACGTATATTTTTAGGAAATCCACAAAACATTGTAAATGAAAGGCATATTTTTATTTCCCATTTGAGCAAAGGAAACAAGATCATAATGCCTACGTTTGAGCATTGACGTAATTCAGGGTATAATTTATTGTGACTAACTCATTTTGATCACGTTTGATTCTTACAATTATGAAGGTCGAGCAAATGCGTATTACTTGAATTTTTAATAATGTATCCCTAGACGATGACTTGGACGATTTGATCACGTCAGCTCCAATCAAACAGCGAGTGAAGTGGTGGTTTCGGATAGTCTTCATGCAGCCTTTTTATTTTATTTTTTTATTAGGAAAATTGCAAATGCAAACACGCCTTAATAGGATGTGATAACACTTCTTTTATAGATGCAAGTTTATTTCGTAGTTTTCCAGACAATTTGCATTAAAAATCGCTCCCATCTATTTTTAAGATTTTTTCCGCGTTATTTAAGAACACTGATAGAAATTCTATTGAGATAGAAAGTTTAGTCATTAATTCATATTTATATTTTTTAAATAGCTTCTTAATACTTGTCGCTACGTTTCTGATTTGCGCGACGAACGGCCTGAATACGTTATTTTATGTCATCATGAACATGGACAGCCTCCATGCAGGCGCATCGGCTGTAAAACGAAAGGCCGTGGGATCGATTCCCGAACCATGACAAAAAAATCTGTAAAGAACAGATATTTATTTTGGGTCTGGGTTTTCTGGGACCGTAGTCCCTCGTACTTCTTGATACCAACAATACAGGTTTTACTGGGTGGTTTAGAATTATTGGGTGTATTTATCTAATATTTATGAAAATTATATGACCACCGCTAAAACATGAGGCCGAAATAAAGTCATAAAAGCAATAGAATATTACATAAAGGGTAAAATGGTTAGCAGCAACCGTTTGAATATAGTTCTAAATTACTATAAATATTAGATTAATGTGAACTCTCATTTGATTTCTTGACGCAAATGGCTTTATAATTGTTTTAACAGAACAACTAATAGGCTGCCCACGTACTTGCATCATTGTATCCTACTGTATAGAGATAACAGTACATGGTAAAAACCCCGATATATATTTATTTTTATATCATAGTCAGACAAACGAGCCAGTGGGTCACCTTATGTTAAGTGATCTCCACCGCCCATGAGCATCCACAATACCGAAAGTATCACGTATGCGCTGTCGGCCGTAAAGGACAGGAATAGGGATTAGGGAAGGAAATCTGGGCCTCCGGATATCTCACTTACCATACGAACGCGACAGTGAACTGTCACTTTACGTAGGTTTTCTGTGAGACAGTGGTACTACCCCGGTCGAGCCGGCCCTTTCATGCTGTAGACAAATATGTCTACAGCGTGGCTCTACCACTTTTTTACAGCTTATATAGTGATATTGGGTTTTTTTATCTAGAAATTCCCAGTATTAGCCCGGAGCCCGTGCCCAATTGTGCCCGGTATGGCAATAGGCTCGCCTCCCTATCACATTATGGTACCGAATATCGGCGATAAGTGGGTGTACTGGTTACACCTCTGCCTACCCCTTCGGGGATTACAGGCGTGAGTGTATATGTATGTAAGTTACAACTGTACTTTGAACAAATCGTAAAAATTACGTCTGTTCTAAGAATTTACTGAATAGTTTGCTGACCCAATTGCTAAATAAAAATATATATTAAACATGACATAATTATGAAAATTCAAGCCTCAAATAGGGTTTCCATTAGTGTTGTACAATGTAGAAGTTTTTCAAATAACGTATTTCGTACGTTAACAATAACAAATACGTAATTCGCCCCCCTCCGATAGTGGTTCACAAAATTAGGGGTGTTGGAGGGGGGCGAGGTTCCGCTATTTGATACGTTATTCGCCCCCCTCCGAAGTGATTTACAAAGCTTAAATTAGTGTTTTTCAAAATAATTAGACGTGTTTCGCTATGAGAGTGTTGGAGGAGGGCGAGGTTCCGCGATTTGATACGTAGTTTGCCCTCCTCCGATGATTACAAATTCACATAGTGGCTATACAAAAAATAAAATACAAAAGACAACATACAATAACAATGGTTAGACAATAAGAAAAAAGGTGTTTCACACAAGGGGTTCGGGGTGTTGGTTGGGGGTTATCGCCCCGAACAACTTCCCTCTCCCTCCCCCCAAACCAGGGGGGAGGAGGCGCAGTGTTGCACGTCGGCTATCACTCGGATCATCAGTCACGAAGCTATGACCCACCCGAGTGATAGGAACCAGCGGGGCTACGCGGAGGCCCACAACACCACTTGATTGTCAGAGGCTAGTGTCCACATACCAAGATGGAAAATGCTTCAATGGTAGTGGATGTAAGACGCATAACAACCCAAGTAACCAGACCGATTGGTTTGCCAGACCGCTCGGTCATAGCTACACCCGCCGACGGATCTGGTTGAAATTTGGCACAGAGATAGATTATAATCTGGAATAGCACATAGGCTACATTTAATCCCCGAAAATGTATAGTCCCCGTGGGATAGTTAAATTTTTCACAGAGCAAGGGATCGACATGATTTTGTAAAGTGGTAGTTTAGGGATCAGAAAATGACATACGCCACTTTTTATCCCGGAAAATGCACGCTTCCTATGGGATACAAAAATATAGAAAGGTGTAATAATGTAGCTTAAGATGCCTCCATGGATTGTATACCTTTTCTCCCAAAAATAACCTCCACGCGGGCGGTGCCGCGGGCAAGATCTAGTAGAACAAATATAAAGAACTGGTAAAATGGTTAGCAGCAACCATTTGAATAATTGCTGGTGGTAGGATATTCATATCCGCCCGGATAGCGACCACCGTACACAGGGTGTAAAACCGCCATAGTGGCACACGCAAGTGTGTCGCGTTTCGGGATCAGCCAGTGTACATCCGGTTTTTGTCGGGGGTCTAGAGTTGGGGTACGATGTTTGGCCGTTTTGCGGCCTTCTGAGTACTCTGACACTAGACCTTCGACCGCTTCTTCACCTTCTTGCCCATGGCGTAGTGTGAAGAAGCAGGCCGGCATGATTGTGTTGAGTGGCGGGGGATACATCGTCTCTCGCTACTCGATACTCTTATTGGACGGCACTGCGCTTACCATCAGGTGCTGTGTGGTCACTTTGCCGTACCAGGATAAATATATATATAACGGCACGCGATATTATTGAATAATGAAAATCAGTCTATTTTGAGAATTATCCATTAACTTTATTATTTCTAAGGAATTATGGTTTTGTATTCGATTAAATACTATTTGTAATTAAGAGCGGGTAACCCCGAATGGAGTTGCGTCTGTCATTACGTGCGAATGGCTGGTCAATTAGTTCTCTGGTTGACAGCGGTAGTGCGTTGTGTGATTCGCAAACCCATTGGCTCTAAGTCGCTAATTAATATTGTAATCCCTAATTGTCTAAGTTATTGAAATGTCTGTATTATTAAAATATTGTAAATTCAAGGCCATAGTCCACTTATTGAAACGATTCCTGAAGTTTGACGCCTACATAAGAAGTTTGAAGCTCCGACATATATATATATAGTTTGAATTACTATAAATATTAGATTAGTGTGAACTCTCCTTTGATTTCTTGATGCAAATGGATTTATAATTGTTTTAACAGAACAACTGATACGTTACCTATCTAACTGCATACGTATTTATATCCTACTGTACCTATAGAGATAACAGTACATGGTAAAAACCCCAATATATTACAGCTTACAAAGTGATATTGGGTTTTTCTATCTAGAAATACCCAGTATTAGCCCGGAGTCTGGAATTGTGCCCGGTATGGCAATAGGCTCGCCCCCTATCACATTATGGGACCGAAATTCGGCGATAAGTGGGTGTACTGGTTACGCCTCTGCCTACCCCTTCGGGGATTACAGGCGTGAGTGTATATGTATGTAAGTTACAACTGTACTTTGAACAAATCGTAAAAAATACGTCTGTTCTAAGAATTTACTGAATAGTTTGCTGGCCCAATTGCTAAATAAAAATATATATTAAACATGACATAAAACAAACTACAAAAGACCTACGGATGAGTTTCTTGGTGCTTCTTCTCAGACCAGTGGGCATTTCCGAAGCACCGGTAGAGTTAGATTTTAGCATTACTATGACATGTAAAATGTGCCCCTAGTGGCCTAATTTACAAAATAAATTATTTGATTTGATTTAATTAAGAAAATTCAAGCCTCAATAGGGTTCCATTAGTATTGTACAATAATGTAGAAATTTATCAAATGAATAAATACCATCGATTTTCATTTTAAACTAGTGGCAGACGTTGTCCTGCCATAAACCGCCTTCTCCGTGGACCAAATTTTCGTTGAAAAAATAAGCAATTCAGATCTCGCGAACAGCGCCACCCATCGGATCTAAAACAATAGCTATAGTTTTAGATCTATAGTTATAGAAACCATAACAATAGCTAGCTATAACTAAAGGACCCAGGATCATATAAATAAGTAAATACGCCCAACAGCCATACACATAGTCCTGATCCCACACTTGGTCAAACCTGTAGTTCAAGAACTATGTGGGACTACGGTCCCACAACACAGCAAAAAATATTTGTCTGTCAAACAAACATTTGCCTCGGGAATGGAACCCACGACCTCTCGTTTCACAGCCATACACAACAACATATACACATATTAAATGCGTTTATGACCTTCAAAAGTTCTGTCTTAATACATCTAATATCGCAATGTCGTGACTGTGTTGAATGAAGACTATAATTCAAACGAGTAAGAACATCAAATCAATGAATATACGAATAAAAACTTAGATGCGGTGGATCAGTATCAATCAAATGAACATAAGAACAAAAAAATATGTAAACGGAGCGAGTTTTGGAGTGAGCGTATAATAATTTTAACAAAAGGAAATTCTGTAGCAAAATATCATCACCTGCCCTTATCCCAAACTCACAAATGGTTTTGACTCTCCACGCAGCCCTATCATCTCTCAAATCTGCATTCACTCCTTTCATGTGCATGTCCTCATTCACGCAATACATCCATCTCTTTTTATGTCTTCCACTACTCTTTCGTCCATCCACGTCCATATTGACAACCAGTCTTGTCACATGCCTTTCATCCCTCCTAATCACATGCCCATACCAAGGTAATCTAGCACTCCTCATCTTTTCTACAATTGGTGCTACTTTCAGGTTTCTCCTTACATACTCATTCCTTATCCTATCTAACTTTGTGACCCCATTCATTGATCTTAACATACGCATCTCAGTAGCATGCACTGTCCCCTCATCCGTCTTTTTCAGTTCGTCTATCTTTTACTATTTAACAAAGAGCCCGAAAAATAAAAAGCAGCAGTTGCCTAGCGGTAGGCATAGATTACACACAAAGGTCACAAGTTTAAAAACAACCCAATAATTATGGCAAGAGAAAAAAGAATTCTCTTAAGAATTTCGAAGGTATGTGAAGTCTACCAACCCGCATTAGGCCAGCGTGGTGGACTAAGGCCTAACCCCTCTCATTAGTAGAGGAGGCCCGTGCCCAGCAGTGGGACAATGTTTAATGCAGGGCTATTATTATTTAACAAAGACCCGTCTCGAAAGTTAAAAAGCAGCGGTTGCCTAGCGATTGGCATAAACTACACACAAAAGTCACAAGTTCAAAAACAGCCCAATAATTGTCGCAAACATCGAGAGGAAACTTGAATACTGGATAATTCGAAATGAGAATTTCAAATGTATGTAAGTCTACCAACCCGTAAAGTCCAGTGGAGCGTGGAAGATGCAAAGATGCCTCTGCTAAGCACTGGGTCAGTATAACATTATACAGTCAATGAACTTAACAAATGCGCAATATTATGGTGAACCTTCTCACGAAATAAAAAAACTTTATGCCAACTAACTTGTTGTAAATTAGGATCAAATAGAGTGTGACGCAGAAGTCTCGATACATACTATAAACGCTATACTTAATCGTTTTATTATTACCGACAAGGTACCCTAAAAAGAAGCTACAATTTAAAACAAAACATGGTAAGATTCATTAAGCTATGACGAATACTGGTTCCACGACATGAATACAATCTTATTAGGTTCAGATGGCACTGCACTTGAGTAAATAGCGTCTTTAACTACTAATAAATAAAGACCACAATCATTTGCTATTGTAAGAATAAGTGATATGTATAAATTAGTCGCATATTCACGCCATACAGAACAAGTCAGTACGCCAAGAGACGCGATCGGGTCACGATGAAATTCATATTACTTGTATTGTTTATTGGCGCGTGTTATTGTGACGTAGATTTTTTCGAAAGGCCGCGAAATTTTAGCATAGAACTTCTTTACCATACACAATTACAAACCGGTGGACACGTTGTGATCTCCCCCTTCGGAATATGGACACTAATGACCGGAATCGCTTTAGGTGTTTCGGGGAATAGTTATAAACAACTTAGTCATGCGTTCATTCTGCCCAAAAAACAAGACTCGCTTATAAATGGATACAAAAGTTTGACAGGCGTGGTGCTGGATCCTTCGTCAACCGCTGTGACGTTGACAAGCAAAAACTTCGTGTTTCTCGACAATGATTTCAACGTGTATCCAGATTTCAGATTGACGCTGCAAAAGGACTTCAATGCCGCGATCAAAGTACTCGATTTTGATGATCCGAACTCTGCAAGGATTGCGAATACATACATAGAAAAGTCTGGTGGACGAGTGTCTAATGTGTTACAATCAGACGACTTCCACGAATCACGGATGCTGCTAACCAACGTCATATCTTTCAAAGGACTTTGGACGACGCCTTTCAATAAGTCCGACACAGTTTTGGAACCGTTTTATAATGAAAACAAAGAAGTCATCGGAAGTGTTAACATGATGTACCAGAAGGCGCAGATCCCGTTCTCGAACGTGCGTGATTTGAAAGCATTCGTCATGGAATTACCATATGGGAATACCCAAAAATACTCAATGCTATTCATACTGCCATATCCGAATACCAAAATCGACGATATGTACAAAAACTTTGCTAAAGTGAGCCTTAAGGATGTGTACAAAACGTTGCAGAGCGACGCCGATTACTTCGGCCTAACAGAGATTGATGTTAAGATCCCGAGGTTCCACATAAGTACTAATCTAGTACTCAACAAACCCCTGAACGATATGGGGGTTTATGACATATTCCAGCCAGATTTGGCGAATTTTGATCGCGTTACTAAGGACAACATTTTCGTGTCTGCAATTGTACATAAGGCTGATATCGAAGTCACCGAAGCGGGGACGATCGCATCAGCGGCGACCACAGCAAGCATTTCAGACAGGATTTCTGCCCCCTCCTTCCATGCGAACAGGCCTTTCCTGTACTTTGTCATGGAAAAAACTACAAACACTGTGATATTTAGCGGCATTTACTCAAAACCAACTGTGTACTGATTATATTGTAACCATAGTCCTTATATTTTGTTATACATGTTTAATATTAATTAATATACCAATATACTACGTGTAACGGGAATAATGCACATCCTCAGACACCCCAATTTAAAAATATTATTACAATCATAATTCATGTAAAGACTGCGACGAATATAAATATTGTTGTTTATGAAATTAGTTGTACTAATTTTCGACATAAAGTTCGCAATTTTGATTATTTGATTTTTAAAGTGTTCCTTTATGTGCATTTAGAAAAAACTTTATCGCATCGAGTTATGTTTCAGACTATTATTTACCTGAGTGTTAATTATTTCTGGATAAAAAAAAGGTCTATGAAAAATTTTTTGATATCGATTCAGTCGCTTATTCTGAACAAACTACTTTCAGAGTGTGCATTAATCATGTTACATGTTGTATAATTTATAAATACATATTCAGAAACCTGTTTTTATATGAAGATCTAAAACAAAGCCTTTGATCAACTGTTACGATCATATCAACGAAAATACTCAGAAATGTTAACACATTAATAACCTATTAAATATCAATAAAAAAACCTGTTTTGTTATCGCTTTTGAATTTGTGTATTACTGCTGCGCGGTATAACCGACGCATTATAAATACTGATGTTGGGTCATAAGTCGTGACGATAAGGCTCAAGTCACAATGTCATTTACAGTCTAGACCTTAAAAAATGTAAACATTGATACGGAATGCTGATTCACTATGGCACCTATATCAGCGCACTTGCTACCAAAATTGCCTGCCAGACTGCCTTGGTGGCGCAGTTGTAATTGCGCATGCGTTACAACCGCTGTGCTGAGGTCTCGGGTTCGATCCCCGGGTCGGGTAAAGTGATATTGGGTTTTTCTATCTAGAAATTCTCAGTATTAGCCCGGAGTCTGGAACCTGTGCCCGGTATGGCGATAGGCTCGCCCCCTATCACATTATGGGACCGAAATTTGGCGAAATGTGGGTGTACTGGTTACACCTCTGCCTTCCCCTTCGGGGATTATAGGCGTGAGTGTATATGTATGTATGTTGCTACCAAAATATTAAAAAATAAATACCCAACTGTCACACACATAGTTCCACACTACTTTTCCAAACGAATCGTATTTAAACTCATAAAACACATGATTGATTCGAAAGAAAATCTTTCTCATATTTTATTCCAGTTTTTAGAATTAAGCAATGATTTGATAGACCTCAATGTCTTGATCTTCTTCTACCACTTCCTACGGAGGATCATTTTTGCCCATCGAACAAGAGGCTACAATACAATACAATTCATCATCATCAAGCAAAAATAAATTTAAATGTGATGTTTTAAAAATCCATCTCGAAGACAATGTATAAATGAATACATTCATATACATTCACGCCTGTAATCCCCGAAGGTGTTAGCAGAGGTGTAACCAGTACACCCACAGTATAGTATAAATAAATATAAAAACATATACACACATACGCCCCCACACATACACACACACGCACATATACACACGCTCTTCAAAAAATACTATCTCGCTTTTGACTGCCTGTATTTATTTGTGTTAATAAAATGTAAATCCGTTATTGGACATAAGATATGTCTATCAGTTTGTATATCTCTAGTATTAAGGGCTATGGATTTCCATCATAATTTGACAGCCTCCGTTGCGCAGCGGGCGAGTAGCCGGCTCTGAAACGAAAGGCCGTTGGTTCGATTTCCGCACCGAGACTAGTATTTGTGTGACAGATAGATATTTGTTTCGGGTCTGGATGCGACCGTAGTCCTTCGTAGTTGTTGATACCCACGACACAGGTGTTACCTAGTGTGGGGTCGGAACTATGTGTGTGACTATTATTTATGTTTTGCTATTCGCTCTGTCAACGCGTGAACGCTGTCTACCTCTTGGTATAGGCACGATGGCACACGTATATCTTATACTTACGTACAAGTACATAAAAAATAATTAACGAAATCAAAAACCCGACTGCAAAATAGTAATGCACTAAAAAGACCAAAACAAGATTGAGAATAGAAATTAAAATAAGTTGCAAGCGGAATCCATTAATTTTCTTTCGGTTTATAATTTGCAATTGGAGTATTGTAGCTTAATGCAGTATCTAAAGTACTGTTTCGATCATATCAACGAAAATACTCAGAAATGTTAACACATTAATAACCTATTAAAATATCAGTAAAAAAACCTGTTTTGTTATCGTTTTTGAATTTGTGTATTACTGCTGCGCGGTATAACCGACGCATTATAAATTCTCAATAAATATTGTTAACGTGGCGTTAAATTCTTGTTATTTTTAAATTTCTACTATTATAGAATTTTTTGGGTAGCCAGAAGCATCTATAAAAATAGCCCTACAATTTTTCATTAGCAATGTGTTTCAAGTAACTAGAATTTGAATTGGAATTGCATAATGATTTAAATTTAATTTTTAGGCTTTAGAAAAATGGAAATCTTTTTCTCTCTAGAATTAAAAGAGTAGGTATTTGCACGTAGAAGTTTTTTTCTTCTATTTTTAGTCCTAATAGCAATTGGACTATTCCTATTATACAATTAAATAAAAATATCCCATAACTTAAAGCGATTACAATACAAGAAAATTCAGTCGATGTTTCACACGTTTCAGAGTCCCTGTTTGATGTAATCTTCCAAATATATTTGGAACGTAAGTATTTTTAATCTGTTATTGCTGTGGTTTGACATGGTTTGACCATTAATTTCACTGACGTCTATTATATGGACAGGATATTTGATCCGCGAAAGTGTGCCTATTTGATTTTCGCCATATTGGCGCTGATAGCAGTGCAGTCGAGCAGTGAGCGTCCGTGGAACTAACGATAGAGTTGAGACACGAAGGATGATATATCGACAATGATACACAACAGTCGATGGTTTACAAATCTTAAAAATAATAAAAACATCGCCTTAGCAAAACATATTTTAATCTACTATATTATGTTTAGAACGCTTAATATAATATTATAGATATTTTGATATTGAAATATAGATATCGGAGATAGATATTTATACTCGTAAATTATTGAAACTACTACATCATCGTCAACTTAATCTACGGTACTTTAGTTACACTATAATATGTGTTTCCTCTTTCCCTATTTAATTTAGTTGCTTAGTATAGTATTCACTTAAATTTTTATAATAAATATAGTGGATTATAAACTGTGTAGCTAAATAGTTTTGTAGCTCATTACCACTTTATATTAGCTACAATTGTATCTAAGTAGACTAAGTATATATGTAACGGAATCTTTCAACGCAATGTTCACCACCTTCAAGACATCCGATTTACTTGAATATTTACACACGTATCAAGGACTTATGATCTATAGGTTCACCAAGATAATAAAAAATATAAGGTATCATTTTAGATCATATTTTTTTATGGGGTCTTAATTTGCAATCGAATATTTTATTATAACTAGGTTTGATGCTGTTTTGGGACTATAAATTATATATAAAAAATAGCACGCTTTGATAGCTAGCCGAACTAAAAAGTAGAAAATAATATTAAGTTCATGGCAAAAAATTATAATTTCATAAAACTAAAAAATATCACGTTTTAAGGTGTCGTCAAATATGATTCCAAGATCTTTGAATCTAATAAATTCATTGGCGCCCCGATTCACGAAGAAAGGATGTATGGCGTCAGGACCAGACCCTTGGACGAGTCAAAATTTTTAATAAAAATATCGATATATATTTAAATATCGATATTTTTTTCGGATATATCAAACGATATTGATATATTTAAAAATATCGATATATCAAACTCCGATATTGATATATTTAAAAATATCGGAAATCCGATATTTTAAAAAATATCAACATCCCTATTATATGTCAAATTTAGTTTCAAATACACTCGAGAGGGGCGCTTCAAATAAGCCAAGAAAATAGCTGTCATTTTGTATTAGACATCCTGTCCATATAATAGACATCAGTGATTAATTTCACTGCCTCTTTTGACTGCCTCGGTGGCGCAGTTGTAATTGCGCATGCGTTTACGACTGCTATGCTGAGGTCTCGGGTTCGATCCCCGGGTCGGGTAAAGTGATGTTGGGTTTTTCTATCCAGAAATTCCCAGTATTAGCCCGGAGTCTGGAATCTGTGCCCGGTATGGCGATAGGCTCGCCCCCTATCACATCATGGGACCGAAATTTGGCGAAAAGTGGGTGTACTAGTTACACCTCTGCCCACCCCTTCGGGGATTACAGGCGTGAGTGTATATGTATGTTAATTTCAATTAATTTAAACTGTCATGACGGATAGACACGCCGGCGGCGCGTACACTAGCAACACTCGCCGTTCTTGCATGCAATTTTTAACTTTAATGCTATGGAAATAAAAGCTTGTTGCTTTACTCCCGACTTTTTTTTTAATATCCTTCCTGACTGGAGGGGTTAAAGGCTTTGACAATCAATATGTCATTTTGATATTTCAAGACCTGAGTCCCGTAGACAATGAGTCCTGTCGATAACCTGGGAATTCCTCGATTTTCGGGAAATAATTTAAAGGCTTTGACAATCAATATGTCATTTTGATATTTCAAGACCTGAGTCCCGTAGACAATGAGTCCTGTCGATAACCTGGGAATTCCTCGATTTTCGGGAAATTAATTACCCTTTTGGGAAAACGAGAGGTTTGTTACATATCGAATATACAATCAACAGCTTAATCCACTGAAGATAAAAAAAAACATTTCGATTTTTGTTCGCTGATTGTATTACCAAGACATAAAATATAAAATAATATACAAGACAAAAAATATAAAATAGGAACCATCACGTATTTGTAAGGAAATCGCTTCATCACATTTCGCAAACGATGTTATTATATTACAATATAACTTTGCCATGTTCATATAAGTGGTGTATCAGCGATTTTTTTGGAATTGGGGTTAAAGGCAGCACGGATTGTTGGTTAATGTCTTAATTTTAGCCCTAGGCCCTAGGGGATTCAGAAGTTTTACACTGGTAACACTGAGTTGAATCCGGTCCGTGCGAGAAGTGCAAGAAATTTGAAAATAAATTAACATCTTATTTCTTAATTTGGATATTAATATTAATACGGCCACTAAATCATAACAATAAACTATCAATAAGTTAACGTATAATGAGAAAATATTGATAATAAAATCCAAAGAATAAACCTAATATTTTTGGTTATATTTACTTACTACAAAAAAATGTTTTCGCGAAAATGTGTTAGATTACGATCATGTATGTGGAAAAAATATTTAATAAATGAAAATATTGTTAGCAACTTAAACAATACGTTGCGTAATTACAGTGGTAAGTTTGTTCGAATATATTGTGTAATATCTATTGAATATATTGAATATATTGAAATCTATCTATTGAATATATTGAATATATTGAATATATAATTGAATCTATTGAATATATTGGGTTGTCTGGCAGAGATCGCTCTTAGCGATAAGACCGCCTATTGTAACTTACTTTAGCTTTAAGGTTTTATTTTGTAATATTGTTTTGATGGTGTGCAATAAAGAGTTATCTATCTATCTATCTATCTATCTAAGTATAGTGTTCATAGGCATTACTTTCATTGATTCTTGTGCAAATATTTTTATATTAAAACTAGAAAAAAGTAAATGACAAGTAACCGAACTTACGTTCTGTTGCGAAAAAGAACGTAGATAAAAAATAACTATGTTTTGTTACCACATTTAGCTTTATTTATTTTTAACATGCATACTGTTAGATATCTTCTAAATCAAACAACAACTATATCCGTATTCCTTGTATTTTCATAAATAGACAATGTCTCTCCATGTTTACAATCTCATAATGATATTTTTTTATCTCTTTTTTAAGCAAAAGACACCCATACAGCCTAGCCTTTGATGACACTGATCACAAACTATTCTATTTTTAAATGATTAAATACAAAATAAATATACTAAAGATTATGAAACCTTACACTAGTCCATCCTGATAATGTGATGTCCTCATGCACAACCCTGTGGAATACCTTACAATACATACACAATCACCCCTATAATTCCCGAAGTGGTAGGCAGAAGTGTAACCAGTACATCCACATTTCAACAAGCTTAAGATTGCTTGCCACACCAGACATAATTCCAAATTTTGTGCTGATACTAAGTATTTCATGTTACAAAACTTCAATATCATTTTTATCTGACCCAGGGTTCTGGAAACCTGAGTACAACAGTCATACCATATACTCTGTTTTATGTTTTATTTATTTATTTATACTCTTTATTGTACACTACAATACATAAAATAGGAAGACAAAAAATAATTTAAAGTACAATTGGTTGTCTCATTGCTCTCAGCAATATTTTCAAGACAACTAAGGGATGCAAAAATTTTAAAAGGGAAAAGAAAAAGGGGAGGGCAATTTGTGTACAGAATAAGTTTAGTAAAAACATTTTTTTTTTATAGTATAGTCCGACAACCGAGCCAGTGGGTCACCTGATGTTAAGTGATCTCCACCGCCCATGAACATCCACAATACCGAAAGTATCACGTATGCATTGTCGGCCTTTAAGGACAGGAATAGGGATTAGGGAAGGGAAGGGGGAATCTGGGCCTCCGGTTATCTCACTTACCATACGAAACGCGACAGTAAACTGCCACTTTACGTTGGTTTTCTGTGAGACAGTGGTACTACCGGTCGAACCAGCCCATTCATGCTGTAGACAAATATTTCTACAGCGTGGCTCTACCACTTCTAATAATTTGTTTTTTTTAATGCCTCGACAGGCAGATGAGCATATAGGCCACATGATGGTAAGTAGTCACCGTCGCCCATAGACTTCTGCAATGCCAGAGCACAGCAAAGCCGCTGCCTACATTATTTTATTTGGATGGCTCACAGCTATCAATAATAGACAAATTTATGACGAAACTAATACAATATATAAGTCAATTACGAGCCACAACCAATAGAAGTTACAACTAAACCCCTGGAGGAAGTCTAATTAATTTTTTCTTTAGTTTCGTTTTTCTTCTTCTCTAGCAGCGATAGCCTAGTTGGTTGCGGTACGGACTGCCAAGACGAAAGTCATAGGTTCGAAACCCAAGTGGCATACACCTCTGACTTTTCTAAAGTTATGTGTGTATTAAAATGTTAATTATCACTTGCTTTAACGGTGAAGGAAAACATCGTGAGGAAACCTGCATACCTGAAATTTTTTCAAAGGTATGAGAAGTCTGCCAACCCGCATTAGGCCAGCGTGGTGGACTAAGGCCTAACCCCTCTCATTAGTAGAGGAGGCCCGTGCCCAGCAGTGGGAGAAAGTTTAATACAGGGCTAGTATTATTAATATTATTATTAGAAAAACGAATAATATGTTTTCCTTTTACAGGTATATTCTGTAATAAAGCCTCATTTCTATATTATAGTGTACAAAAGGATTCACACAAATCATTATACAACTTTTCATTAATCAATAGATGTTATTGCAAAGGTGTCTTAGAAGCGGATACAGCAGAATTGCTGAAAGGCCAACATGAAAAAGGTGTGTTTCTTTGCAGACTCATTAGCGCAGGAGGGTAATAGCTGGCTGTAAACTGAGAGACTGCAGGTTCTATCCCTGCATTGAGTAAATGAGACGTATAGAACCAACGAGAGCAAAGTAGGATTTAAATTTTGGCAATAAAAAAATTTGATTCTAAAGCAACTTTTGTTTTGTTTTAGAAAGGTTTACAGCCATCTTTAAATACAAGACATTGCAATAGTCGATGCAGATTTTAATTTCTATATTGCAATGTTTTTTTTATTTTTGCCCAACTACCGATATTGTTTCTATACAACTCAAATATTTGTTTCGGTTATTTGTGTTTTGAAAATAGTAATGCTCATATTTCCTATAGAAATACTAAAATTAACTGCAGAAACTTAAATGAGGTCATTAAAATATTCATAAATATAACACCAATAAATTTGCAAATGGTTAATTATGAATTTATGTTTAATTCTATGATTTTACGTAAGTGGCTTCTTTTAGAAATGAATTATTTAATCTTTATTATCTATTACAGAGTTAAAGAAAATAACAGAATTATTTCCACAATCACGGGTCACACTGAACGAATTACAAACAAAAACACCGGATAAAATATTTGATATACATTTTAAACAGAATGTGGTGGCACCAAAGGGGAAAAAGAAGAAAATTTTACAAAACAATGACTGGCACTGCACTTATGTGTTTACATGGCCAGAGAAAATTAAATTTGAAAGGTATATTTTGCAGTTAATCTAGATCAGTGGTTTACAAAATGGACCAGGATCCACCTAACAAAAAGTTTCAAATTAGGCACTTGCCTCTTGGTTGTTATGAATAAATAAATTATTGTTTAAAAAAACTAAAAATCATGCTTCAATATTTATTGAAAGAATTTTATGACACCGAACAAAAATAAACAAATTAGACGCCATTCAAATCTTCTGGAAGGTGTAATTATTAAATGACAGTAAAGGATGCATGATATGAGCCGTGACGTCACCTCTCAGAATGGCCATTACTGTGCTGTTGTGCGAGGGACATAATGATATGTTCCCAATACACACACATTTTTGTTCATACTAATATTTAAAATAAATATTATGACCTCAGTTTTCAAGCAATTTTGATTCTGTTTCTTCAAAAGTCTCTTTTGCGTATTATATTTGCTTGCATATAGAATTATGTACAAAATTAAACACAGGAAACTACCCTATTATTAATATATCAATACATAGCACTGCACATAGTCATGCACTGTCATAATGAAATGTACATTGACCATTGGGCAGCACCGGTAGATATTTTGCTTAATCCTTAATTTAGATAATAAAACCCGTACGTAATATTCTCGATGTCATAGAACTCCAACAAGATCTTGATAGATTCTCCAGCTACTGTACTCAAAATAAACTACAATTAAACGTTTCGAAATGTTTCTATGTTACTTTTTCCAGATCTAAGAATATTATAAGTGGCTTATGCTACACTTTTTTTAATACGGCTGTTAAAAGAGTATCCATTATAAGAGATTTGGGTGTCTTTCATGATGAGAAATTAATATTTAACAAGCACATTCACCACATCATAGATAAAGCATCGAAAGCACTGGGTTTTGTTATTAGATCTTCTGCCTGTTTTCAATCTATAAAACCTATAAAAGTTCTTTATTGTTCATATGTGCGTAGCCACTTAGAATATGCATCGCAAGTCTGGAATCCACAATACAATATTTACACTAATAGGATTGAACAAATTCAAAAGAATTTTCTAAAATATTTGGATTTTAAAACCCATCAATTAAACTCAGGTTACCACCAGCGTTGCAAGAAATATCACTTCCTACCTCTGGAAAGAAGACGCAAAATAAGCGACATAAGTTTTTTACTAAAGTTAGTCCAGGGATCCATTGACTGCCCTGATTTATTATCAAAAATTTCTCTGCGAACGAATCTGCTTAACTTCAGACAAAGACCTCTTTTAAGTATACCCTACTCAACAAGTAAATACAGGCAAAATGCTTATCTCTTGCGAAGTTGTAATAGCTTCAACGGATGCACCACTGCCAATAAAGCTAAACGCACACTGCCTCAAGACTTTTTTGTTTAGTACTTTGTGATTCCGTTCTCGACTCATAGTGTAATAATTTAATATCGACATGTTTGTAACATAACTCATTTGATTATTTATTGGTGGAGGTTTGTAATTTTTGAAAAATACTATTCATTATTTGTTATTAGTCTGTAAGCCTTCCGAATATTAAATAAATAAATCCTGAGCTATAAAAAGTGCCCATAGTGTCCTAATTTACAAAATAAATGATCTGATTTGAACCTTTGAAATTTCCAGCTCGGCCATATCAAAACGCCTAGCGCAAGAGAAAGCAGCAACACAAGCTCTACACTGGCTGTACATAAACAAAAGAATAGATACAAAAGGCACTCCGATGTATGACAAAATCGTTCTCAATGAAATAAAAAGTTCGCTCAACGAACCTATACAAATAACTGTAAGCGATAAATCTGTGGAAATGATTGAAAAAATATGGAATGAATATGAGAGTGGAATAAGTAAGACTTTTATTTATTTACACTTCAGAGTATATAGGTGGACTTAATTAAGGTATTCTCTATAAGGTGTACCAATAATTTCAAATACATATTTTCACTAAGCCGTTTATTAAATACTAGTTGTTGCTCGCGGTTCCGCCCGCGTGGAGGTCATGTTTGGGAGAAAAAGTATACAATACAAAATACCAATATTCATGCGTTTAATTTAAAAATGACGGATTTTCATACAAACTTTCATTCCCTATTTTACCCCCTTAGGGGCGGAATTTCCAAAAATCCTGAAACATATATTTTAAATTTTTAACTAAAATGCCAAATACTAATTTTCATGAATTTAACTTCAAAAATGACGGATTTTCATACAAACTTTCATCCCCTATTTTACCCCCTTAGGGGTGGTATTTCCAAAAACCCTTCCTTAGTGGATGCCTACGTGATAAAAGGTACCTACTGTCAAAATTTCAAGTCTCTAACCCCAGCCGTTTAGGCTGTGCGTTGATCGATCAGTCAGTCAGTCAGTCAGTTTCTTCTTTTATATATACAGATTGTCCCACCCCTGGGCTCTACTAATGAGTGGGGTAGGCCTTAGTCCACCACGCTGGCCTAATGCGGGTTGGTAGACTTTACATACCTTCGAAATTATTATAAGAATTCTCAGGTATGCAGGTTTCCTCACGGTATTTTTCTTCATCGTTAAAGCAAGCGATAATTAACAATGAATACACATGTATCTTTAGAGAACTCATATGTGTATGCCATTTGGATTTCGAACATACAACTTTCGTATTGACAGTCCGTACCACAACCAACTAGGCTATCGCTGCATCAAGTTTGATAGTTTTACGTAAATAATTTTATGTTAATATTTTAGAAAACCTACACAATAGAATAATGACGCAACTCTTAAGATTAATTCACAGTAATTGTGTGAAACTACGGCTATTAGTAAACTATAAGTATATTAAGACAGCCTCCGTGGCGCAGCGGGCGAGTGGCCGGATGTGAACCGAGAGGCCGTGGGTTCGATTCCCGCACCGAGACAAATGTTTGTGTGACAGACAGATATTTCCGTATTGCGTAGTTTCTCGAACGCTGCCCAACCGAGTTGGATTCGACGATTGACCTCTCTCTCAAAGTTCGACCTGCCTAACTGGATTACTTGTCCTAGATAGACGTATTCGTCTACAACTTCGAGAGTTGAGCTCTCAACAGTAATCGGCATAGACTCAACATGGATATTTGACAGGATTTTAGTCTTGTCCATGTTCATCCTAAGGCCCACCAGTTGGAAAACTCGGTTGAGGTCTCTGAGTATAGTGCTAAGGTCCTCCAGCGATTCTGCCAAGACAACAATGTCGTCGGCAAATCGAAGGTGGGTGATGTTTTCGCCATTGATGTTGACGCCAAGTCCTTTCCAATCTAAGAGCTTGAAGGTATCTTCCAACGCGGTAGTGAACAGTTTCGGAGATATAACATCTCCCTGTCTCACACCTCTGTGTAGTGGAATATCCTTCGTACTCTGGTTTTGTACTCGGCCTGACATGGTGGCATTGCTGTACAAGCACCTCAACACTTCAATGTACCGAAAGTCGATGTGGCACCGCTGGAGGGACTGCAGCACAGCCCAGATCTCGATCGAATCAAAGGCTTTCTCATAGTCCACAAACGCTAAGCAAGGGGGTGGGGGGATTTGCCAGTACTAGCCACGCTTGGCAAGCGGGTTGGCGATCGCAGGATACAGCTTCTCGCGCTGATTATGCTGCTGCTATGCTGCTGCCCATAATCAGCCTGTGGCATTTAGCTGAATCATGTGTGCGATGGTTATCCCGCCATCTGTCGGTCACCAGAGCCTCGTCCGTTAATCAGCAGGGAGCACCACGTGCAGGTGAGGTTGGTTTTGGGATCCGGAAGCTGTAGTTTGAACCCCTGACTCCCCTCCGTGTGACTGTTGGGTGTATTTATTTATTTTTGTGGTTTCAGAGAACATTTACCAAGACACATTCAAAGAGGCAAGACAAAGGTTATTTGTCAATGAGTTGGTTTTAACCAAAGATTCAACTATTGATGAAGGTATGTTTAGCTTTATATCAGCTCTGCTGGGCACAAGCTGTAATGACGATATAGGCTTAGTACACGGCGTGACGTCACGCCTTGTATCGTGCATCCTGTTCTTGTCATTTGAGATTTGCTTGACACCAAATTTGATTCTAAATTCACAGAAATTCTATCATTTTAAAGATAAGGTCATATTACTGTTTTCGATAAACAATAAATTACGATGGAGTTACTTATGTATTGAGTATAATTTCATTTAGAACTCCCCTTTCAGGGACATTTTTTTTTATCCTGGCTCGGCATAGTGACCACAATTCACCTTATGGTAAGCGCAGTGCCCTCCAGTTAAAGTATCAAGTAGCGAGAGATAATCATCCCCCGCTACTCAACATAATCATGCCGGCCTGCTGTTTAGCTCCTTCATACTATGCCATGGGTAAGAAGGAGAAGAAGCGGTCGAGGGTCTCATGTAAGAGTACTCAGAAGGCCGGAAAACGTCTAAACATAGTACCCCCGACAAAAGCCGGTACACTGGTTGATTCCGGAACGCGACACACTTGCGTGTGCCACTATGGCGGGTTTTACACCCTGTGTACGGTGTCGCTATCTGGGTGGATATGAATATCCTACCACCAGAAAAACTCCTAATCTGTCATATAAATTAGTGTTAGGTTTACTTTACATTAAATAAAATCATTATGTATTATGTTTTTGTGACAGATGATTTACCTGAAAATGATGCAAATTCAACGGCCGAAGAGATTGATTTATTAGGTTTGTATATATTTTTGAATATATCCATTGTAATTAATGACTAAGATGTATAATGCATACGGTCGGAGTGGCGATGAAGAAACTAAATTCAATTACAATAATCAACCTTATTCCTTTAGACATACGACTGATATTAATAAGAGCGAGAAACAACGCGGCGCTTAGATATTTTCTGTTTATTTATTTTTTACACTAGCTTTTGCCCACAGCCGCGCCCGCGTCGTAGTTATTTTTGAAAGAAAAGGTATAAAATCCATGGAGTCATCTAAAGCCACTACATGTTTCTATATTTTGTGAACTGTGACTGACAATTATGCCAAACCCGCTAAGGATACATCAGAAAAGTTAATATGGTTGTTAAGTTTTAAAACAGTACGTTCTAAATTCAAATTTTCGTTTGATGCTCGTTTTTACAGAAAACCACTTTTTATGCTACATTTTTGGTGCGAAGTTCCAAAAGATAATATTGGTTTTCATAACTTTTAGTCAATTTTTATGAATTTATTTCATATTCTTAATTGTCAAAGCTTCATTTATTGCTGTTTAGCTGTCTCAATAATGTTAGAGAAAGTGGTAAAAGCTACCAAAATTATTGCGCTACTCGAAGAGGGTTGCAGCCAATGCTTCGTGGCTCAGAGGCTAAGTGTGAGTCGCTCGACGGTTCAAAGGACCTGGCAGCGGTATCAAGACACCGGTTCCGTCGAGAGAAGGCCTGGTTCTGGAAGAAAACCATATACCCAACCACGGGATGATCGTTTTCTTGTGAGTCGCGCATTGAGAAATCGCAAGTCTTCGTATGTGGACCTTAAGAACAACCTCGAAGAAGTAAGAAATGTGCATATTAGTCTATGGACGGTCAGGAGGAGGCTTCTCGCGGCCAATATACGCAGTCATCGCCCGGCCCGCGGCCCTAAGTTACTCCGTGAGCACAGAGTTGCCAGGCTTAGGTTTGCTCGAAATTGTGAGTCATGGACTCAAGAAGACTGGAATAGAGTATTGTTCTCCGATGAAGCCAGGATATCTCTGTTCGGTGAAGATCGACGTCGGCGAGTGCTACGAAGACGAGGAGAACGCTTTGCAGAGGCTTAGAGGCTTGTTTTGAAGAAATCACACCTTATGGTGGGGGCTCTGTTATGTTTTGGGCAGGAATAAATTCAATGGATCGTACAGAGTTAGTCTTCATTGAAAACGGCTCACTGACTGGACATCGATACATAACGGAAGTTCTAATTCCTCATGCACAACCCGCATTGGCTGCTTTAGGCGAAGACTCAATTTTTATGGACGACAACGCTCGCGCCCACCGGTCTGGCGATGTGGAAGCGTATGTGCAAGAGGTCGGCATTCGTCGTTTGGATTGGCCAGCTCGAAGTCCCGACCTCAATCCTATTGAGCATGTCTGGGACGTTCTGAAACGACGCGTGAGATCAGTACAACCGGCTCCGCAGACCATCAGAGAGCTGAAGAATGTGATTACCGCGGAGTGGGAACGTATTCCGCAAGCAAGTATCCGGGATATCCTCGCTAGCATACCCAGACGAATTCAAGCTGTGATTTCAGCTAGAGGGGGTCACACTCGATACTAAACATTTATCTGCTTTTACTTTATTAAAGAAAAAACAAACAAAAATCTTTGTTAACTTTTACTTCACGAGCATATGCACTACTAGTGAACTTTGAAATGAAATGAAATGAAATCGTTTATTGATCATGTAGGCAATTACATAGCTCTTATGACAAGTCAGTACATTAAAAAAAAGTAAAGAAATTTAAGAAAAGGATATCAGCTTATGTATACATAGCATCATCAATACACTAGCAATCAATTTATTAATTTATAAGGTGTTTATAATTTTAATTTTTAATGTTATTCAAAGAAATACCAGTCAAATATAAATATTTTTAAATGGGTCTGATAAGGACCATGGGTATTTCCGAGACGTCGCACGTTTTAAAATCTACCACCGGATCCAAACGCGACCCAGCCTGAGAAGACCCGGCGAAACAAACTCAGCGGGCTTATATTACCGCTGGATACTACGCGGCGCGACCCAGTCCTGAGACAATCCAGCGAATCAAACTCAGCGGGCTTGTTTTTGGTCCGGTTCATTATTTCTAGTAGATGACCTGTCACATATTAATTGCCAATTTATTGTTTTATATTTTATACGCGATCGGTCGTCATAGTTTATTATTTGTTATATTTTAAGTGTATTCAATATTACGACATGTAAATTTATTAATATTTTATAAATTTAGTTAATAATTTATTTTATTTCTACAACTAACATTGTGTAAGCTACAGGGCGCCAGGTCGCAGTGTGCAGAAAGGAACCGAATGCCAGACATCCCTATCCTCTAGATATTGTTGAACATTATAATAGCCCCTGTCCATTAGAACACGTTTAGTGTGAGCCTTAAACATTTTATCGGGCATATCAACCACGTTTTTGGGGATTTTGTTATAGAATTTAACACAGTTACCCATAAAAGATTTTTTAGATCTCACCACTCTAAAGGTGGGTACGATAAGTTTGTCTTTATTTCTGGTGTTAATGTTATGAATTTTTTAGCATTAAAACCCATAAATTTTATCAAAATTGTATGATAATACTGACGAAAACTTATTAATTTACAAAATTGTGAAAGTAAAACTACCTATAATTATTAAACAAACCAACAGTAACATTTGAAATTTTAGAAATTTTTTTTTTTTAAATTTTTTTGGTTCATTGCTTAGGTGCCCGTTTTTTTTGCAAATGAGTTTATATTTATAAAATCATTTCATCTCTCACAACTACTCTTTGCATAATACAGATACTCGCTCAAACGGGTATAACTTTTGATTGAGTGCACCGACTTAAATGAAATAAAGACTAAATGTTACCTCGAGATACACTCTTATAAGTTTATTCATTTGTCATAATACAGTACTTTGCCTTGACAGACAGTCATAATTCCAAAATCATTTTTTTTTCCTGCCACGGCAAAGTGACCGCACTGTACCTGATGGCTAGCGCAGTGCGGTCCAAATAGAGTACTGAGTAGCGAGAGACGATCTATCCCCGCTACTCAACACACTCATGCCGGCCTGCTTCTTCACACTACGCCATGAGCAAGAAGGTGAAGAAGGGGTCGAGGGTCTATAGTCAGAGTACTAAGAAGGCCGCAAAATGGCCATTGTACCCCAACTCCAGACCCCCGACAAAAACCGGATGTACACTGGCTGATCCCGGAACGCGACACACTTGCATGTGCCACTATGGCGGGTTTTACACCCTGTGTACGGTGGTCGCTATCCGGGCGGATATGAATATCCTACCACCAGCTACAATTGAATTGAATTGTTTTTGGTTCTAATTAAATATAACACGTTCAACATTTTGTAAAACTATTTAATGTACAAAGTGCCTTTTCAGCTAATATGTATAGTATAGATTGTGTTTATCTCACAGAAACAAAGACGAATGTACATCCAGTGTACGGTAAACACATAACACCTACACATGCGGATATACAAAGGCGGGACTCAGTTTTGGAGAGGGTCTTCGAGAAATACGAGGAAGAGTTGACGCCACTACCCATCGATGAGTATGCGTAAGTAAATAATAATAACACCCAACAGTCACACACATAGCCCCGACCCCACAGTAGGATACGAGTCATGTGTTGTGGGTATCAGGGACCTAGAGAGACGCACGGTCTCACAGCACCCAGACCCTGGACACATATATCTGTCTGTCATACAAATATTTGTCCCGGTGTGGGAATCGAACCCACGGCCTCTCGTTTCACAGCCGGCTACTCGCCTACTGCGCCACGTCGGCTGTCAATATTATATTATTTCTCAAAAGTGTTTTTGTCGGTACGCCATAACTTCGATCATTCTTCATGAAATTTAATGATTCAAACAACATTTTAAAACTTATGTTTGCCGCTATTGACGATAAATAGACAAATGTAAAATTATAGGTCTTGCCAAAAAAGTTGAGAAATGAACAATGCCATCTGTTAACAGTATATTCAACTAATTAGACGTATTTTTAATTTAGGAGCGCCATCTACTGTCGTATAAGATTAATTTCGTTACTATTTTGTACATTTAAATATTTAAAATGAATAAATATTAACATTTAATTATTTCTACTTTATTATTTACTCATAAAAATTGTGGTAAAAAAGTTGGTAAAAAATTTTGAAAACAATTAAATTCCACGTGCGGATTTTTATGTAACCGAAAAATTGGCTTAGGACATACGTTATTTAATGCATTGCAATTCTTGTAAAAAAAAACAAAGTTAATTGATTTTTTATTGTAATTCTGTAGTAGATTTTATTATTATTAACTACTTTATTTTAGCCTAGTATACACTATAGTTATTAGTTAATATTATACATTTAGTGATAAGGTACGATGGGTTGGCATATCCTTGCGGATAAAAACCCCTAATTAATAAAGAATTAAAAAAAGTACTTTTCAGAAAAAAATATGTATGACCATGTATGCATAAATATGTTACTTTTTTTAGGGTATAGAAAGGTCCAATATCAAATTGAGATCGTTTATTAAAACCGTTCATGATTACAAATTATGCCGTGTAAATAAAGCTGAAAGATATTCGACATCGCGTAAAGGTCAAGAACGGTGTCAAGGTCACGCTGCCCTCGCGTCCCGTACCACGGTCACGCTGCCCTCGCGTCCCGTACCACGGTCACGCTGCCCTCGCGTCCCGTACCACGGTCACAAGGTCATTAATGAATTAGGACGCTACGGGAGTACGGGTATAGTCGGTCACGGTCGTGACCTCTTGTATCGGTGTCCTGCTTTTGTTGGCAGTAACTGGGCCACCTTTATTTATGTAGGTTGACAATGCAGGTCACATATTGAGATAAAAAAATTAATAATTTTACATGAAATGATAAATTATTTCATATATACATATACACTCACGCCCGTAATCCCCGAAGGGGTAGGCAGTGGTGTAACCAGTACACCCACTTTTCGCCGACTTTTTTTCCGTCCCATAATGTGACAAATTCCAGACTCCGAGCTAATACTGTGAATTTCTAGATAGAAAAACCCAATATTACTTTACCCGATTGAACCCGAAACCTCAGCACAGCAGTGTAACGCATGCTCAATTACAACTGCGCCACCGAGGCAGTCCTTATATCTCATATAGGGAAATAAATAAACGTAAAATTGACGGCCTTCGTGGCGCTGCGTGCGAATAGTCGGCTGTGGGAGATGTCGCAGGTTCGATTCCCGCACCGAGACAAATGATTGGTGTGACAGACATATATTTGTTTCAAATCTGGGTGTTGTGTGTATTTCCTCGTAGTTCTTGATACTCACGATACAGGTTTGGCCTAGTGTAGGGTCAGAAATATATGTGTGACTGTTGGGTGTATTGACTGTCTTGAAATCGAGAGTTGACGTGACGTGACGTCATGCATGACTTTCACACGCGTATTATGTTACGCGCAATGAAATCGAGAGTGCACCTTTCGTTGACGTAACGAGAGTTACGTCAACGAAAGAGTAGAGTTAGAGTTGCCAACCGGTTACTCTTGACACTCGATTCCAATTTAAAATTGGGATTGGGTTCGAAAGCGGTACAATTGGCACTCTTGAACGCAACACCAGCGCACGATTCTACTGAATATGGCGGAATTTATATCAACTAAATGAAATAGAGTATTTACGATCGCTAGTTCGTAAATATTCTATGTCATTTATTTGACTGAGTTACGAATTCCAATATCTTCTAAATTGAAATTGAAACTGTATCGAGTTCGAGATTGGAATTGATTTCAAGAGTAGGCCTACTGTTTTCCCAGGACATGTCTTGGTTTTTAGAGGGTCCTGGGGTGTCTGGATATTTTTTCAAGCATCGTCCTGGCTTTTTAAAGCGCCCTGATAAGGTTTTTTTAGCCTCGATAGGTCCTTTAGTTTAAAATTCGCACACCACTGTTACAATCCTTACTTTAGGGGCGGCGTCTCGGCTCGCAAGTGTTTTCGCTATTTTAAACAAAGATCCGTCCTATTTTTAAACTGAATTGTCCTGGTTTACCTAGTATTTCAATTCCGGTGTTGGTAACCCTAACGTAACGTGACGTCAAATAAATAAATGGCGTCTTACGTCAGCCGCAATGAAAACGAGAGTGCGACGTCAAACGACGCGTGTGACGTGTGACTTTCATTCACTCTCGATTTCGTCCGCGATACTTTCGCGAGTCGACGCGTCGGCGAAAGTGTTTCAGTGTGTCAGATTGTACTGTTAGAATGTGTTTGTGTGTCACTACTCGAGTTTCTAGTTTGTACGTAATATTTTTGTGCATAGAAAATACTTGAAACGAAAGTCGATGTGAAACTTTGGTAGAACTGAATATGGACTTTAGAACTCTATATTATTGTAATGAAATTAGTATAATAACGTGGGACCGTGGTCCATCGTAGCTGATACCCACGATACAGGTTTTTTGAAGTGAAAACTTCTTTCGGCACGTTGGGCACTTTTGGGATGGGGAAAAAGCACTGAACTAGCGTGACTGTCACATTTACATTATTTTACTTTGACATAAGCACGCTTATGTCTAAAGTAAAATAATGGATATAATGGAATATAATGACTGCCTCGGTGGCGCAGTTGTAATGACTGCCTCGGTGGCGCAGTTGTAATGACTGCCTCGGTGGCGCAGTTGTAATGACTGCCTCGGTGGCGCAGTTGTAATGACTGCCTCGGTGGCGCAGTTGTAATTGCGCATGCGTTACGACTGCTGTGCTGAGGTCTCGGGTTCGATCCCCGGGTCGGGTAAAGTGATATTGGGTTTTTCTATCTAGAAATGCCTCAGTATTAGCCCGGAGTCTGGAAAATGTGCCCGGTATGGCGATAGGCTCGCCCCCTATCACATTATGGGACCGAAATTCGGCGAAAAGTGGGTGTACTAGTTACACCTCTGCCTACCCCTTCGGGGATTACAGGCGTGAGTGTATGTGTGTGTATAAGCACGCTTATGAAGTTTTATAATTATTGACAAGCAATCAAAGTTACTACTTCATGGACGCTGTTTCAAAAAACAGTAATTCCAAAGATTAATTTCACTTCTGTCGGTAGTCCCCATGACTGCCTATATTTTTTTATTTCGCGGCAAAGTGACCACACTGCACCTGATAGTGCCGTGGTAGGTTTGACCTTTACACAAGTATACAAAAGTCAGATGTAAAAATATGCCCTTTGGTTCCGAACCTCCGACTTTCGCCTCGACAGTCCGTACCACTACCAACTATGCTATCACTTCAACTTTCAAAAGTACTAGTGTAAATGCTTTTATTTTTTAATTTCATTTTCAGAGATGTAATCACGTCAACTCTCGATAAATCTCGAGTACTGGTAATAGTTGGAGCGGCCGGTTGTGGCAAGTCGACTCGCGTGCCAGCGGCTGTCCTCCGCCACTGTCGCGCCAGTACGACGGCAGTGGTAACCGAGCCTAGGCGAGTGGCTGCCATCGGACTTGCTGAGAGAGTCGCCAGTGAGTTGGGGGAAGAGGTAAGACATTCAGATGCGGGGATCAAATAAGTCACCTGATGGCATGTAATCACTATGAATAACTATAACACCAGACGAACAGAACTTTTTTTTATTATTTTAATCAATAAGTTACATTACCTAAAACCTATTATAGAAAGAATTTTATGAATCCGTTCAAAAATGTGTATATTAATCGCTATTAAAATATGCAGGAAGAGGTAATTGTTAAATGAAAAGGATGCATGATATGAGCCGTGACGTCACCTCTCAGAATGGCCATTACTGTGCCGTTGTGCGAGGGAGATAGTGAGATATTCCCACTACATACATATTTATGCTCATACCAATATTTAAAATAAATATTGTGAACTAATTTTTCGAGCAATTTTGATTCTGTTTTCACAAAAGGGTTTCTTTTGCGTATTATATTCGGTTGTATATCGAATTATGTACAAAATTAAACACAGGAAACTACCGTATTATAAGTGTATAGTGTCAAGTGTTCCTCTAGTAAAGAGGAAGATCTTTAGTCAGTTGTAGTACCTATACGGCTGCGGCCTTCCAATCATTTATATTCGGAGCTTCTATACAGGTTGTCCCAAAAGTCGACGTCAAGCCGGAACCGGGTGAAAAGGCAAGTCTCACCGGTTATCAGAAAAATATAAAAAAATCTAAGTTGCATGTTTTTAAAATTATAGGCATTTAAAAAAACGTAAAATTCTACATCCTGTAACACTCTTCTCACTCCTGTTGCCACACATCTTTACTTGTTCCAATTTTTTTGTTGTTATGTAACCCTGAATAATGTTTCTCTAAAGTATTGTCAAAATTTCAAATTCCCGGCTGGGTTTGAAATTTTTTAATAATACTAGCCCTGTATTAAACATTGTCCCACTGCTGGACACGGGCCTCCTCTACTAATGAGAGGGGTATGCAGGTTTCCTCGCGATGTTTTCCTTCACCGTTAAAGCAAGCGATAATTAAGATTTAATACACACATAACTTTAGAAAAGTCAGAGGTGTATGCCATTTAGGTTTCGAACATACGACTTTTGTCTTGGCAGTCCGTACCGCAACCAACTAGGCTATCGCTGCTATAATGCCAGCTTTTTTAATATGCCCATAATTTTAAAAACATGCAACTTAGATTTTTTTCTTTTTTTATGATAACCGGTTTGACTTGCCTTTTCACCCGGTTCCGGCTTGACGTAGACTCTTGGGACGGCCTGTATATGGGAAGCGTTGTGCAAACTTTGCCACCGCGATTCAGAATGGCATTTTTTGATTTTCGTGTGGAACGTGTTGTGTGCCGCGGAAGAATACGGATTATGGGTCTTAGGAAATTTTACCGTACAAAATGAAAGTTCTTGTCGATTTCTGTGTCTGCAGGTGGGAGAGTCTGTAGGGTACCAGGTTCGATTACATGCCAAGCCACCGCGACCGCCCGGCGGCTCTATACTGTACTGCACCTCCGGAGTACTGTTGAGGAGGTTGCAGACGAATCCAGGTGAATAACAACTAATTTTTCTTAAAACTTATTCTCTAGGTACAACTTGTACCATAGTTATGCCCATGCTATCAATTCGTGACGTCATACAACTCAGTCCACTCCATGACTATAAAGGCTGTAAAACTTTCGAAACATCGGGTTAAAAAGGTAAAAATAATCCGCTATAAAATCCGCCATGAGCAAGAAGCGGTCGAGGGTCTAGTGTCTAGAGTATTCCGAAGACCGCAGCCAAACATCGCACCCCAACTCTAGACCCTCGACAAAAACTGGATGTGCACTGGCTGATCCTGGAACGCGTCACACTTGCGTGTGCCACTGTGGCGGGTTTTACACCCTGTGTACGGTGGTCGCTATCCGGACGGATGTAAATATAAATTACAGGCGTGAGTGTATATGTATTGTTAGCAACACGACAAAAACACATACACTGCACTGAGGAAACCTGTACACACATTGATTGCAATGCAAACGAAATATTTTGATTGAGCACAAACTGCCTCGGTGGCGCAGTTGTAATTGCGCATGCGACAGCTGTGCTGAGGTCTCGGGTTGGATCCCCGGGTCGGGTAAAGTGATATTGGGTTTTTCTACCTAGAAATACTCAGTATTAACCCGGAGTCTGGAATTTGCGCCCGGTGTGGCGATAGCCTCGCCCCCTATCACATTATGGGACCGAAATTCGGCGAAAAGTGGGTGTACTGGTTACACCTCTGCCTACCCCTTCGGGGATTACAAGCGTGAGTGTATATGTATGTATGTATGAGCACAAACTGAGCTAGACAGCACGAAACTGAACCTTATTATTATGAACACTCTTTTATTACAAACTTAACGGTAGGCAGCGGCTTTGCTGTGCCCTGGCATTGCAGAAGTCTATGGGCGGCGGTGACTACTTACCATCGGGTGGCCCGTCTGCTCGTCTGTCTATCGAGGTTCAACGGTAGGCAGCGGCTCTGCTGTGCCCTGGCATTGCAGAAGTCTATGGGCGGCGGTGACTACTTACCATCAGGTGGCCCGTCTGCTCGTCTGCATCGTCTGCATATCGAGGCTCTAAAAAAAAACAAAAAAAAGAAACTCACCGCTTTCAGTCTATAATTTATGAATCTACCCGCACTTATTTCTTAGAGACCCCCCGATGTTTTTAATTAACACGGTCTACCTAACAGTATACAATTGTTTCAAGGTCTCTCAGGCTGCTCGCACGTGTTCATAGACGAAGCCCATGAACGTGATGTCAACACTGACGTCACTCTGTTATTACTCAAGAGGGCGCTAGAGGTTAATCCTGACTTGAAAGTGGTTATAATGAGCGCCACGTTGGATGTCGCGGTATTTACTAAGTGAGTTCTTAAACGGATTTTTTACTGCCAGTATGCCTACTATTGAAATCAATTCCAATCCCGAATTCGATACTGTTTCAATTCCAATCTAGATGATATTGGAACTCTATCTCACTCAACTCTATCCCATGGTTGTCTTGGAAAGATCGCCGAGAGCGATAAGACCGCCAATTGTACTTTAAATTATGTTTTTCTGTGTTTTTATCTTGTATATTTTTAGTGTACAATAAAGAGTATAAATAAATAAAACTAAATGAAATAGATTATTTACCAACTATTGGTAAATACTTTATTTAATTTAGTTACTAAAAATTCCGCCGTATTCAGTTAAATCGTGCACTAGTGTTGCGTTCAAGAGTGCCAATTGTACAGTTTTCGAATCCAATTCCAATTTTAAATTGGAATCAAGTGTCAAGAGTAACCCTCATGTTCTCCCAGGACATGTCCTGGTTTTTAGAGAGTCCTGGATAGTTTTTAAGCAGCGTCCTGGGTTTTTAAAGCGCCCTGATAAGGTCCTGTATTTTAAAATTCGCACACCACTTTTGCAATCCTTACTTTAGCGGCCTCTCGGTTCGCAAGTGTTTACGCTATTTTGCGTCCTGATTTTAAACTGAATTGTCCCGGTTTTCTAACTTCAAATCCTAGTATTTGAATTCCGGGGTTGGTAACCCTAGACTACGGCAAAGCAAAAGGGTTATGTTTTTGACCGGCATGTGAGTATGTATGTATGTATTTATGTATGTATGTATGTATGTATGTATGTATGTATGTATGTTTGTATGTATGTATGTTCATCTGTTCCCTCATAACTTCTAAACTACTACTCATAATTTGATAAATGAGTTGTCGTTGGAAGCGTATTGTTTGTCCACTGGTTATAGGCTACTTAAATTCACTCGCATACTGTGTGAATCGATATTAATTTGCGATTATCGAACATCGATTTAGTATTTTGATTCAAATAATCATTAGTTAAAATATCGGTATCGATAATTTTTAAATATAATTTCAGATTAACATAGACTAGTTATGCTATATGTGTGCTATATTTAATGCTTGCATGCAAATCCACACTGAATGTTTTATGAAATTCCAACATTTGAGTTGGTGATTAACTATTCTTCAACGAAATATCGATATTTATTTATTTCTTTCTTTCAAGTAGGTCCTTCACAGCTGACAATTTATAATATAGCTAATATTACACCACGCAATACGCCAATTACGAAGAACACAGAATATAAAACTAATATGCAAAGAGTAGGTAATTAATTAGAATTTCATGCAAAATTTCATATATGTAAGTTAAAACTAAAAAAACTAAAAAACTAATGACTAATAAATACTAATAATAAATATTAATAACTTTTAGACAATATATCAGATTCACACAGACTAGTTACGCTATGTGTGTGTTATATTAAATACACTTGTATGTAAATCGATATAAAAAGTTTGAACATCGATTTGGTATATCGATTAAAAGAATCTACAACATATTGATATGGATTTCAATACATAATATTAAATTTAAATACAGCAGCGATAGCCTAGTTGGTTGCGGTACGGACTGCCAAGACGAAAGTCGTAGGTTCGAAATCCAAGTGGCATACACCTCTGACTTTTCTAAAGTTATGTGTGTATTAAAATGTTAATTATCGCTTGCTTTAACGGTGAAGGAAAACATCGTGAGGAAACCTGCATATCTGAGAATTTTTCGAAGGTATGAGAAGTCTGCCAACCCGCATTAGGCCAGCGTGGTAGACTAAGGCCTAACCCCTCTCATTAGTAGAGGAGGCCCGTGCCCAGCAGTGGGACAATATTTAATACAGGGCTAGTATTATTATTATATATAAAATTTACAAAAACGTTACTTCCAGGTATTTTGATTCTTGTCCAGTTATAGAAGTCCCCGGCCGCACGTTTCCAGTAGATATATCATATTTACACGATGTACAGAACAAATTCAACTTGAAATTACAAAATACAATACAGAACTGTGATAAAGAGCGAAGGAAACCACAAGTTAACTGCCAAGAGGTAACTATATCGAAATCTGTTGAAGTGTTTCAAAGTGACTTACCATCTGAAATCTGACAGCCTGAGACGGGAGGCCGTGGGTTCGATTCCCGCAAGAGAAATTGACGTGTGGCAGACAGGTGTTTATTTCGGGTCTTGGTTTTTTGGGACCATAGTGCGTAGTTCTTGATACCCACAACATATGTTTGGCCTAGTGTAGGGTCAGAACTAAGTGTGTGACCGGTGTCTTTATTTTTATCTCAAAAGTTGGTACAAAGGGACATAAGTGTTGATTCTGACACAAAATTCGTTAAACTAAACTAAAAAAAGAACTTGTTAAAACAAATTGAGCCTTTTTCATCCTGGCACGGAAATGTGACCACACTGCACCTGGTGATGAGCGCAGTGCCGTCCAATTGGAGTATCGAGTATTGAGAAACAATCTATCCCTCGCTACTCAACACAATCACGCCGGCCTGCTTCTTCACACTACACCATGGGCAAGAAGGTGAAGAAGCGGCCGAGGGTCTAGTGTCAGAGTACGCAGAAGGCCGCAACACAGCCAAACACCGTACCCCAACTAAACTAGACCCCCGACAAAAACCAGATGTACACTGGCTGACCCCGGCACGCGACACACTTGCGTGTGCCACTATGGCGGGTTTTACACCCTGTGTACGGTGGTCGCTATCCACTAGAATATGAATATCCTACCACCAGCAAAATTGTCTTAAAGTTTATGCATGATCATCAAATGTCAGCCTATACGGGCCAACTGATTCAAGAAATTCATTATTAAAAATAAATGCGATATGTAAATATATATGGAACCCTCGCAAGTAACGAGTCCGACTCACGCTTGACAGGTTTAAGTTGGTTAAATATTTCTTACAGTTAGCAGAAGTGATAAAAGCAGTAGACAACAAAGAAAAGGAAGGTGCAATACTAGTGTTCCTCCCGGGTTGGTCTGAAATAAAACAGACCAAAGAACTGTTAGAGGCGCACTACGGAAAATCCAGTTTGCATTTAATACTGCCTGTGCATTCTAAGTAAGTTTATTTTGCTATATCGTTTTTACTCGACTATAACAAAGGAGTGTCATGTTATGTATGTATGTATGTTTTTGCCGCACCATCAAGCTGTGGAACAGTCAGCTACCGTGTTCCCTCCCTCCTATGATCCTGGGTCCTTTAGGCGTAGTGTGAAGAAGCTAAACAGCAGCCCGGCATGATTGTGTTGAGTAGCGAGGGATAGATTGCCTCTCGCTACTTGATACTTTAACTGGACGTTTGCACTTACAATCAGGTATCTTAAAAAGTATTATGTAGGTGTTTGGAAAAAGGTAATAAGTAGGGAGTAAAATACAAGCCAAAATCAAACTTATTTCCATATTGTTAAAGTTAAAAATCCCATGTAAGAACGGTGACTATTGCGAATATTTGTCCGGTAGCCGGCTAGCGAATGATACCTGGTATGACTACAACTGGAGTCAGTTTAGATGTGATCTTGCAATATGTAGGGTAACAGACGTGTGGTTTATATACAAATGTTCGATAATATCTTATATAGGGTGTTAGAGGAAAGAGGTATCAATATTTACATGTAGTTTTATAAATTTAATGACCATAAATATAATGGTGAAAATATGTAATTGAATTTAAAGAATTTAAATTACACCGGTTTTGTACTATCTTACATTAAAAAAAACTATCTAATATAGATATGCAAAACCTAATTATTAACTATTTTTCGCATTATGGAAGATATTATTCAGTATATTATAATAAAAAACGTATCAAATGCTGGAACTAGTCAGCAATGAGAGCGCTTTGAAGGTAATGGCTTGTTTTGTCGTGACAAATGTTGGCGTCTTCGCTAATACTTTTTTCATTTTATAATTTTTATTTACGTAGTCTAACTTTAGTCTTTTTATTTTACTAGAGTTAATTTTAGCACTTCATAGTACATAAATTCGTACACTTAAGCGTCTTGGTATATTTCTACTATAAATAAATAAATACTTGGGCCGCAGTGTTGTAGGACCATGAGAACAGATGTCAGACAGCCTCCGTGGCGCAGTTGGCGAGTAGCTGGCTGTGAAACGAGAGCCCGTGGGTTTGATTCCCACACTGAGACAAATGTTCGTGTGACAGACAGATATTTGTTTCGGGTCTGAGTTTGACCGAAGTCCCTCATACTTGATACTCATGATACAGGTTTTACCTAGTGTGGGTCAGAACTGTGTGTGTGACTGTTGGGTGTTTTTATCTTCTTTATTTTTATATATATAATTCTACTGTACGTGTATATGTCACTGAACTCCTCCTAAAAGGCTTTTTGTATGTGTTTGGGTGGCGCCCTGGATGGTATAGATTCACAAATCAGCCCGGCAGATGGCGTTGCTTTGACGGGCAGGACGACGTCTGCCAGGCCCGCTAGTTTATTATATTTATTTTAGGCTGTCTACAACCGATCAAGCTAAAATGTTTGCCAAGCCTCCTCTGGGCGTCAGGAAAATAGTATTAGCCACTAACGTAGCGGAAACTTCCATAACGATACCGGATGTTGTATATGTTATAGACTCCGGTGCTCACAAGGAGAATAGAATTATTGAGAAAACAGGTAAGTCAGTTCAAATTGTCAGAATTAACAACCGTATTTTTTTAATTTCATTCACAAATACCTTAGCAGAACTGAAAAGGTTTTCTTTATAACTTGCTTACTCCTGGTTTTAAATAAAAATTACCGCATTTAAATTCTACCATCTGTTTGATACAATGTTAGACAAATGTTTTAAAGTTACAACAACTTTACATGGACGAATAAAAAGTTACACCATTTATATTCTGTATATAGAAAGCAGCGATAGCCTAGTTGGTTGCGGTACGGACTGCCAAGACGAAAGTCGTAGGTTCGAAACCCAAGTGGCATACACCTCTGACTTTTCTAAAGTTATGTGTGTATTAAAATGTTAATTATCGCTTGCTTTAACGGTGAAGGAAAACATCGTGAGGAAACCTGCATATCTGAGAATTTTTCGAAGGTATGAGAAGTCTGCCAACCTGCATTAGGCCAGCGTGGTGGACTAAGGCCTAACCCCTCTCATTAGTAGAGGAGGCCCGTGCCCAGCAGTGGGACAATGTTTAATACAGGGCTAGTATTATATAGGATGTTCCGTGAAGTTGGTATAAAATCATTTTTTAGTTATCGGTACAAGATAAAATGCTTTTTGTGAAGTATATTCTAAAAAAAAATAATACATATGTACTAACGCCTGTGATCCCCAAAGGGATAAGCAGAGGTGTAACCAGTATATCCCCATTTCGCCGAGCCTATTACAGTCTCATAATGTGATAGGGGGCGAGCCTATCGCCTTACTAGGCACAATTCCAGACTCCCGGCTGATACCGAGTATTTCGTGATAGATACCCTACTATCACTCTAACCCGACTCGAGAATCGAATCCGAGACCTCAGCACAGCAGTCGTACTGCATACACAATTATAACTGTGCCACCGAGGCAGTCTATTAATACGTGACATTATTTATATTCTGTATATAAGGTGTTGCTGAAAGTTGGTATAAAAAACATTTGTTACTACGAGTGGGTAGACTTCACATATCTTCCTAATTCTTATGAGAATTCTCAGGTATGCAAAAACTTGCATATCTAAACTGAGGAAACCCTCACGATGTTTTCCTTCACCGTTAAAGCAAGCGATAATTAACATTTAATATACACGTAACTTTAGAAAAGTCAGAGGTGTATGCCACTTGGGTTTCGAACATACGACTTTGGTTTTGACAGTCCATACCGCAACCAACTAGGCTATCGCTGATATGATTCAGAAAAATGTAAATAGACCTCATATTTTAGGCACAGCAAGTTTGGAGACAGTATGGGTGTCTCAAGCAGGCGCCAAACAAAGGAGCGGAAGAGCAGGCCGAGTGCAGCCAGGTGATAAAGTATACCTTTTAGCAGAGTAGCCATCTGGCATATAGCATACCATAATTATACATTCGATATTTTTATTTCACAGGTCATTGTTATAGGTTATATACTAAAGAAAAAGAGGCAGAATTCGCAGAACACACTACACCCGAAATATTAAGGTATGTTACAAGTTTTTAAAATGGAAACCTCTTTAGGCGATGGATGTTTTTTATCCTGACACGGCGAAGTGACCACACTGCACCTGATGGTAAGCGCCGTCCAATTAGAGTATCGAGTAGCGAGTGACAATCTATCCCCCGCTACTGAACACAATCATGCCGGCCTGCTTCTTCACACTACGCCATGGGCAAGAAGGTGAAGAAGCGGTCGAGTGTCTAGTGTCAAAATGGAAAAATAAATGTGAAATCTAATGAGTTCAATTCAAATCTGGTGGAAGGGTTAAATGTCAAATGATAGAAAAGGAAGCAAGATATGATTCATGACGTCACCGCTTGATATAGACTTTACGATACAGTAGTGCGAGAGAGATAGTGTGATGATCTCATAACACACCTTTTCTCATATCAACTTTAAAAATAAATATTGTGGCCTAATTTTTAAATCTATTTTTATTTAATTTTTCCCAGGATGCTCTTGGAGTTTTCTGTGATCTCTCTAAGGCTTTTGACTGCGTCGACCACCGAACCCTCATTGTAAAACTCAAATATTATGGAATTTCTGGTTCATCTCTGGATCTAGTAATGTCCTATTTATCGGGTCGGGAACAAAAAGTATCTATAGATGGCGTCACTTCAATAGGATCTACAGTAAAAATAGGAGTTCCACAGGGTTCCATTCTGGGCCCTTTTTGTTTTTAATATATATAAATGACCTTCCTTATATGGTAGAGAAGGTTTCAAACATTGTTTTATTCGCTGACGACACATCTTTATTATTTAAAGTAAATCGTAAGGATAAAGACCTAGTTACGCCTAACAATGTTCTAAAATTAATTTCAAATTGGTTTTCTGCTAATAATCTTTTACTCAATCCAGGAAAAACGAAATGCATTCGATTTGCATTACCAAATGTACCAAATATAAATTCGTGCCTGGAACTAAACGGAGAAACATTAGACTTAGTCTCTTCAAAAGTTTTTTTTAGGAATAACTCTAGATAGTAAATTTCAATGGGGTCCTCAAATAGAAAGGTTATCCGTTAAATTAAGGTCTGCGGCTTTTGCAGTCCGGAAAATAAAACGTTTAACAGATGTTTCAACGGCTAGGTTGGTATATTTCGCATACTTCCACAGTATTATGTCTTATGGCATTCTATTGTGGGGATCAGCTGCTGATATAAACACCATATTTATATTACAAAAAAGAGCAGTCCGAGCTATTTACGACCTGGGTAGTCGGGATTCCTTACGATCTGTATTCAAGGAGAGTAATATATTAACTGTGCCGTCTGAATACATCTATCAAAACATTATGTACGTTCGCAAAAACATAAGTAAATTCCATAAAAATAGTGAAATTCATAACGTTAACACCAGAAATAAAGACAAACTTACCGTACCCACCTTTAGAGTGGTGAGATCTAAAAAGTCTTTTATGGGTAACTGTGTTAAATTCTATAACAAAATCCCCAATAACGTGGTTGATATGCCCGATAAAATGTTTAAGACTCACACTAAACGTGTTCTTATGGACAGGGGCTATTATAATGTTCAACAATATCTAGAGGATAGGGATGTTTGGCATTCGGTTCCTTTCTGCACACTGCGACCTGGCGCCCTGTAGCTCACACAATGTTAGTTGTAGAAATAAAATAAAATATTAACTAAATTTATAATATATTAATAAATTACATGTCGTAATATTGAATACACTTAAAATATAACAAATAATAAACTATGACGACCGATCGCGTATAAAATATAAAACAATAAATTGGCAATTAATATGTGACAGGTCATCTACTAGAAATAATGAACCGGACCAAAAACAAGCCCGCTGAGTTTGATTCGCTGGATTGTCTCAGGACTGGGTCGCGCCGCGTAGTATCCAGCGGTAATATAAGCCCGCTGAGTTTGTTTCGCCGGGTCTTCTCAGGCGGGGTCGCGTTTGGATCCGGTGGTAGCTTTTAAAACGTGCGACGTCTCGGAAATACCCATGGTCCATATCAGACCCATTTAAAAATAGTATGTATATTTGACTGGTATTTCTTTGAATAACATTAAAAATAAAAATTATAAACACCTTATAAATGAATAAATTGATTGCTAGTGTATTGATGATGCTATGTATGCTATGTATACATAAGCTGATACCCTTTTCTTAAATTTTCTTTACTTTTTTTAATGTACTGACTTGTCATAAGAGCTATGTAATTGCCTACATGATCAATAAACGATTTCATTTCATTTCATTTCAAAATATGAATTAATTTAGACCCCTATTTTTTATACAGATTTTTTTTATTTTTTTTCAGGATACCACTCGAACAAACTGTGTTAGATTGCAAAACCTACGCACCAGAAGATAAAATAGAGGATTTCTTATCGCAGTTGCCTGAACCGCCTACACGACAAGCGGTCAGAATAGCTGTCAACGACCTCGTGGATTTGGGTATGATACGAAATAAAACTGATTGAAAAAAATATTATATAAGTAGTAAGACTAATTCAAGCTATTTGAACAAGCTATTTGAGCAATTGAACTTTATTTCTTGATTTTAAGGTTTAAATATGGTGAGCAGAAAAACGTAAATTGAAAATATGTAGGGTAATAAGTAGTGAGACTAATTCAAGTTAAATTTTGCGATAGTAAATAGCTCATGCTCCAATCCCTAAACTACCACTACGCAAAAAATCATGCCGATCCCTTTCTCTGCGAAAAACTATCCCGCGGAACGATATTTTTATCCGGGACAAAAAGTAGCCTATTTGTTATTCCAGACTCATCTATCTCTATGCGAAATTTCAACTAGATCCGTTCTGCCGTTCTGACGTGATTAAGTAACAAACATCCATAAAGTGGTAGAGCCACGCTGTGGACATATTTGTCTACAGCATGAATGGGCCGGCTCGACCGGGGTAGTACCACTGTCTCACAGAAAACCAACGTAAAGTGACAGTTTACTGTCGCGTTTCGTATGGTAAGAGATATCCGGAGGCCCAGATTCCCCTTCCCTTCCCTAATCCCTATTCCTGTCCTTTAAGGCCGACAGCGCATACATGATACTTTCGGTATTGTGGATGTTCATGGCCGGTGGAGATCACTTAACATCAGGTGACCCACTGGCTCGTTTGTCGGACTATGATATAAAAAAAATCCATCCAAACATTCACATTTATAATATATAATTTTTTCAGGTGCCTTGACCCTATCAGAACAGCTCACACGTCTCGGCACATTACTATCGAAATTAACCCTCCACCCGAGACTCGGCTGCGCTCTCATACACTCGGTCATACTCGGCAACGTGGTGTCTGTGGCCAATGTGGTCACTCACTGCGGTGATAACATAGAGCTGTTTAAAAACGCACCGGACAGGAGGGAGGGTTAGTATACTTCGTTACAATTTTGAACCTTATTGCTCATGAAATAGAGTGGTGTGCGGTGATTTTAGGTTGGTCGAGATATAATGTACTAAGTGTAGATAGACCATTTTATGTCGGAGTCTATGTGATGTAATTACTGAATAATAGTATATTTTCTGAGAAGGCAAATGAGTTGTGTTATTCGATAGTCTATTGCTCGTGACTACGCAATTGTAGTAAATTCAACCGCTGTTAAAGTAAAACTTTTTTAGAATCGTTGTGATTTCAAACTCGATGAAACTAAAATGCGTCACGATCAAGAGACAAACACATAAATATATGGGATTAAGTTTGAGAGAATGAGATAGAATACATTAATAATGTCTTCCGACCGATTTCGGCCATGGCGACCTCTTTGACTCCTAAGAATCGGATCTGTGCTGATGCGCACGGAGGTGGCTTATATAGCCAATCTTCGCGGCAAACTCCCGTGCACAATGTGGGCACGTCAGTTTGCCGTTTATTATATTATATGTAATGGCTGCGGGTGTACGGGCATTAAGCTGATCGCGCTTAGCGTCGAGGTCGGCTTGACGCTGCTCCTCGAACTCGCGCACTTGTCTCTGTACATGTCCGCGCCATTTCGATCGTTGTGCTGCCAAATCCTCTTATTGAGAGGGCTCAATATTGCATCTTAGAATACATTACATGGTATATTATATTCTAGGATTGTGTTTGTTTTTTTTTTATTTTTCCTGCTCTTAATTCATCACATTCTATCGTATGTAACTTTCTGAAGTTCACTTCTAACGTGTTTGAATTGCACACACACACTTTTTATTTATATTTGAAGGTTACTGCTCCTGCGGGAACTTAACTTAATAATATAACAATGTTATATAACTTCAATGATTAAACATAGCGATGCTGAACCGGTTCATTAATGATGTAGAGAAAACGAATTATACGTGACTGCTACTACAATGTGATCACGAATTAGTTCTAGTAATGTATTTTTCCACTTTTGTATTTAGTGTAATTTACAAAAGATTATTTTAAAGTTGGGGCATTAGGCTATTTGTGGACTAAGACCAAGTTGCCGGTGGTAGGATATTCATATCCACCCGGATAGCGACCACCGTACACAGGGTGTAAAACCTGCCATAGTGGCACACGCAAGTGTCGCGTTCCGGGATCAGCCAGTGTACATCCGGTTTTTCACGGGGGTCTAGAGTTGGAGTACAATGTTTGGCCATTTTGCGGCCTTCTGAGTACTCTGACAATAGACCCTCGACCGCTTCTTCACCTTCTTGCCCATGGCGTAGTGTGAAGAAGCAGGCCGGCATGATTGTGTTGAGTAGCGGGGGATAGATCGTCTCGCACTACTCGATACTCTAATTGGACCGCACTGCGCTTACCATCAGGTGCAGTGCGGTCACTTTGCCATGCCAGGATAACAAAAAAAACAAAGTCTATAACCAGCTGTGAGTTATTGTTTAATATGCTGGCATTATTATAAAAATTTCTTTCATACATACTACGCCCGCAGATAATGGAAATGCTTATTAAAATCGTAAATCTTTTGTTCGTTTAACACTGCCTTCCGAAGTAAAAAGCCCTATCTACACATAACCCTTTTTTAGAAGTGAGATCTATTAAACGCAAATACAGCGCTACGTCGGACCATTCGGCATTACACTGGATACAGGACGACTTCGAACAGAAAGCGGAAGAGTACGGCTGGACCGGGGTAGAGCCGTGGTGTGACCGGCTCGGTATTAGGAAGGATCGACTGGGGTTTGTCAGAGGTAACTCATACACTTTTGATATTTATTTCTGCGAACTTTAATCGCTGTATATTGAAAATTTAAGAAATATTTATACTCCATTATACAGGATGTCCCAAAATTCGATGTCAAGCCGGAACCGGGTGAAAAAGCAAGTCCTACGGGTAATCAGAAAAATATAAAAAAGTCTAAGAAGTTGCATGGTCTTTTAAATTAAAAAAAAAATCTACAGCTTGTGACATGCAACTTAAATTTTTTTTATTTCCTGATAACCGATATGACTTGCCTTATCACCCGGTTCCGGCTTGACGTCGACTTTTCGGACACTCTGTATACATATAATTCAAATAAAATAAAAATTATTTGAATATTATGAAATGTCTTTCTATTTCATTGAGTTTTCGAACTACATGGCTTTTTTTGTCCTGAGAATTAACCTCTCATGTATCACAAGGACCGGTGTTTGCAAAAATGTAAAAAGTAGTGAGTAAGTTACAAGCCAAAATCAACTTTATTTCCAGGATGTTAACGTTAAAAATCGCTTAATACGTCGATTATTCCCAGTTTTTGTCCGGATACCGGTGTCCGAATGTTCCGGGAGTGGTTGAATCCGTTAACGAAATAAATATACCAATTCAATGCCTACTATTGAAATAAAAAAATTAAAATAATTTATTTAAAAATTGCAAATGTTACATACATGCATGACATGGAATTAAGATTTCGAGTTGCGAAAAATAATGTTCACATTTGCAATCTTATTGCTTATACAGATAGTTTTTTTTCCCCACACTAGTCTATATAAGTTAAGTCTGATAAATCTTGAAATATAAAATTCATCGAAATCGGCCCAGCAGTTTTTAATACAAATTATTATAATTCCAGCGCTGTCGAACCTATACCTACAACAGATACTGAAGTGTAGTGTTGTACAACCGTCGATAGATGTGCAGGAGTTGAACCGATTCGCAGATATCGATGAGTTGACTAGTGCTGTGCTATTGTCCGGTGCTAATGCACTGTTCACTACCAGGAGACTTGTACGGACTAAAGGAAAACTGGGAACTGTCACGGAACTGTTTACAAGGTAGGGTTTAGATTTATAACTAGTGGTATGACGTCACACAATCCGACTTCTCTGAAGAGCGAATTTTCGTTGAAAAAATCTGATCTCGACAACAGCGCCACCTATCAAAACTATTGTATCTTTTTTTATATATCATAGTCCGACAAATGAGCCAGTGGGTCACCTGATGTTAAGCGATCTCCACCGCCCATGAACATCCACAACACCGAAAGTATCATGTATGCGTTGTCGACCTTAAAGGACAGGAATAGGGATTAAGGAAGGGAAGGGGAATTCTGGGCCTCCGGATATCTCACTTACCATACGAAACGCGACAGTAAACTGTCACTTTACGTTGGTTTTCTGTGAGACAGTGGTACTACCCCGGTCGAGCCGGCCCATTCATGCTGTAGACAAATATGTCTACAGCGTGGCTCTATCACTATCTTTTAAGTTAGACCATTATACATATTCACAAAATTTCAATCGGTTGAGTTTCGGAGTTGATTGTGACACGGGGATAGGGTAGTTGACACGGTTTGTTTTATTAATTTAATCAACAATTTACATTACCTAAAACTTATTATCGAAATTATTATGAATCCGAACAAAAATAAGTAAATTAGACGCCATTAAGATTTTTTGAAGTGTAACTTCTTTAGATTCTGAAACTTGATGAAACTAAAAAGTGACACTAATAAGTAAAAGTTTTTTATTCATTAAAAGTACACCGACTTCAAAGAAAACAAATTATGCGTCACTATAAAATTTGAGGGTTGCCCTTGATTTGTCTGAGATCCCATCATCAGATCCTGACTTGGTGCCAATGGGACCACCTGGGAAGTATACCCTTTTAAACAAAAAAAGAATTTCTCGAATCGGTCCAGGAGTCTTCGAGTTATCAGGTAACATACATAAAAACGAAGATTCCGACGAATTGTTAACCTCCTCCTTTTTTGAAGTCGGTTAAAAAGAGAGAAACACATAAATCTATAGCACTAAGCCTACGAGAGAATGAGTAATTATCATAATTGTTTATTGAAATTCAGTCAATCTTTTTTACTCCATCGCCAGTTTCGAATGCAGAAGCATATATTAGGGTGGAGCAAAAAAAAGGTTTTTTTTCTTAGTCGTGGGGATAGAATTTGTAGCTAATAGAATGTGAAATATTTTGAAGTGAAAAAAATATTTACATAATTTTTCTTTTAAAATTAATTATGATTATTTTTTTGTTTAAGTGGCATTTTTTGTTAATATATTTCTTTTTGATGTGTTACATCTTTACTATCGCTTTCTGGGAGTGATATCGTGAAAAGGGGCGGAAGTGTGTAACAGGAAGTTGGAGAAGCGCACGCTATTTGTTCGACCAATGAGCGCGGGGTGCTAGAGTTGGCCGTCAGATGATATCAACCTATTTTCCGAGAGGTTTGAAATTTTTTTTCGAATGGAATCAAACGGAATCGAATAGTATCGATTGAAATCGAACGGATAAGAATAATATCGATTGGAATCGAATTTAATCGAATGGAATAAAACTGAATCGTATGGAGTCGATTGAAACAGAATGTAAGAGAATGAAATCGAATGGAATTCACTGGAATTGAATGAATTCGATTGGAATCAAATGAATTCTAATGGAATCAAATTGAATCTATTGGAATCGAATGGAATCAGTTGAAATCGAATGAATTCGATTAGAATCAAATTAATTCGGTTGGAATCGAATATAATCACATGGAATCGAATGTAAACGAATGGAATCTAATTTAATCGAATGGGATCAAATGGAATCGAATTGAATCTATTTAAATCGGATGGAATAGAATGGAATCGATTGTAATGGACTGGGATCAAATGGAATGACCTGGAATCGAATGGAATGACCTGGAATCGAATGAAATGGACTGGAATCGATAATATTCGATTGAAATCGATAATATTCGATTGAAATCGATAATATTCGATTGAATTAAATCGTCTGAAATTGAATGAATTCGATCGAAATCGAATGAATATTTACTCCTAGTGTTAACTAAATGAAATACAATTTTTATTATAAAGAATTATTCTGCGTTACGAACAATCATTTCAAATAAAAGATGAATTATTTTTTCGGGCTATAATGTTAACGTTGCTCATTAACAATGTGATATGTCAGATGTTACACATCATATGCGAGTACTGTAAGGCTCGTTCGTTATATTAGCTACAAATTCTATCCTCAGAGCCAAGAAAAAAAAACTCTTTTTCGAACCAACCCAGAACATCAACTACTAATCGTACCGGCTAGGTGTTAGAACTGTGTGTAATTAATTGCATTGGCTGTCAGTACTGCGTGTAATTGCTTGGTGATTTATGACTAGCTTTGGCCCGCATCTTCGTTTATCGATACCGTAGGAGATATCCGATAGAAATAAGCACTTTCAGTTTTCTCGACATTTTCGATTGGCGATGATGTAATCAGGCAATCTTATTAAAACTTTCGGGTTTTCTCGAATTTTCCTGATAATTTTATCATTTTTCTTTCCTTAAAACCTTATTCGGATTCTTATGAGCATTCATAATAGCCAAATCAGTCCAGCTGTTCTTAAGTGATGTGTTTACCAACGAATAGCTGCTGCTGCTTTTTTTGCTAGTGGTAGGATATTCATATCCCGGATAGCGACCACCGTACACAGAGTGTAAAACTCGCCACAGTGGCACACGCAAGTGTGTCGCGTTCCGGGATCAGCCAGTGTACATCTGGTTTTTGCCAGGAGACTGTTTTAGAGTTGGAGTGGGAAGTTTGGCCGTTTTGGCGGCCTTCTGATTACTCTGACAATAGACCCTCGACCGCTTCTTCACCTTCTTGCCCATGGTGTATGTGAAGAAGCAGGCCGGCATGATTGTGTTAAGTAGCGGGGGACAGATCGTCTCTCGCTATTCAAAACTCTAATTAGACGGCACTGCGCTTACCTTCAGGTGCAGTGAAGTCACTTCGCCGTGCCAGGAAAAAAAAAGATATAATATTTAAAAAAAACAACACATTTTCACTACAATGCTTAATCACGGACGCACGTAAATTGACCTTATTATTGTGTATTTATACAAAAAAACAAAATTTGCTATTAATCATACATTGTTTTCATTGACTAAACGGTGTATGACATCACCTTGTGGTAAAACACTGACGCTAAATAACCCTAATTAATCGTTACATTGTAAATGTTTATTTTAGTACCATGATAGGATTTAACCAGTAGGCCAGTTTCTTTTGGAGGTCCCGGAATCCTTCCGTAGTGCAGATGGAGACAACCATGGGGTTTTTAGCCGGTAAAAATCCGGCATACCCCGTCTTCAAGACGGGAATCCAAGAGGATTTTCCCAATGAAAAAAAAAAACCTACTCTTGAAATCTAGACATGCGGTAGCGTGTCAAGCCAAGTTTAAGCTAACAGAATGGCGAGCGGTACCGTGTGTAATTACACGAACCATTTGGAGCCACTTTTGACCCCTTCATAACTCAAACACTATTTCACATAAACAAATTTGTCTCATATATTGAGACTTGCGAGATACACATGTGCTCCAAATTTCACAAACACACATCAAACAGTTATTTAGATACTATGGTCCAAAAATTGACATTTTTATCACTGACTCTAGACCAAAACTTTAACCCAGTTCCGGGTGATCTAGAAAGTTCAAATTTGACATCCAGGTAGGTATTATTTCAATATATATATATTTTTTTTTTTCTCTTTTTGCTCTCTTTATTGTACACCACCGTCTATTTCTTCTACTTCAATTTCTGTCCATCCAAAGGTTGTCTGGAAGAGATCGCTTTTAGGGATAAGACCGCCCATTGTAGGACCATTTAGCAATTAAGTCTTTATTATGTATGCTATGTTATCTTTTATGGTTATACAATAAAGAGTTGTTGTATTGTATTGTATTGTAGTTGGGTGAATACAAAGGAATAAATCAGAAACTAGTAAAATTTTATCATTTTATTATAATTTTTCAATTAATTGATTCTATTAGATACATAGTGCCTGTATTGTAATCATCAGCAATCAAAATTGATGACACCCGAATTTTAAGGTCTTCACGTGAATATATAATAATAATACCAGCCCTGAATTAAACATTGTCCCACTGCTGGGCACGGGCCTCGTCTACTAATGAGAGGGGTTAGGCCTTAGTCCACCACGCTGGCTTAATGCGGGTTGGTAGTTTTCACATACCTTCGAAATTCGTATAAGAATTCTCAGATATGTAGGTTTCCTCACTATGTTTCCTACACCGTTAAAGCAAGCGATAATTAACATTTAACACACGTGAATATATAAGGAGTGGAATACCACCCTTAATTATTTTTAATCCAAACATATCAGTTTTAGTACTTATAACTAAGAGTATAGTCGACTTTCGTATTTATTACGTTATTAGTTAACTGGGATTTAGTATTAATTATCATTTCAATATTTAGCGCACAATAGTGTAAGATTATTACTTTTTCATTATGATTAAGTATCTACTAATAATTTCTGTCCAAAGAGTAATGATATTCCAGCAAAAACATAAATGTGAAATGAGAGCCAAGTTCAATATTATGATTACATGCCTTGGTTGTTGATTTCAACGACAAAATAAATGAGATCTAAATGGGTGCCGAGTTCAATGATCAGTTCTGTAATTTATTTATAACAACATAAAATATTTCATAACAACTTAAAATATCATTTCTTCTTATAACTTAATATATTGATAATATATTGAAGCCTTTATTTATACAAACGTTTCACATTTATTATTTTGATGGTATTTATCTGGAAACTGTACCTTTTTCCGAGATAAAAAGTAGCCTATGGGATATTCCAGACTATAATCTATCTATCACATCACATCTATTATCTATCACAGAGATAGATCTCTGTGCCAAATTTCAACCAGATCCGTCCGGTCGTTGTAGCGCGATTGAGTAAAAAAATCCATACATCCAAGCATTCGCATTTATATTAGTAGGATATAGTAGGATTATTATAGTAAGAAGTAAGATAGTGGCGTTATTCCTGTAAAATATATCCAGGGCTAATCTTACAGCAAAGGAGACCGCGTTCACATATCGAGTGATAGCGTCAACCATGGTATCACAAAGGGGGTGGCGAAGACTAACATACTGTCATATTTCGGGGGTCACCACTCTACCGAGAGGAGGGCTTTGCTAGTGTATAAAAGTTCTATGGTGACTCCACATGCGGCTGTACTGTTCTGTCCTGGAAGAGTCGATAGCTGTACTCAGGTAAGATTTGTTTTATCTATTTTTAAATATAGGTTCCTCTTTGCATCGCTATCTTTAGTGCCTCGATAGGCAGACAAGCAGACTGGCCATCTGATGGTAAGTAGTCACCGCCGCCCATAGACTTCTGCAATGCCAGGGCACAGCAAAACCGCTGCCTACCTGAATCCCAACATCACTTTACCCGACCCGGGGATAGAACCCGAGACCTCAGCACGACAGTCGTAACGCATGCGCAATAACAACTCGATGAAATAATGTAATATCTAATCTTATTTTTTTTACTTTACTAATATGTTTTGTACCGACTCTATACATGTTGCTTAAATTAGCACCGCCTTTTTGCAACACCCTATATAGAGATTCATAACAGTAAAGACATGTACTAAAATACCTTTTTATTTTCAGATGGAAAGCGACGAGGAAACGATTATATCAATACCAAAGCACAAATTAAAAATATATATACCTACTAGGTAAGAACCATGATGTAAACTAACCACAGACTTAACATCTAAATAGACACTGTCCTGACACATCTAATTTTGTCGGGGGTCTAGAGTTCAGCAGGCCGGCATGATTGTGTTGAGTAGTGGGCAATAGACTGTCTCTTGTTACTTGATACTCTATCTGGACGGCACTGCGCTTACCATCAGGTGCAGTGTGGTCACTTTGCCGTGCCAAAATAAAAAAAGGCACTATACATATGCTCGACTGCCTCGGTGGCGCAGTTGAAATTGCACATGCGTTACGACTGCTGTGCTGAGGTCTCGGGTTCGATCCCAAGGTTTTAAAGTTGGGTTTTCTATTTAAATACTCAGTACCAGCCCGCAGTTTGGTGCCCGGTATGGCGATAGGCTCGCCCTCTATCACATTTTTTTTATCCTGGCACGGCAAAGTGACCACACTGCACCTGATGTTAAGTGTAGTGCCGTCCAGTTATAGTATCAAGTAGCGAGAGACAATCTACCCCTCTCTACTCAACCGACATTAATTTAATACTATTTACCGACAACATTATGGGACCGAAATTCGTCTAAAAGTGGGTGTACTGGTTTACACCTCTGCCTACCCCTTCGGGGATTACAGGCGTGAGTGTATATGTAACCATATGTGACTTTATTGTCTGCTCGTCACAGTAACTGAGTCATCACCCTTTCAAAGTTTCCAACGAATGCGTCACACTGATGTTTGAATAAAAGTTCCGACCACACGATTACTTAATAACCTCATGCCTTATATATACACGCTTGTATGGCCAAGGGATAGACAGAGGCACATCTGAATCCGCAGTTCGCCAAGTGACTTCTCGTATGATAAAGGCCTCAGGCACAAAGTCCAATTATAGGAAAAAAATATACCTGGACTACCGACAGAAGTGAAAACTTTCACCTTTGTAATTACTGTGTTCTTTGTTGAAACAGCGTCCATGAAGTAGTAGCATTTTTGAAGTGATAACTTCTTATGGGAGGGTAAACCGCTTCGTAACGTAACGCGTTACAGCGCCACTCTGTCTGGTTTCTTTATTAATTTCTATTTCTGTCGTTCCATAATCTCTGTGCTATATTTTTTTGAAGTTAAACTTCTTTAGAATCGTTGTGATTTGATTTGAGTGGGATCGAGTGGGTAAAATATATTTTATAATCAATAAAAGATTATATTTATAAATAACCTTTCCTCACATTATCATATTAATATACATAAAGTTTAAGTAATAACCTAAGCTTTTCTCAAGTTAAACAATTTCAATATTAAATAGCTTAACTTAGATTAGTTTAAGTTATCACTTCTGTCGAGCGTCCCGAGACGCACACGTTTTTTTTAATAATTATTGGAACTTTTTGTTTATGATTGCTTCTCAATAATTATGGAACTTCATAGGCGTGCTTATGTCGAATTAAAATAGATATAACTATTGTAATAGTGCTTTTTCCCCATCACAAAAGAGCCCAACGTGCCTAAAGAAGTCTGCAGTTAAAAAAGAATCTTGAATGGAAGTTCCATTCTTGTTACCATTTGAGGGAATTCCCCTTTACTTTCACAAATTTGAAGCCTGTACCGATGAATTTGATATCTGATCTTGATATCACATTTAAAAATAACCATAACGCGGGCAAAGCCCCGGAAAAAAACTAGTCTTCTACATACAAATAGACAAAACAGTATTTGTCTCTATTTGTTAACCGTTTTTTTTTTGTTACGTAGTAATTGAGAAACTTTATAATTTTTATAATTAATAAAAAAAATGGAAACAGCATATATTATATTAACACGTGAAGATAAATCTTTGCATCCCTTTATTAAGCATACGCCCACGGAAAGTGAAATTTAAAGATTATATTATGTTTTATGATTATATCGTAGCAGCGATAGCCTACTTGGTTGCGGTACGGACTGTCAAGACGAAAGTCATATGTTCGAAACCCAAGTGGCATACACCTCTGACTTTTCTAAAATTATGTGTGTATTAAATGTTAATTATCGCTTGCTTTAACGGTGAAGGAAAACATCGTGAGGAAACCTGCATACCTGAGAGTTTTTCGAGGGTATGAGAAGTCTGCCAACCCGCATTAGGCCAGCGTGGTGGACTAAGTAAGGCCTGACTTATTAGTAGAGGAGGCCCGTGCCCAGCAGTGGGACAATGTTTAATAATGGGCTTGTATTATTAATTTTTTATTATGTAGGAGTGCAGAAAACTAATATATATTTTTATTAGGTTATAAATATAAAACACAAAAAATGTTTCTACCTATGTCCGTTATAGACTTTGAAACCAGTCAACCGATTTCAATGAAATTATGTATGTGTGTGGTTGGTCCAATTTAAAAGTTAGTTTTAGATCCGATAGGAGGCGCTGTTGTCGAAATCTGAATTTCTTATTTTTTCAAAGAAAATTCGGTCCACAGAGAATTTATGGCAGGACAACGTCTGCCTGGGACCACTAGTGTGTTTGTTATAAATAATGTAACATTCATTTTTTACGTTACAACTAATGACAAACGGTAGTTACAAACGCGTTTATACACGCTTCTAGTAGCACTGTATTAAAGATTTTCCCACTGCTGGGCACGGGCCTTCTCTACTAATGAGATTATTATAGATAGGCCTTAGTCCACCACGCTGGCCTAAAGCGGGTTGGTAGACTTCACATACCTTCGAAATTCGTATAAGAATTCTCAGTTATGCAGGTTTCCTCACGATGTTTTCCTTCACCGTTAAAGCAAGCGATAATTAACATTTTAATACACATGTAATTTTAGAAAAGTCAAAGGTGTATGCCATTTGGGTTTCGAACATACGACTTTCGTCTTGACAGTCCGTACCGCAACCAACTAGGCTATCGCTGCTATTGACGTACACGCTTTCAGTTGACGTAATAGGACAAAATTCAAAAATTATAATCAATCTATATAGACTCTTTAAAATAACATCAATGACGTTCGTAGTTTAAAAAAATACACTGATTTAAAAAAAAAACAATGACTGGGCAAAATCCAATTCAAATTGATTGATCCCCCCAGTGACGTCACTAAATACGTCAATCCTGGGATAACCAATCGGGAATGTTTGGCAAACTGGTGTGACAACTCAGCTCAAGGTCCCAAGGTCGAAGGGAACTGAGTCACGGGGTTTATCATTTCACCATAATTTCCCAATTTACACATTACCATAGACAAGTCGGAAATCATTGTTTATGGTGTTACGAGCGGAAAAGCCTAAACATTTATCATAACTTAAATGCTTTGGATTATTTCTTAGGCGTAAATTAAATAATTTATTTGCTGGTGGTAGGATATTCATATCCGCCCAGATAGGGACCACCGTACACAGGGTGTAAAACCTGCCATAGTGCCACACCCAAGTGTGTCGTGTTCAGGGATCAGTCGGCCGTTAGCCGTTTTGCGGCCTTCTGAGTACTCTGACACTAGACCCTCGACCGCTTATTCACCTGAAGGAAGATAGAAGCAGGCCGGCATGATTGTGTTGAGTAGCGGGGGATACATGACTCTCGCTACTCGATACTCTAATTGGACGACACTACGCTTACCATCAGGTGCAGTGTGGTCACGTTGCCGTGCCAGGATAAAAAAAAACCTTTGAAAGATTAATTTTACGGATTTTATCGCGGTTTATTTTACTTTTTAGTTCGAATTTCGTAAACCAGCCTTTATGGCGACGAGGCGGACTGAGTTGTAGTATATCGTCACGAAGAATAGTGTAACGTTTCTACCTTAAATTATAATTTCATTTATTGTTAGTTCGATCTTCGCGGAACGAGCCGTGTTTTGAGGAGTAGAAAAAATATATATATTGTTTAATATAGGTACTAAATAATATATGCAGTGATAGCCAATATCACTGTGGACTAAGGCCTAACCCCTCTCATTAGTAGAGGAGGCTCGTACCCAGCAGTGGGACAATGTTTAATACAGGGCTAGTATTATTATTATTATTTGTCCTATGGAATGGGCACAAGTTGTTTTTTTAGTGCCTCGATAGGCAGACGGGCAGACGGGCCACCTGATGGTAAGTAGTCACCGCCGCCCATAGACTTCTGCAATGCCAGGGCACAGCAAAGCCACTGCCTACCGAGAGTACCCAACCGTCCCTTTTTTCCCAGTCTCTTTAAGAACAGGATTAAGATCCGCCATGCGCCCTTAATTCTGGTATCCTTCCATGGTCGGTGGATGGATGACTACCATCAAATGATTCAGGTAGTCAACTCATTTGTTGGCTGCAAAATTCAATGCCTCGTTAATTAATAACTATTTCGTAGAACAGCTTATCGTTCATTCATTCATCGTATTTGCCATTGTATACATTTTCATTTTAAATATCCAAAAAAACAGTGGGAATTTTGGCAGGATTTTTATCACTATGTGCTTTACTAATTCTATACCTTGGTATAACATCACACTTTAAAACCCAAATGTTACGGGAAAGGAAAAATACGCGTAAAATACAACGGCTTGGTTTTGCGATTTTGTTACTGGTAAAAATATGTTTACACGAATTACTATGGTATACTTCTATAGTATAGATTTATTGCATATTATTATATGTATTACTAGCTGTTGCTCGCGGCTCCGCCTGCGTGGATGTTTTTTTCGGGAGCAGAAGTATACAATCCAAGGAGTTGTCTTCTGCATTGAGGCACCTATACCGATCGTTCTGACTCTCAGGTGTTGTGCCCGAATCTTGGAATTGCATCTAAAGAATACCTCATAAGTCAACCCCTCACTTCGCCCCTTTTAGAGATGATTTTGCAAAAACGTTAAAACACATATTTCTTACCAAAAGCCTAAATATGAATTTTCAGATCCCTAAGTTGAGGTAAGCCCATACAAACTTTCAACCCTTGTTTCACCCCCTTCATGATATTCTTCTGCTGAATTTCATTAGGATTCGTTCACCCGTTTAGTCATGAAAAAGTAACAAATAAACATACAAACAACAATATTAATTTTGCTGCGGAGATATTTTAAAACTGTTATATCTCCTAAGATATTCATTTAAATCAAATGATGTAAAGGGCAACTATGTTCAAAATTAAATACTTGTGATGAATAAAGTATTTTTTTGGATAAGGATTAATACCATGTATAAAAACCCCATCCCAAATAATGCATTGTTTCAGAAAAAATTCCATAACCATTAAAAAGGTTATAGTGAGCCAACCGAAATAGACAGACATATGCTATCGCGGATTTTTTTTTTTAAGTTAAGTTTTAAGTTAACTTTTTAAGAGGAACAATTCCGTCATACATGATAGTTACGTAACTGTAACCGTTTAGGCAGCGCACGCAACGCAAGCTCTCAAAAGGATTAAATATTCTCCGTTTTTGCAACATTTTTCATTGCTGCTCTGCTCCTATTGCTCATAGCGTGATGTTATATAGCCTATAGCGCTCCTCGATAAATGGGCTATCCAAAACTAAAAGATTTTTTCAATTCGAACCAGTAGTTCCAGAGATTAGCGCGTTCAAATAAACAAACTCTTCATATATAAGTATAGAAGTATAGATGAAGTAGCGATAGCCTACTCTGACACTAGACCCTCGACCGCTTCTTCACCTTCTTGCCCATGGCGTAGTGTGAAGAAGCAGGCCGACATGATTGTGTGGATTGAGATAATCTATCTCTCGCTACTCGATACTTTGTCGTGCCAGGATAAAAAAAACAGTATTTATTACAGTCCTAGTATTAGTATATTATTATTAAATGACACCCAACAGTTACACACATAGCCCCGACCCCACACTAAGATACGAGTCTTGTGTTGTGGGTATCAGGGACTACGAGAGACTTTCCGTCTCACAACACCCAGACCCCGGTCACAAATATTTGTCTGTCAAACAAACATTTGTCCCGGTGTGGGAATCGAACCCACGGCCTCTCGTTTCACAGCCGGCTACTCGCCAACTGCGTCACGGAGGCTGTCAGTTTTATATTTTTTATTAATACACTAAAATATGTTTTTCAGTCAAGCTAATAAAATCCTTAAAGCCAGAGAAATGTTGTGGAACACATTTCAATACTACATTGAAAGGGACGTTCAAAAACTAGACTACGATGACAACACAGCAATATCTAGATTCAAAATCAGACTAATGAAAGCCGTTGGACGAATTCTAGTCGAAGCCCATAGAGAATACATCGAAGGAAAACCACGAATCGACTATGAAGATGTCAGTTGAAATAAAAATATTGAATATTTGTGTGTCATTTAATAACCCACAACACATGCCTATAGTTAATTTTTCAGATAATGGTAGCTGCAGTCCGCCATATTGATTTTTTGACGGGTCCACAAAATAAATAACACCCAACAGTCACACACATAGCCCCGACCCCACACTAAGATACGAGTCTTGTGTTGTGGGTATCAGGGACCTAGAGAGACGCACCCTCTCACAACACCCAGACCCCGGACACAAATATCACACAAACATTTGTCCCGGTGTGGGAATCGAACCCACGGTCTCTCGTTTCACAGCCGGCTACTCGCCAACTGCGCCACGGAGGCTGTCAAATGGCGCCCAACCATAGACAGAGTATATTTTTATGACAGTATTGTCTACGCATAAAACCAACCATATTGACACGAGAAAACTTAATTGTCCTTTCATCATGGGTGTGTGTTGTAGGGCTAGGAAATTATAAATTTTAATAAAATACTTTTTTTTATTTGCATATACACTCACGCCTACAATCCACGAAGGGGTAGGCAAAGGTGTAACCAGTACACCCATTTTGTCCGAATTTATTACGGTCCCATAACGTGATAGGGGGCGAGCCTATCGCCATACCGGGAACAATTCAAGACTCCGGATAAACAGAATTTCTAAATCGAATAACCCAATATCACTTTACCAAACCCGGGGATCGATCCCGTGCGCAATTACAACTGCGCCATTGAGACAGTCCAGTTTCAATCAACTAAATCGAAGATAAAAACGTTACGCTATCCTTTTGCAACGATATACTTACAACTCTGTCCACCTATCATGAAGGCTATAAAAATTTCGTAACTTCAGGGCTGAAACGTTTTTTTTTATACTGGCACGGCAAAGTGACCACATTGCACCTGATGGTAAGCGCAGTGCGGTTCAATTAGAGTAGCGAGAGACGATCTATCCCCCGCTACTCAACCAAATCACGCCGGCCTTCTTCACACTACGCCATGGGCAAGAAGATGAAGAAGCGGTCGAGGGTCTAGTGTCAGAGTACTCGGAAGGCCGCAAAACGGCCAAACATCGTACCCCAACTCTAGACCCCCGACAGAAACCGAATGTACACTGGCTGACCCCGGAACGCGACACACTTGCGTGTGCCACTATGTCGGTTTTACACCCTGTGTACGGTGGTCGCTATCCGGGCGGATATGAATTACCTACCACCAGCAAAAAAATAAACCGCAAAAAATCCTTAACTTTAGTGTTATTCCAATAGTTTTTTCCAAACAATAATCACTGGAAAAACAAAGGATTGGGTAAAATAATAGTTAAACCCAGGGTTTTCCTTAATGTAATGAAAGTCCATAATAGGTACCTGTCAAAGTTCGATTCATGCCGTGTTAATAGATAAGGTATTATTAATTATAGTTATCAAAGTGATAATGGGTTTTCTATCACGATATGCTCAGTATAAAATAAGCAAGCTCTGGAATGAACTCCGTGCGGTGTTCCCTGAGCGCTATGACATGTCCTTTAAACGAGACTTAAGAAGAGTAGTTCAACTTCAACGGTAGGCAGCGGCTTTGCTGTGCCCTGACATTGCAGAAGTCTATGTGCGGCGGTGTCTACTTACCATCAGGTGGCCCGTCTGCTCGTCTGCACCGACCATACCGGTGACCGGTATGGTGATAGGGTTGCCCCCTATCACATCACGGGACGGTAATAAATTCCACGAAAACTGGCCGTACTGGGTACACATCTGTCTACCCCACGGGGATTAAAGGTGTGAATGTACATATGTATGCAGAAAAGGTATTACAGTTATCAATTATGTTACGTAAATAAAAATTTCTTTTGCTCTTAACTTAGAACAGCTGGCTTGGACAAGTATTTTTTTTATAGTATAGTCCGACAAACGAGCCAGTGGGTCACCTGATGTTAAGTGATCTCCACCGCCCATGAACATCCACAATACCGAAATTATCATGTATGCGCTGTCGGTCTTAAAATACAGGAATAGGGATTAGGGAAGAGAAGGGGGAATCTAGGCCTCCGGATATCTCACATTACACATACCATAAGAAACGCGACAGGAAACTGTCACTTTACGCTGGTTTTCTGTGAGACAGTGATACTACCCAGTGGCGGCGTAAGGGGGGGGGGCGGTGGGGGCGGTCCGCCCCGGGTACCAAGCACCAAGGGGTGCCATCGTGGTGATAACTCACTCGAGCAGCTCAGTAGCCGTTTGCGCATCTCATGCCCGACGAGGACGGCACGGGCGTCCAGGAGAACCAACATGCTGGACTAAGATTGCCAGAAGAGCTGCAGAGAGCTATTTTAGAACGTCTTTATAGATTTCACGGAGACCTAGATCACAGTTACAAGGCAATGAATGACATTCTCATAACATTTGGTGTTGTTCAGGCTTAAGTTCTGGTCACGCGAACTTCGTGGTATATTTTCAATTCTGACAAAATCTATGATGAATTTTCTGCACTGGAAATGATTTTGGAAGTTTTACGATTGAGGCTCCACTTGGAACCTGCTAGAATTTCTTTTCAAGAAGCGGTCCAATGGACCGTGAACGTGGTAATGAATGGGGGCGACAAATAATAGAGCGCATACAACATGTGATGGACTTGGTTGCTGTGAAACAAATATATCATATGTCGGGACAGAAAAGAGGATATAGGCCTGCGACGAACGTCGACGACGGGCAGTGGATCGAAAATCGGCCTTTGAAGACTTAGGAATCCGATGTTTTAATTGTGATGATTTTTAAAAAACTTCCGCAGCATTTTCCGTTATTTTAAGTATACCTATAAAATCATGAATAATGAGTACTATAACCGTATGCGAGGATATTACGGAAAACCGTGTGGTTCCCGAGATATCTTAATTTTATATAACCGCTTCATACATTTTTTTCGTTTGAATGTTTGTTAGAAGTAAGAAAGAAAGAAAGAAAAGATTTTTTATTGTTGGAACGTAAAGAAGAACACTAACACAACTAACACATATATCGAGGGGTAAACTCAGAAACGTCTGAACAGATTTAGATAAAATTAGTTAAAAGTATAGACCATGTATTTGCTTTCGTGGGAAATAATTTGACTGTTCCATCTAATTTTCCAAATCAATGTGTGCAATGGAGTGATACAGTGATTTATGCTTTTGTACCGGGGGCGGCTTTTCATGCGGGTGAAGCCGTGAGCAACACTTAACACTTTCTTATGCTAAGATAATTTCCGATGATTTTTTAAAGAAACTTATGCAGTAATTCTGAGTATATTTAAAAGTGGTAGAGCTACGCTGTAGACATATTAGTCGTATTATGAATGGGCCGGCTCGACCGGGGTAGTACCACTGTTTCACAAAAAAACAACGTAAAGTGACAGTTTACTGTCTCGTTTCGTATGGTAAGTGAGATATCCGGAGGCCCAGATTTTAAGAATCTCAATGTTTCCTAAATGAACTCATGAACCAAATTGAAGAAAAGTCCCGCCCGGATCCTAGGCCCGTCAAATCTAGTCTAACGGTAGGCAGCGGCTCTGCTGTGCCCTGGCATTGCAGAAGTCTATGGGTGGCGGTGACTACTTACCATCAGGTGGCACGTGTGCTCGTCTGCCTATTCAGGCATTAAAAAAAATAATGAAGATATAATAAATCCAGAAAATAAAAAAAAACCATTTTGTAAGCAAAATTTCATCTTTACGCTGATATAACTCGATACATGTGAGACATACAAAAAAAAATTGTAACAACATATTATGTGTGAAATTTTATTTTCTTCCATTTTGTATTGAACGTTTTTAACCGTGGGATCTAAGGCCGATCGACAATACACGCGATTTTGCTCCGTCTTGGGCCCTCTCTTGTGGAACATCGGCTACGATTGGATGCTCCGTGGTACCTATCCCCGAGGTTTCGCTGTCGTCTGTTACGCGGACGACTCACTAGTGACAGCGTCAGCCAGGTCTTTCCAGGAGGCCACCCTGCTCGCCTCGTTCGCAACCGAACAGGTGGTGGGCAGGATTCGGCGACTGGGCCTTAAGGTGGCCCTCAACAAAACCGAGGCCCTTTGTTTTCACAGGCCTCGGATTCGGCCACCTTTTGGGCTCCACATAAGTGTGGAGGGGGTGCGGATTCCCATCGGCTGTAAAATGAAGTACTTGGGATTGATTCTGGACAGCCGGTGGGGTTTCCGTGCCCATTTCAAGGAGTTGTCGCCGAAATTGGTGCGGGCGGCGGGCGCGCTCGGACGCCTGCTGCCGAACCTGGAGGGACCTAATAGCCCTTGCCGAAGTTTATACGCTGGAGTCGTGCGGTCAATGGCCCTGTACGGATGTCCCGTATGGGCCGAGTCCCTAAACGCCCGCTGTGCAAACCGCAGCGTTTGGTGGCGCAGCGAATAGTAAGGGGCTACCGCACGGTCTCCCACGAGGCGGCCTGCGTATTGGCCGGCACCCTCCCTTGGGAGTTGGACGCCAAACTCCTCTCGTCAGCGTTCCTATGGCGGGAGGAGGCGTCCAGCCGCCGTCAGGAGAGACTGGCCCCGAGGGAGATTGCGGCCCGGTTTCGCAGAACCGCCGTGGAGGAGTGGCATACCAGGCTGGAGAGCCCGACTGCGGGCTTGATGACTGTCGCAGCAGTGCGTCCTGTCCTAAAGAGATGGCTAGACAGGCGCCACGGGGCGCCTACGTTCCGACTGACACAGGTATTAACGGACCATGGGTGTTTCGGTTCGTTCCTGTGTCGGATCGGAAAGGAGGTGTCCGCCGTGTGCCACTACTGTGGCAACTGCCGCGAGGACACGGCCCAGCATACGTTGGAGGAGTGCCCAGCCTGGGACGAAAAGCGCAGCGCTCTCAGAGCAGTCGTTGGAGGAGACCTCTCGCTGCCAGCCGTGGTGTCGTCCATGGTCGCCAGCAGGAGGTCCTGGCATGCGGTGGCCCACTTCTGCGAGAACGTCATCTCGCAGAAGGAGAGTGCTGAGAGGGATCGGGAACGATATGATCCCTCCCGCCGCCAGAGAAGACATAGGAGGCGTCGGGTGGACGACTGACCGGCGTCTCCCGCCCTGTGGAACGGGGGCGTTTGAATTCCACCACGGTAACCCCTGCCTGTCGTACGAGGCGACTAATTGGGGCCATCGGGGGTCGCGGGCGCGCAGCGGAGGGCTGTCAGCCCGTATCGATGCACTCCCAAATTGGGAGCATCGTGCGTCCCCGAGATGGACGGCAGCGCGGATGGTAAGGCCTCGTTCACTGTCATTGTTCGGTGCGCGGGGGCTCCTTAGCCTCCCATGGAGATGAGCTGGTACGCAGCACCGCGCAGGGGCGATTCCGGCTGCAATTCTAGCACTCCTTAGAATACCCCGGGATCGCTCCGTAAGCGCCGAAGAAGGCCACCGCGGGGTTTTAGCTGGTAGTGTCGGGTGGGTTGTATATAGGGGTTAGGGACTCGGCCCAGCGGCAGCACGGATAGCCATCATCCGTGCGAGGGGGATGCTGGGTCGTAAGACCGGCTAGTCCAGCATACCCGTTTTATTCTTAGTCCGCTTCCCTCCGGAGCGGGCGGCAGTAAGAAAACGCTTTCCCCGCGACAACAAAAAAAAAAAAGGTGTATAAACGACTTTATCCCTACTGACTGGACTATATTTAGTACTTATTTATTGTTTTATTTTGAGGGTGCTCAATAGAAAACCGCCCCGGGTGCCAACCCATGCTACGCCGCCACTGGTACTACCCCGGTCGAGCCGACCCATTCATGCTGTAGACAGGTATGTCTACAGCGTGGCTCTTCCACTTCTCACACACATTAATATTATATATCCTTATCATTTTATAAGGATAAATAATATTAATTAAGATAAATGGACAGTCATTAATTGTCTCTCGATACTTTAATACGGCACTGCGCTTACTATCAGGTGCAGTGTGGTCACTTTGCCGTGCCAAGATAAAAAAAATAACAGTTTTTAGACAAAGAACCATCGGGAAATTGGACAACCAAAAAAAGTTGAGTTTTTTTTTAAGGAATTCAGTAGCTCAACCACGTTTACGTCAAAAAGTTACTAGTAAACGAAGTCGACGCGTAGCAGCGTTGTTTTTATGTATGGAACGTTTTGTTCTATCAAATTTAGTTTCTCACGTAACTGCTAGAAGCGCTTTATATTTCGTTGACAGCCTCCGTTGCGCAGTCGCGAGTAGCCGGCTGTGAAACGAGAGTCCGTGGGTTCAATTTCCCACACCGAGCAACGTTTGTGTGACAGACAGATATTTGTTTCGGGTCTGGGTGTTGTGGGACCTTAGTCCCTCGTAGGTGATACTCACGATACAGGTTTGACCTAGCGTGGGGTCAGAACTACGTGTGACTGTTGGGTGTATTAAATACACTGTATTTATTTATTATAATACTAACTGTTGCTCGCGGCTCTGCCCGCGTGAAAGTTATTTCCGGGAGCAGAAGTATACAATCCAAGGAGTTATCTTCTGCACTGAAGCACCTATAGCAATCGTCCTGACTCTCAAGTGTTGTACCTGAAGCTTGAGGTTACATTTAAATAATACCTCATAAGTTAACCCCTCACATCGCCCCTTTTAGGGATGATTTGGTGGAAAGTAAAAACGTTGAAACACGTATTTCGTTATTTCTTACCAACACACCCCCACCCAATGACTCATACACATCACAAATATATAATCAAGAGCATTGAACTACCAATATAAAGCATAAATAGCGAACTTAAGTACAAATAGTATTGTTAACCTTTGGAGCGACTGAACACTGTCTCCCAAGATACAGGCTTCTGGCCTAGTTTGGGAACCAGTAATCAGTACATTTTATAATAAATATTTAAAAACTGTGCCTAAATTTAATACCAAATGTTAATGTAATTGGGTGTTAAACGTGTTAATAAACAATTTTTATTTATTTTATTTTACCAAAAGCCTAAATATGAATTTTTAGATCCCTAACTTGAAAAATTGGATTTCCCATATAAATTTTGAACTCCTATCTGACCCCTTTCAAGATTGTTATTTGACAAAAAAGATAGCCTATGTCCTTCTCCAGGATATAATCTATCCGCTTGCCAAATTTCATCACAATCCGTTCTGCCGGTTAGTCGTGAAAATGCAACAAACAGACAGAGTTACTTTCGCATTTATAGTATTAGTATGGATACGTGAGAAAAGTCATGGTTAAACAAGACGTCTTTAATGCTATATCACAATTTTATCAAAGTAAACACGCAAGTCATGTTGCGGGAATAGCTATATAATAACATAGGTATCTGGAAATGTGTCATATATTAAACAATATTAAATTATGCGTATACTAGACATGAGTAATATTACAATTAAAATTAAATTGTAAAATTTAAAATAAGGAAAACAAACATTGCGTTCAATATTTGTATGTCTTATCAAATGTTACTCATAAAATGTTTCCAACAGTTTATAGGTTGGACTTCTCGTATTTTCTGAATCAGAAAATTGCCTACAGAATATGCCTATAGAATTTGGTCAAGGATCACAACACAACAATAAATTAAGCTAAATACGTAAAAAATAATCAAGACAAATAAGCCGTGGAATGCAAATGCTTCTCCCATTTTTAATAATACAACTAATAAGTAATACTAAGACCACCTCGATGGCGTGCTGGAATCTCGGGTTCGACCCCCGGGTCGGGTAAAGTGCTATTGGGTTTTTCTATTTAGAAATACTCAGTATAAGCCCGAAGGCTGGAATTGAGGTAAATATGGCGATAGGCTCGCCCCCTATCACATTATGGAACCGTAATAAATTCGGCGAAAAGTGGGTGTACTGGTTTCACCTCTGCCTATCCCTTCGGTGATTACAGGCGATTATATATGTACTGAACTACTAAATAAATAAAACTACTAATAGTACCTACTCAAAGGTTTCGAAAGCCCCAGCTGTGCAGCATGTCTTGTAGATTTTATAAGTAACTTCAAAAAAGGCTAGACTAGTTTTAAGAATCTTTTTCATGGCAGGACACATGGGAAGAGTACCTATAAATTCTATTAAATTAGATACTTAATGAAGCTATAATTAACCTATATATTTATATATATGTTAATTATAGTTGCAGAGTAGCTGAAACGAGAGGCCGTGGGTTCGATTCCCACACCAGGACAAATGTTTGTGTGACAGACAGATATTTATGTCCTGGGTCTGGGTGTTGTGAGACCTAAAGTCTCTCGTACTCCCTGATACCCACAACACAAGACTCGTATTTTATTGTGGGGTCGGGGCTATACGTGTGACTGTGTGTGACTGTTGGGTGTTATTTATTATATAGTAATTGACCTTGACATAAGTTTTACTATTTGCGCGGCGTACACCCTTTTATAATTTAAATAGTAAACGGTATTACAGGTGGGCAATAGAAGTGCCAACTTAACACAAGTAAGTAAAGAGACTAGGGCCTCGTTTATCATCACCAAGTAAAGCGTTAAATAGATACTTCCTGGTTAAGGTTTAAGGCTCACACTAAACGTGTTCTTATGGACAGGGGCTATTATAATGTTCAACAATATCTAGAGGATAGGGATGTCTGGCATTCGGTTCCTTTCTGCACACTGCGACATGGCGCAGTGTAGCTTAATGAAATGAAATGAAATCTTTTATTGATCATGTAGGCAATTACATAGCTCTTATGACAAGTCATTATATACATAAAAAAGAAAGAAATTTAACATAAAGCAAATCAGCTTATGTATACAATATACATAGCAAAATTTTAATGTACTGACTTGTCATAAGAGCTATGTAATTGCCTACATGATCAATAAACGATTTCATTTCATAAACGTTTACAGGCAAGTAAAAGTGACCAGTATCTTCTGTCAATTTCACAAGCGAGATGAAGCTTCCAGAATCCAGTGGCAACTTACTGGTTATTTGAATGATTCAACAAATCATACGTCACATTCGTTCAATATTAAGGCAAAAGCAATGACGAAAAAACCTTCTTTCGTCATTAGAAGCGTAGCTTCTCTAAGTAATATGTGGTCATTAGGCAAAAGTCACTCGTCCCGCGTCCGTTAAACTTTTGTGAACTTTCGTCGGTTTTTTTATATAAGTATTTTAAAAGTACATAGTAGTACATTGACTTCTAGGTTTAGAGCACTACTAGATTTTGATTTTATATGTTATTTATCTATGATATTATTATAAATAAATCAAAGACACTTACTTACTTGCCTTTGCGACTAAGGGACTATTTTAGGTTTTATAATGTTATGCAGTTGATTCACTACTTCGATAGTCGAAATCTGGCAAAAAAAACAGTTTTGTCTAGATCCGTAAAATAATCAACACAGAATCTAAATACACGATTCCTCGGTATCTGTTGCATCGAAGAATATTATAATTCATCTTATTGACGAGCTGTAGTTACTTATGAATATAGTGTAAACTCCATGTAACTTCACTTTGTCGGGTTCGTACCGACGAAATAAAGGGCTGGATAATATGGTTATATACTTTTAATAACGGAGCCTGAATACATGGACGTACGTGGACAATACAATGTTTAACTTAATAGGAATATTTAATCCAATATAAAATACACTCCTGTCGTTACAATCTTTTGGCGGGCAATGTGACGTCTCTGGTAATAATGTTGCCAGTTGAAACCTCTTGGGAATGTGACTGGCAACATTTGGTAGGAAACAATCCGCCACAACTTGATTCATCAATTTATCTCTCATAAAACAAACACTATTCGAATAAAAAATTATACTTCCATGACGAGGAGTTTCTCATTGAGATGTAGCCTTAAGATGTTATATTCAACATTCAACGAGGGGTAATTTTTGAAGTGATAACTTTTTATGGGAGGGTAAACCGCTTCATAACGTAACGCGTTACGGCGCCACTCTGTCTGGCTTCTTTATTAATTTCTATTTCTGCCGGTCCATAATCTCTGTGCTATATTTTTTTGAAGTGAAACTTCTTTAGAATCGTTGTGATTTGATTTGAGTGGGATCGAGTGGGTAAAATATATTTTATAATCAATAAAAGATTTTATTAATAAATAACTTCTCCTCACATTATCATATTAATATAAATAAAGTTTAATTAATAACCAGCATTAATAGCAGCGATAGCCTAGTTGGTTGCGGTACGGACTGCCAAGACGAAAGTCGTAGGTTCGAAACCCAAGTGGCATACACCTCTGACTTTTCTAAAGTTATGTGTGTATTAAAATGTTAATTATCGCTTGCTTTAACGGTGAAAGAAAACATCGTGAGGAAACCTGCATATCTGAGAATTTTTTCGAAGGTATGAGAAGTCTGCCAACCCGCATTAGGCCAGCGTGGTGGACTAAGGCCTAACCCCTCTCATTAGTAGTAGTATTAGTATTAGTATTAGTATTAGGCCCATGCCCAGCAATGGGACAATGTTTAATAAAGGGCTAGTATTATTATTATAATAACCTAAGCGTTCCTCAAGTTAAACAATTTCTATATTAAATAGTTCAACTTAAATCTGTCGAGCGTCCCGAGACGCACCCTTTTTTTCCTTATATATGTTTTTACTTAATAACCTGATATCCCTGGATATTTATCAACACCCTCTAAATTTTACGCCCAAGTCTAGAATACTGTCGATAACAACAATCCCCCCTTCCCCGCGTCGCAATAAAAGAGTAGTACGTAATAGTGATGCAACAAATATTCGCATTCGCGAATATGAGCATGTATTCTGACATTTGTATTCGCATTCGTAAGACATTGTGCGCATGTTCGTATATCATTATTTAGTCATGGCAAAGAAAATTATCCATGGAACGTTATACAACCGCTAAAATTTATAATATTCATATTTGCATAAAAAAGTTTTAACTGCGGAATTGTCTTGATGATATACAAATACTTACTTATGATTGTTTCACTATTAAATTATATCTTATTCTTGTTGGTCTCAGCATTGACTTATATTTAATCAACGTTATAAACTCAATAACTTATTTCTGTAGCTGAATCATGAGTTTATTTTAAAAAGTTACGATATGTAAACGAAGTCGCTATTGTTGTGACGTTGCTTTTATGTATGGAATGTCTCATTCATATACTATTCAATTTAGTTTCTCGCGATACCCCTAAAGGTGCTCTTCATTTCGTCATTTCCATACTTATAAATCTTGCTGGCTAAAAAACAATCTTGAAAGGGGTCAATTAGAAGTTCAAAATTTGTATGGGATTCCATAATTTCTCAAGTTAGGGATTCGAAAATTCATATTAAGGCATTTGGTACGAAATAAAGATATACGTGTTTCAAGTTTTTGCAAAATCATCCCTAAAGGTACAGCCATAGTAATACTATAAATGCGAAAGTAACTTTGTTTCTATGTATTTCGTTTGTTAGTAACCTTTTCCCGAATAAACGGCTGACCGGATTGTGATGAAATTTGGCAAGGTGATAAATTGTATCCTGGAGAAGGACATAGATTTTCTCTCAGAAAACAATCTTGAAAGGGGACAAATAGGGGTTTAAAATTTGTATGGGAATCCATAATTCCTCAAGTTAAGGATCTGGAAATTCATATTTAGGCTTTTGTTTAGAAATAAAGAAATACGTGTTTCAACTTCTTTGTAAAAATCAAACAAGATAAAAAGACGAAAACTTGACGAGAACTTGAACATGGCCGACAGAAAACTTTAAAGAGCGTATTCTCCAAAATTGTTGGCAATTTTCGAGTGTTTCCAATTGTTTGCAGCTCTCTAGAAAATTGCCAACATTTTTTTTTTATTGTATAGTCCGACAAACGAGCATGTGGGTCACCTGATGTTAAGTGATCTCCACCGCCCATGAACATCCACAATACTGAAAGTATCATGTATGCGCTGTCGGCCTTAAAATACAGGAATAGGGATTAGGAAAGGGAAGGGGGAATCTGGGCCTGCGGATATCTCACTTACCATACGAAACGCGACAGTAAACTCTCACTTAACGTTGGTTCTCTGTGGACAGTGATACTACCCCGATCGAGCCGGCCCATTCATGCTGCAGACAAATATGTCTACAGCGTGGCTCTACCACTATAACTATATTTGTCCACACCGAGTTGCCAACAATTTGGGAAACATTTCAGTTGACAACAGGATGTCTCCACTAAAATATCTTCATACGACGACGATATTATGCAGGTAGCCGCAGAATTTTTATTTTATCCAAAACGAAACGGAAGCATAAGTATTGGGTACCTTTTTTCCTTTTGAAACCATCATTTTCTTTTCTTTCAAGTATGATATGTGTATTTATTTCATATCTAACGCATGTTCAGAAATATTTGTGAAATGTTATTTTTGGTTACGATTAGTTCTGAAACGATTTAAAACTAGACGGTAATAAGCAATAATGTTAACACATTATTGCTTATTATGCTTATCACCGTCCAATTATCGGAATGCCACGCTCATGAACTGAACGATACAACATTGTAAACAAAAATGTTGCCAACAAGAATATCCAGAGAGCGAATAAATATCAACAAGTGTATTCTTTTGATGTTTACCGCCAAAAACATAGACACGGTTGCCGACGTTTAGTCAATTTTTGTTGCCAACAGTACGTCATGTCAGCAACTTTTGTCACCAACATGTGTCGACATCACAAATGTTGGCAACTTTTGCTCGGTCGAGACCTGGCTTTAGGTTGTTGGCGTTATATTTAAAAACTAAGATTCGCCAATACTGAATATTCGCAATTCGTATTCGCATGTGGATTCGCGAATGTGGAAAATCCAATATTCGTTACATCACTAGTAGGTACACACAAGGTTGCCGATTTGTGGGGAATGCCCCAAACTGCGGGGAATCTCAAGTTGATTGGGGAATTATTGGGTATTGTCATTATACGGGGAAAATGTGGGGAATTCGACATCTTCGTCGACATACAAATACAATAAAATACATATTCCAGAATCCAAATACTTTAATTTTAGCTTAGGTACTTATGGATAACGAACGACTCAATACTTTTCATTGCACCCAATTTAAATTTAGCCATCTTTATTCTTTCGCCAATCGTAAAATTGTATTGTGAATCTAAGTGTCTACCGTAAATAATAAATACGGCATTTTCATTTGCAGTTTCAACATCGTATTGAAAAACTGTTAAACTGCGTCAATAACAGTAGGTAACCGATTCGATCCCACTCGATCTCACCCGATCCCACTCGATGCTACTCGATCCCGGCCGATCACACACGTTCCAACTCGATCCCACCCGATCCCATTCGATCCCACGGCATCCAGTTCATTTCGTTAAAATAAAGTCTATGCTATTCGACTTAATTCGTTTACATTCGATAGATAGCGACTTGCGCCCATATATTCTATTTCATTCTTTCGTAGGCTTAGGCCTATAGCTTTATGTGTTTACCTTTTTCAGTGTCGGTTTTTCGTTTCATCGAGTTTCAAATCACAACAATTCTAAAGAAGTTTCACATCAAAGTTCGTTTACAACTGTTACATTAATATTACACCACTTGCTACGCTATTGTTATTATGGTTGGTTGCGAGTTATAATTTGCTGCTTTCGGCTGGACACTTTTTCAACTTGTCCCTCCATATAACATGGTGCCGCTTTTAATTACTCTAGTTTCCATTGATGCTTAGTATACTTAAGGCAACAAGAAAAAAAACAAAAATTGGCAATATTAACCGTTCACTTCGAGAAAAATGCTTGCGTCAAATATATGGAAAAAACGTTTAACAGTACAAATGTAAAAAATAAATATTATATATATAGTAGAAACTTGTTTCATTGTTCATTTATGTTTCCAAATTTGGGGAATTTTATTTGTTATTGGGGAATTACATACATTGGCATTGGCAACCCTACTTTAAAGAGACGACTGACATGAGTGAAGATTTTATACTGAAGACTATTGAACTATTTACAGTGATTTGATTCGTGTGAAATACAATTATTACAATGTATCCGGCTGAAGGACATGTATCCATGGCCATGAATAAAAAATAAAAAAAAAAAGAGACGACTGACGAGTTCACGAGTATTACATTCAAATTACATTATTGTATAATGTGAGAGAGATGGCGGTATAAAATAAGTTGTTGCTTCTGAGTTGTGGCAGCCGCCCATTTACGTATAAATACGCATTTCACTTTGTTCATATTATTAGGCTTCGAATCGTCCACTCGGATTGTCGAAGTGTTAGGGCTCTTAGAAAATGAAGCGTTGAAATAAATCGTAAAACCGGTTGATTACTAATCGTAAGATCAATCGGTACAGCGTCATTTTCGTGTCCTTGTCGCTCGCGCTCATATCGTGATTCGTGACTCGCTTATATTCTAAGGCCGGCGGATACCTGTCCGTTGCCGTATTGTCGTGTTGTGCACATATAATTATACTCTGTATAAAGTAAAGTGCTTTGTGGTAAACTAACTGCGTACCTACAAAAGTTATTTCTCGTTGTGTATACATATCAATATGCAAAAGTGTTTATTAGTGATTTTGGTGTGTATCGCATCATGTTTTTGTCAAAACGCAACGACACTTCGCAACGGCCTAACAGAGAAGATCGGAAACTTTTCCATCGAACTATTATACCACACGTCGAAATCGCAACAAGCTGATCAGAACTTGATCATATCTCCAATGACTGTGTGGACGGCGTTAGCTGTGATATCCGAAGGCGCCTCAGGGAATACGAGGCGAGAAATTAATCGTGCTTTAAGATTGACAAATAGAAATAAGAATGCCACTCGCGCTAACTTTCGTGATATCGGCAAGTGGCTTCAAGTGAAGACAAACACAGTGGAACTGGCCAAGATCAACGCAATATTCGTGGACAAAGATCGGCTGCCCCAGGAGGACTTAATTACCGTCGCGCAAAACTTTTACGACACTAAGGTGGTACCGATGAATTTCCAAGAAGCCGACGTCGCCGCCGAGGTGATTAATAGACAAATATCAAACGTTACACACGGCCGCATCAACAAGATAGTTGAAAGTAGTAATTTTCAACAAAGCCAAATGATATTGACGAGTGCATTATACTTCCGCGGCCAATGGACTATGCCCTTCAACGCGTCCTCCACAACACAAATGCCGTTCCACGATAGCCACGGAAAGAAAATCGGTGATGTCAACATGATGTATAACAGATACACATATCCATTTGCAAATATCAGAGAACTTCAAGCTAGAGTGATAGAGTTGCCGTACGGTGTAGAAAATCGTCTATCTATGCTGATAATGCTCCCAAATCCCGATGTGTCTGTCGAAGACATGTTTTCAAACTTCAAGAAAGTACCATTGGACAGGGTTTTTAATGAAATCCGTAGGAACAGCGAGGAATTTGGTGATGATGAAGTTGATTGTTTTATTCCAAGATTCAAAATTGAGTCTGATTTAGACATGACTGATGTGTTAAAAAATGCTATGGGTATCCAAGATATGTTTGATCAGAATAAAGCTATGTTGCCGCTTATGGCACGTACTCCCTTGTACGTCTCTAGAGTAATACATAAGGCTGAGATTGAGGTGACTGAGGAAGGCACTGTAGCCGCAGGTGTCACTGTTGCAGAGTTCAGCAACCGTATTGGTGTAATCAGATTCATAGCCAACAAACCGTTTACATATATAATCATAGAAAAAGTCACAAACTCTATTGTTTTTGGAGGGTTTTATAAAGTACCTTCTCTTTACTAGCATATTTCTATGATTAATATATATAATTAATGTATGATAAACAAAAAATTTTGATATTTAAGATTTGTGTGACAAAGGATATATGTTACGAATGGTGAACTTGTGGTTGATATTATGTACTATTAAAACTAAACTCATAAGCTCTCTAACTGCAAAGCTGCGTAGGAAATAGTACGCCTGCACTGATTACAAGGAAAACCAATTTTCCTGTTGACAACTTCAGTTCTGGGAAAATACAACATACAACTTATAACAGAACGTGGGCTGCCTGGGTTTTGCCAAATTGTAAAATTAATTGCCCAAATAGAGAATATTTATTAATCAGCAGTCTTCCCACCATAGGCTAAAAATATACTTATGTTATGTTAATTGCCAAGTTGCGAACTTATGTTAATTATTTTGTATTTTCAAGTCATATATTCGTGTATAAAGTACGAGTTGTGCGGATGAAGGGAAGTGTTATATTCTCAAAATCTAGAGAAACAAGCATTGGCTCTCTACCCATGACTCTGCTCAATTTCAGTCAACCTGGCAGTTAGCATGTTACATTTTATAAAACATAAAAAACAAAAAAATTGAAAAATAAACATTTAAAATATAAAAAGGTCAAGTTTGGGCAACCTTCAAATAATATCTTTCAAGGTCTCAAAAACCAGTAACTAAGAAGTGTGTGTATTAAGTCTATATTTTTTGTTAAATATACTCTGTAATACTAATTTAAACGTCTTGAGTGATTGTAATTGTGTAAATTGTGTCTAGAGTTGGCTTTATAATGCCAGAGCGGCCCAATCTGTTGTTTTGTCTAACATGTGGTTTCTAGTTGAGCTTTATCGTAGTCTGTGTTATTTTAATATAAAAAAATGTTTATTGTTACACTCAAAATTTTATTGGTAAGGTTTTGTTATGATAGTGTTAAATATAGGTCCGAAGACTGCAGCTGAAATACTCCCTAATTTAAGTATTTTTTGACTGAATACTAAGTCAATAAAGTATTCTTAGTAAATGTTCTCTATATTTACTATGACCCAGAATTTCAACCTTTGTATAAATATTTAAAAAAAAACTTTCAAAATGTAAAAATAAAGTTTCAAACTAAGAAGTATTTGTAGAGACTTTCAATAATTTATATTTATACTAAATTTAGATTAAATGCCAGTACCTATATAAGGGTCGGTGAAATATTACGATAGAACTGAAGCTAGAGATTCAGTTACTAGTGTCCTATTAAAAAAAACACTGACGCAACGCACCTGATATGTTTTTAAGTGTGTATCACTTAAATGGCCGACACGACAGGCGTGTGTAAAAAGCAGGTGTGAGTCACATCACTGTTCACGCATGAATGTATAGATTTTTGTTAATCACACGTGTGCCGGCCACATACAATATGCGTGCTTGTAAATATACCAGGTGTTGCTCGTACGTATTAATTGTTACGATTCCTGTGTACCGCCGCATAGTTAGTGTATGAAAAACGCTCTGCGTGTTCCGAGCAAGACAATCCATTATTGCGGCATCGACACTGTTAAAATCGACCTTTGGTGCGTATGATAAGCTTCAATTTCGTCGTAATATTAAAACCCTTAGATAAGACTTACAACTCAAATATACGTTTTTTTTTGGCAAAGGTTGTAATTCAAAGGTTGATAAAACCGGGCCTAGATTTAATATTAAAGGCAGCCCACAATCTTGTTGGTTAAATGTGATCTGTATGATTTTAGTTTGATCTGATTTATTAAATATTTTTGTTACCTCCATATTTTGTTTTAATTGTACCTCATGGCTTATCCATCAACATATTTTTTTTTGTAAACGTAATACTTTGCGGCATTCACGCTAGGTGTTTTTTATTTTGCAACGCGCAATCGGCTTTTACACGCTAGGTGTGTTTTAAAAAAATATATAAATGGATTTTTTAAACTTTTGACTGCCTCGGTGGCGCAGTTGTAATTGCGCATGCGTTACGACTGCTGTGTTGAGGTATCGGGTTCGATCCCCGGGTCGGGTAAAGTGATATTGGGTTTTTCTATATAGAAATTCCTCAGTATTAGCCCGGAGTCTGGAATTTGTGCCCGGTATGGCGATAGGCTCGCTAATTTCGGTCCCATAATGTGATAGGGGATCACATTATGGGACCGAAATTCGGCGGAAAGTGGGTGTACTGGTTACCTCTGCCTACCCCTTCGGGGATTACAGGCATGAGTGTATATGTGCTTTTAGAAATAAATATCCAACAGTCACACACATACCCCGATCCCACACTAAGATTGTGTGTGTGCAACAATTCGAAATTCTTATAAGAATTATCAGGTATCCAGGTTTCCTCACGATGTTTTCCTTCACCGTTAAAGCAAGCGATAATTAACATTTAATACACACATAACTTTAGAAAAGTCAGAGGTGTATGCCGTCATTATATATTACAACTACCAACTTATTCATAAATGTCTAAACGTTTAGCCATAATTAATTGTAGACCTAAGTATTTCATGGGATTGCTGATTAATTTCCACAAATACTTGTGGTGCATAGACATAGAAAAAATAAAACTAGACCTTTAGATTTCATATTTTTTAATGACTGTATCGGTGGCGTAGATGTAATTATGTACGCGGTACGACTGCTGTGCTGAGGTCTCGGGTTCGACCCGGGTAGTGATATTCGTTCGGGTTTTTCTACCCCGAAATGCTCAGTTTTAGCCCGGACGATCCCCGGGTCGGGTAAAGTGATATTGGGTTTTTCTATCCCGAAATGCTCAGTTTTAGCCCGGAATATTGACTTGAATGGTGATAGGTTCACCCCCTTATCACAATATGGGACGGTAATAATCTCGGTGAAATGTGGGTGTACTAGTTGTAACTAGTAGGCAGAGATTTACTTCTGCCTACCCCTTCAGGGATTACAGGCGTTAGTGCGTTAGCGTTAGCATATCGGGATCTCTAAACCGTGATAGATAGACGTATATACTCAGCCTGTTGCCGTCCACTGTTGGACGTAGGCCTCCCCAAGTGAACGCCAACCATCCCGGTCTTAGGTAGCTCGCATCCATCCACTACCCGCCACCTTCTTCAAGTCGTCGGTCCATCGTGCAGGGCGTCCCACACTACGTTTGCCTAAACGCCGTCTCCAATCCAACTGACACTGATAGAATGTATAAGACAAGAATAGGGTAGTTGACAGTAAGTGAAAACCTGATAGAATTTTGTTTTTTATTGTAGATTTTAGTCTAAAATTTCGAAAATTTAACCAATTTGTTAATAATGTTATCAATTAATTCTATCGATAATAGTAAACTCTGAAATATTTAACTTAGCAACATATTAACATTTAAACACAGTGTAAATAGCTTTTTATTCTATTGCATGTAGTGTTCACTTCAAGAAGGTCGTGCACTTTACTGTTTATTATGTATACTTTCTACTACATTTAAAGCTTGTATTTTGTGTTATGACTAGTTTAGTGAACCTAATAAAAAAAAAAATATATGAGATTAATTAATATTTTCAAGAAACAATAATCTAAAAATAAAGCACTTTGTCTGGTGGCATGAAACACCAGTCATGCAACGAAACATCTAAAACGCTGAGCCAAACGTCTATTAGTTTTGCGGATGGTCATGTCATACGAGAGCCCATGACAGTTGGTAGCGTTTTGGTGAGCAAAATAAAATTTATAAAAAAGTTTAGTACATCTTGAAAACTTATGTTTTATGTTTATTAATGATCATATTTTAATAATATATAAATGATGAATAAAATAAAACGGATTCCCAAAAATAATGAACTAGCCTAATATAAGGCAGTACCTAATTAATTTACTCTATAAAAGAGAAGGCAAAGGTTCTCCACCATGCAGCCATGTCTGTCGTTATTTTTTCCAAATCTGGGCTAGAATTAGTCTTCTTCTTCTCTGGTTTTAAATACAAAATGCCGAAGCCATGTCTTGTCTGCAGTCTTCATCCATTCAAAAGGGGGAAGCAATGTCCGTTATTTTTCTCATTCTAAAGGCCGTAGCCATATCTGAAATAAACACAATTCAAAAGCCCGAAGCCATGTCTGTAATAGTCATAATTTAAAGGCCGAAGCCATTTCTGTAATAGTCACAATTTAAAGGCCTAAGCCATGTCTCAAATATTTTTTTCACTTATTAATCACAATACAACATCACATCACATTCCCGCCATTTTTTTTTCGGCAGTACTTACTACTTAGAGTATTTAACACTGGAGACGCCATTGAGCGCTTACCCCGTTTGACAAATGTAAGAGCACAGTGCTCATACACGTTCTATAAAACTAGTTGCGCTTCGTGATCCGCCACTAAAAAAGTGACATCACGTGCGAATGGAGCTCCGTGAAAAAGCCCGCCTGTAGCGGTATTAACATGTAAAAATAGATCTGACACATGAAACTTACAAAAATACAACATTATTTTTCACCTCGACGTATTTTTTTAAAGTAATATTATCCTTAAAAGCAACAAAACATATAATTTCTAAAAATTATCATCCGGTAATAAATGTTGCCAGGTTAAACTTTTAGCCACAGTAGTGCAAAATTTATTTGCATTCAATATCTTAAACGCAAGTTGTTTTTTTAATATTCATTTTTAACTAATGTTGCCCGCGGCTCCGCCCGCGTGTAGGTCTTGGAGCATTTTAACCTTCTATATTTTGCTATCCCATAGGAAGCGTGCATTTTATCGAGTTAAAAGTGGTCTTTGTCATTTTCTGATCCCTAAACTGCCACTATGCAAAAAATCATGTCAATCCCTTGCTCTGTGAAAAACTAAACTATCTCATGGGAACTGTACATTTCTCCGGGATAAAAAGTAGCCTATGTGCTTTTCCAGACTATAATCTATCTCTGTGCCAAATTTTAAGTTTTTTTTATACCACGTTGGTGGCAAACAAGCTTACGGCCCGCCTGATGGTAAGCGGTTACCGTAGCCTATGGACGCCTGCAACACCAGGAGTATCACATGTGCGTTGCCGACCCTAAGTAGTAGATCCGTCCAGCCGTTGTAGCGTGATTGGATATCAAACAACCATGCATCCATCCAAACATACGCATTTATAATATTAGTAGGATTACTTTATTTATGCTTAATTTATAATTTAAAAATATTACGACTAAGTTTACAATTTCATAAACTTTATTACACTGGCATTTTGGGTGATTTATGTGGTAACACTGTCGTTTATGCAAGACTCAAATAGTGTTGTAGATAAACTTATAAAGGTTATCGATAAAATTACTAATCCATCTGGACTGTCTTCTAAACACATACTTTTAATGTAAATAGTTCTAACACACTAGGAATGTCACAAAATATACCAAAACCAGAATAAAGTATTTGTAAAAAAAATGTGATCCTAAAAATGTATCCGGTATATTTAAAAAATATTTAGGTATGAATTTTGGCGCCATTCATTTATTACGTAAGATGATGTAGGGGGGAGTCGATCACGTCTTATTTTTTCTTACAAGGGGTGGGAGGGAGTCTTAATAGTTCTTACGAAGATCACACAAATGCGCAATTTAGGATTATACTTTGAAAAAGCGCGGGCCACGCCTATAATTTTAAAATTGCAACTTCGATTTTTGTATATTTTTTTGATAACCGGTATGACTTGCTTTTTCACCCGGTTCTGGCTTGACGTCGACTTTTGGGACACCCTGTATTCATGTCAAGCCCTTTTTATATGCTCTTCATAATAGATAGCCGTTAGCCGGCTACCACACCAAACAAAACAGGCGATAATCGCTCTCAATGACATACAATAATTTCATTCGCTAATCGCATTCATTACCAGTAACACTGTATTTCTTGGCTCCGCTTATTTAATTTGTAATTTTATGGAATAACAGAACATTATCTCACAAACTATATACCATTGGAAAGGTCGTTTTGTGTAATTTCCGGTGGTATATTTGCTGAATCGGAGTGAACGAGTGAGTAATCATCAAATACATTTTAAAATCATTTGCAACGGCCGTCATTGTTGTGTTCCATGTGCTGACATACCTGAAAAACGCTTCTCTACAATTAGTGTTGACCAAAAAAAATGGAAGTGTCACGGATGATGTGCAAAGCAACCAAAAACTGATAACAGTAATACACCTTTACGTCCCATTGACTCACCCGGCAAGTCAAGGAACAATAATGACTCGCTACCTTTTAATGACAATATTACGTATCGAAACAGAGCCACTGTTGATACTAGTGCAATTAGTGGAAGTTCCGGCTTAAACTCGTCCGCGTCAGTTATTACAAAGAAAGACGTTAGGGAAATAATAAGAGAAGAATTCAATGTCATGAAAATGGCTTTAGCACAGGAGCTTAACCAAACCCTTAAGCAGATGGTGAGAACCGAATTTCAATCTATAAAACAGGAAATAACTGCTTTGGAGAATAATGTTTGTTTCTGAATGAAAATTATAAAACCACCAAATCCACCATCGCCAAATACCAAGACACACTGGGAGAGCTAAAGAAAGAGAACGTTCAGTTAACAAATACGTTACAGGATCTGCAAATCAGGCTTCAGGTTGCTGAGCAGCATAACCGTTCTAACAATCTTGAGATAGAGTGTGTCCCCGAGCACAAAAAGTAAAACTTGCTATCTATGATTACTCAGCTGTCTAAGGTATCCTGCGACTTGAAAGAATCCGACATTCATCATTGCACTCGTGTGGTAAAAAGTAACAGAGACGACAAGAGACCTCCTTCAATCATTGTTAAATTGGCTACCCCTAGACTTCAGGATACATTTTTAGCGAAAACAATAAATTTTCATAAGGCAAATCCAGACGACAAGCTCAGTACTGCTCACATAGGCACTGGAGGTAATAAATCGCCGCTTTACATTGTTGAGCACCTATCACCTAAAACAAATTACATGCAGCGGCTCGCCAGATCGCCAAAGATAAAGAGTACAAATTCCTGTAGATTAAGCAAGGTCGTGTTTTCATTAGGAAAACAGAAGAAGACTAGTTTACTTATATAAGAAACCAAGAGACCAGAACCAACCTAAAACAATTCTCTGCTATATCCCGTTTGTCCAAATCATATAACTCTATTTGTGAAACGATGTATGTATGATGTATTTGTTGATAAATTGCCAAAATTCAAAAAATCTGTTGTGGCAAAATGGTTAGATGTACATATAGCTAACCATTTTTTCTTATAGCTACAATTCTATAATATTGTTATACTTAGATATAATATATATATATTTTATTATTAATTAAATTCTTATTTGGTCATGCTCATTGTTATTTTTGAAAATTTAATTAACCTTTTACTTTTATTGAGTACTGGTGTTACTTTTTTTTCTCAACGCATGTCGTGGTATCCTTAAAATGTTGTTCATTAATAGTAAGATTATTGTTACCTCATTATAACTTAGTCCTAAGTAATGTAACAACAGGTGGATATCCATTTTAAATAAATTAAAGGCGTATTATTTAAAAATCATTTTTTAAATAATAAAGTTTTTATTTTTGCTTATTTGGCTTGTATTTTTCTCAGTACTCATTACCTTTATTATCTTTAAAGTATTTCGATTAAATTAGAAATATTAATTTACACTATTTTTAACTATACCTCTCTACTTCCGTCCCTTTTCACGAAATCACACCCAGAGATTGCAAGAACTGCAATGATACATGATGATGCACTGCTAAGACTTACTACTTATATTAAATGTGTCTTGTAACTGGCTGTTAGAGGTTAGAATTTCTTTTTTATTTTACTCGGCAGAGCCACGGTAATGTTATCGAGCCGTTCGCCAGTGTTTATTATAACAACGATAAAATGAGAGTAAGTAAGTATGAGTAGATAAAATGAAACGAGAATATGACACACTCAATATGTAGGTATAATTATCCGTCGAGTCATCGCTTATGTGCAACGGATGAGGTTTGTTATGTGTCATTTTATCTCATTGTGGCCTATGACGTGTACTGACAGTAACTCAATTAACGTAAGGAAATACTTTATAGTACTAAGGAATTCTAGTCATTGTAACTTCTGCTGCAAACAAAAAGCATCAATAAAAAAAAAATGAAAAAGTGAATGAATGAAAAAATGAATAAAAAAAATGAAAAAGTGAATCGCATATACAAAATGTATGTAACTTTTTCATTCATTCCATCAGGTGGCTCGTCTGCTCATCTGCCTATTCAGGCAATAAAAAAATATTATAATAAACTAGGGTAGCTAACGCTGGCACCGCGCAGGGGCGGTTCCGGCAGCAATTCTAGCTCTCCTTAGAATACCCCGGGATCGCTCCGTAAGCGCCGAAGAAGGCCACCGCGGGGTTTGCGCTGGTAGTTTCGGGTGGGGTGTACATAGGGGGTAGGGACTCGGCCCAGCGGCAGCACGGATAGCCATCATCCGAGGGGGTGCTAGGTCGTAAGACTGGCTAGTCCAGGATAACCGTTTTATTCTTACTCCGCTTCCCCCCGGAGCGGGCGGCAGTAATAAAATGCTTTCCACCCGACAAAAAAAATTGGTTTACTAACGCCGATTTTCAAAATTAGGATAATGTTTTTTTTATTTTATCCTGGAACGGCAAAGTGACCGCACTGAATCTCTGTAGCAAGCGCAGTGCCGTCCAATTAGAGTAAGAATCTATTCCTCGCTACTCAGCACAATCATGCCGGACTGCTTCTTCACACTACGACATGGGCAAGAAATTGGACAAATAAGGACAATTCAGTTTGAAAACTGGACACGTGTTTGTTTTAAAACAGCACAAACACTTGCGAACCGTGAGGCCGTCTCTAACGTATAGATAATAATACTATCCTTGTTTTAAACATTGTCCCACTACCTGGCACGGGCCTCTACTAATGATAGATTAGGCCTTAGTCCACCACGCTGGCCTAATGCGGATTGGTAGACCTCACATACCTTCGAAATTCTTATGAGAATTCTCAGGCATGCAGATTCGATGGTTAACCGTTTATTCAAGCGATAATTAACAATAAATACACATGTAACTTCGAAAAGAAATGTATCCCATTTGGGTTTGTTTCGAACCAGTGACTTTCGTCTTGACAGTTCCACCTAACAGTTGTACCTAACGTAAGGTTTGCAAGAGTGATGCGCGAATTTTAAAGTACAGAACCTTGTAAGGGCGCTTTATAAACCCAGGACGTAAATTAAAAACATTTTTTTTGTGCCTGGATGGGCAGACGAGCAGACGTGCCACCTGATGGTAAGTGTAACCGCCGCCCATAGACTTCTGCAATGCCAGAGCACAGCAGAGCCTCTGCCTACCGTTAACCTAAACTATCCAGTAGGCCTACTCTTGAAATCAATTCCAATCTCGAACTCCATACACTTTCAATTCCAATCTAGAAGATTTTGGAATTCTAACTCACTCAACTAAATGATATAGAATATTTAAGAACTCATCGTCACTGGCAAAGTGGAGGGCAAAAGAGAGAGAGGTCGCAACCCAACACGTTGGTCCGACCAAATCCGCCACAACCTTTCCATGACAGTCCATGATGCTATTCAAGTTGCCAGAACTCGTGACAGATGGAAGAACATCATTATGGGAAAAGATATTCATGGAGGAGGTCACGACCCTCAGCAATGAGGAAAGCGATGCAAGGAGGAGGATTTAAGAACTAGCGATCGTAAATACTCTATTTCATTTAGTTACTATAAATTCCGCCGTATTCAGTTAAATAGTGCGCTGGTGTTGTGTTCAGGAGTGCCAATTGTACAGTTTTCGAACCCAATCCAAATTTTAAATTGGAATCGAGTGTCAACAGTAACCCTGAAATCCTGAAAGTAGTCTGTTAAGAATGGGCAAAACTTTTTGTCGCGTTTAATATGCCGAAAAATTTGCAGTAAAAGAATTTATACTCATAATTCTTAATAAAATTAGTAAATAAAAAAGGTTTTTGTTTTTCAAACGGACTGTCAAGACGAAAGTCGTATGTTCGTAACCCAAAATGGCATACACCTCTGACTTCTCTAAAGTAACGTGTGTATTTAATGTAGAGATGTTATAGATTTGAAATTTCGGATCTGGATGTGGATACGGATATGTGAATAATATTATATCGGTTTCGGATACGGTTACGGATATTAAATTATTTCGGATTATCCGTTAGTTTCGGATAGTTTCAGTTATGGATATTAGGTTTAGAAGAAATTGGAAAAGTAAAATTCAAATAGCTTTATTTTTAGATCATCATTTGGTACTATTTTATGTAAGTAAATGTAATCCCACAAGAGTAAATGACTTGCTATGTCTAACCAATAGAAATAAATATATAAAACGCATTGAGGTACGCGTGCCGGTTCAGTCGGGCAAAAACAAAAACCAGTCATAACATGTCTCATTTAGCCTCCACCCACATCCGAAATTATTTGAAACTTTTAGATCGGATTCGGATACGGTTACGGATATTATTTTATTTCGGATATCCGATAGTTTCGGTTACGGTTACGGAGCTCCATAACATCCCTGATTTAATGTTAATTATCGCATGCTTTAGCGGTGAAGGAAAACATCGTGAGGAAACCTGTATACCTGAGAATTCTCATAAGAGTTTTTGAAGGTATGTGCAGTCTACCAACCCGCATTGTGCCAGCGTGGTGGACTAAGGCCTAACCACTCTCGTTAGTAGAGGAGGCCCGTGCCCAGCAGTGGGACAATGTTTAATACAGGGCTAGTATTATTATTTGTTTTTCAAATCCATCTTTTTGCGTTACCAGAGGGCCACGGAAAATGTATATTGCCCACATGAAATATAGGTATTACTCCGCCACTGTATGTGACTGTTGGGTGTTATGTATTCAATATTGAATTTATAATTGGTTGTCTTTCCACTTATTCATTAGTTTACTAATTAATATTATCATACATTATTCATACTTACTGGGTAGTTATTTACGTTCTCAATGCGATGACCTGCAATGCAATTTGCTGGTGGTAGGATATTCATATCCGCCCGGATAGCGACCACCGTACACAGGGTGAAAAACCCGCCATAGTGGCACACGCAAGTGTGTCGCGTTCCGGGATCAGCCAGTGTACATCCGGTTTTTTAGGGGTCTAGATTTGGGGTACAATGTTGGCCATTTTGCGGCCTTCTAAGTACTCTGACAATAGACCCTCGACCGCTTCTTCACCTTCTTGCCCATGGCGTAGTGTGAAGGAGCAGGCCGGCATGATTGTGTTGAGTAGCGGGGGATAGATCGTCTCTTATTGGTATAGATACTCTAATTGGACCGTACTGCGCTTACCATCAGGTGAAGTGCGGTCACTTTGCCGTGCTAGGATTAAAAAAAAAAACTCCAGTAAGATATCTACTATATATACTTATCTACTTAAATAAAATGATAGGGTTTCTCCATTCGAAAATCATACAAAAACAAAACACAGATTTATATGAAACTAGCTGTTGCAGCGGATCCTTATGTAATAATATTATACCTTATATAACAAATGTAAATTCACAATGAACATGCACCTGATGGTACGCAGTGCCGTCCAGTTAGAGTATCAAGTAGCGAGAGATTATACCTCGCTAGTCGAATCATGCCGGCCAATCAACCACACTACAACGGCTGACGGATCTGGTTGAAATCTGACACAGAGATAGATAATAGTCTGGAATAGCACATAGGCTACTCTTTATCCCGGAAAAATTTTCAGTTCCTGTGGGATAGTTTAGTTTTTCACAGAGCAAGAGATCGACGTGATTTTGTAGAGTGACTGTTTAGGGATTAGAAAATGACATAGGCTACTTTGTATCCCGAAAATGCACGCTTCCTATGGGATAGCAACATATAGAAAGGTGTAATAGCTTAAGATGCCTCCATAGATTGTATACCTTTTCTTCCAAAAATAGCCACCACGCGGGCGGAGCCGCGGGCAACATCTAGTATATACATATATATTACATATATACATATACACTCACGCCTGTAATTCCCGAAGGGGTAGGCAGAGGCGTAACCAGTACACCCACTTTTCGCCGAATTACCGGTCCCATAATGTGATAGGGGGCGAGCCTATCGCCATACCGGGCACAGGTTCCAGACTCCGGGCTAATACTGAGAATTTCTAGATAGAAAAACCCAATATCACTTACCCGACCCGGGAATCGAACCCGAGACCTCAGCACAGCAGTCGTAACGCATACGCAATTACAACTGCGCCACCGAGGCAGTCTCCATAGTATATGTAGGTATCTAAGTGTGACGTCACGAGAGTTCAGTGCTTTTTCCCCATCCCAAAAGTACTCAACGTGCCTAAAGAAGATTTCACTTGAAAAATGTGTGAACCTAATTAACTTCGAGTTCTTGCAATATGTTGTTTGTTTGTTACAGTAGTTTTATCTTAACACTTTGTACCTACATGGCGATAAAAATTTTCCTGTAAATAAACTCATTGGATCGGAAATACCTATAAATATTGTGTATTTTATATTACTCTACATATATTATGAAACAAGGCGGCGTCTGTATGTCTGAACGCGATAAACTCAACAAACAGAATGGTTTTTTTTTAAGTGAAAACTTCTTTAGGCACGTTGAGTACTTTTGGGATGGGGAAAAAGCACTGAACGCGCATGACCGTCACGCTCATATTATTATTATGTCTACTTTTGACATAAGCACGCCTATGAAGTTCTAAATTATTGAAAAGTGAAAAAAGTTACTACTTCATAGACACTGTTTCAAAAAAGAACACAGTAATTCCAAAGTTTTAAGTTTTTACTTTTGTCGGTAGTCCCCAAGACTGCCTATGTTTTTTTAGTGCCTGTATAGGTAGACGAGCAGACTGGCCACCTGATGGTAAGTAGTCACCGCCGCCCATAGACTTCTGCAATGCCAGGGCACAGCAAAGCCGCTGCCTACCGTTCTCATACGGTTTTCATCAATAGACGGAGTGATTCATGAGGAAGGTGTGAGTATATATTTTTTGTCTGGGCACGGCAAAGTGACCACACTGCACCTGATGGTAAGCACAGTGCCGTCCAATTAGAGTATCGAGTAGCTAGAGACAATCTATCCTCGGCTACTCAACACAATCATTGCCTGCTTCTTCACACTACACCATGGGCAAGGAGGTGAAAAATCGGTCGAGGGTTTAGTGTAAGAGTACTTAGAAGGCCGCGACATGGCCAAACACAAGAATTGGTGTACAAACACCAATTCTAGTCCCTGACAATTTTTTTTTTGAGTTTTGCGTTAATTAGCTGAAATATGAGGGTGATTATAAAATTAGAGTATTATATATGACACGGGAATCAAACACAGCCTTTTTTCACAGCCGGCTACTCGCTCGCGCCACACAGCTGTCAATAGGCATATATACTGACTGACTGACTGACTCCAATCCGATTTAATGACTCAGTCATCACTCTGTGTCCCCACGTCAAAGATCTAGGGTTATATATTGACACTACTATGAACTGGCAAGCCCAAGTAACATCTGTTTGCCAAAGGGTTACAGGCACCCTTCGTGCTCTTTATCGTCTAAAGAACTTTCTCCCATGTAAAACCAAGACGATGCTTGTGCAGACCTTAATATTTCCTATCCTCGACTATGGTGATGTGTGCTATTTTGATCTGAATGCAGATCTACTCAATAAACTCGACCGTCTTCTTAATAACTGCATTCGATTCATTTATAATCTGCGTAAATATGACCATGTGTCTACTTATCGGACACAACTCAAGTGGTTACCTATCCGCCAGCGCCGCAATCTGCGCGCACTCACTACTCTCTTTTCTATTCTTACTTCTCCTAATTCTCCCTCTTACTTAACCTCTAACTTTCAGTATTTAGGATCTAATCACGAGAGAAACCTTCGCTACTCAAGCAGTTTACTTCTTATGTCTCCTTCTCACAGTTCTGACTTTATTCACTCGTCCTTTACTATCCAATCTATACTTCTTTGGAATGCGCTCCCACTCGAAATCAGGGCGGCGACCAGCCGGTTCACTTTTAAGTCGAAAGTTCGGATGCTCTTCGCTGATGGTGTGAAAGATTACAACTTTAGCTGATATCTATTTATTATATTTTTGTGTATGTCTACGTATACTATATTATTAATTAACATATCTAATATATTCTGTTCTATACCTATATTTATTATTTATGTATATGTATATTTATTATGTATATTTATTTATGTATTAGTATCTTGTCTTTAACACTGATTCTCGATATATTCCTTCGTACTGTATGTACACCCACATTGTCTCGTCTCTGCATCACCCGTAGGTAGACTGGTAGAGAATGCCTCTGGCATTAAGTCCACCTTTATACATTTTGTGTATATAAAGTTTTAAATAAATAAATAAAATAAATAAATATACCTACGTCTACATTACGTCAGAAAATATAGAAAGAAAGAAAGAATATATTTATTTGGCCATTGTCTTTGGACCAGATGGCAATAAGTAGAATGTACATACAGACGCAGAGAAAATAAATAAAATAATACAAATAACGGATACATGCTATATAATACAGAAACAAAACTTAAAGACTATACACAAAAAGGGTCACCCGGCATATTCATATACCCCAGCCATCCGTGTTCGAAGCATGCCCAAAAAGGCCACAGGCTCAGCGTCCGCCAGGTGGGAGGGTCCACGTGGCACTGACTTTCAGCAAGGATTGATTTCAATATGCTATCCTCTCCGTGCGAAACCGGGGCGTGTCGCTAGTATACATGACAAGTCGAAGCATATGGTCCGAGTGATCTTTAACCTTACAGCTGGCAGTCCATACATGGTCGAGGCGCCACTTGAAGGCAATTTACCAGGAAATAGTCGTGATAATGTTATGACGTAGGTAAAAAGTACTGCGTGGTGGTTTGTTGATTTAAAGCATACTGTGGCCTAAACACAGTATAATGATAACAAATTAACGATTATTGACTTAAGTCGAAAATATTGTTAGACCTTTCTTCTCAAGAAGGCATGTCATTTCTTTTTTTATATGCCTATCGCCATATCGGGCACAATTCCAGACTCCGGGCTGATACTGAGTATTTATAGAAATAATTTTATATTATAACTAGCTGTTGCTCGCGGCTCCGCCACGTGGAGAAAAAGTATACAATACAAAATACCAATATTCATGTGTTTAACTTAAAAATGACGGATTTTCATACAAACTTTCATTCCCTATTTTACCCCCTTAGGGGCGGAATTTCCAAAAATCCTGAAACACATATTTTTTATTTTTTTAACTAAAATGCCAAATACTAATTTTCATGAATTTAACTTCAAAAATGACGGATTTACATACAAACTTCCATCCCCTATTTTACCCCCTTGGGGGTGGTGTTTCCAAAAACCCTTCTTTAGTGGATGCCTACGTGATAAAAGGTACCTACTGTCAAAATTTCAAGTCTCTAACCCCTGCCGTTTAGGCTGTGCGTTGATCGATCAGTCAGTCAGTCAGTTTCTTCTTTTATATATACAGATTTCATTTGTCCCATGTCCCAATATCATTTTACCCGACCCGGGGATCAAACCCGAGTCAGAAGAACAGTCTTAACGCATGCGCAATTACAACTGCGCCACAAAGGCATATACAGACAGACTCATTAAAAATCGGTGCAATTTATTGTTTAATTTTTCTACATTTTATATGTATGAGAACTCTTAAAGAAGTTTTATTGTAAAAGGTTCCTAACGAAGCCACATTATCCTACTTTCCTACTAATATTATAAATGCGAATGTTTGGATGGATGGATGTTTGTTACTCAATCACGCTACAACGGCTGGACGGATCTGGTTGAAATTTGGCACAGAGATAGATTATAGTCTGGAATAAAAGTCTGCAAGCACATAGGCTACTTTTTATCCCAATTTTATCTGTTTCAGCAATTTCTTGAACATTTACGCAATTTACATAATTTTCTCCACGAACGGTTTAAACAATCATGATAACTACATTGTAAAAGTTATCTGTTTCTTGTTCTGTTTCTGTTGAGAAACAAAATTTAAATTAAGAACGAAACATTGCATACAACAACAAAAAACAACGTTACGCTAGCTACTTCGTTTACCTATCGAAACTTTTTGGTTGAGGTACAGGACAAGGAAACAGGGAAACGGTAACTCGGGAAGTCCTTACCATTACCAATAATATTTCATCAGAAACACGCCATATTACACGTTAGTTTTTTTACTAATTTTCCTTATTTACAATATGTTTCGCGTATTTTTATCGTGATATTGGCTCATCGAAGAGCGTACGTGCGTTTGGTAGCGTGAGATCGTAGTCCCCGGAACTCCCAAATTCCCAGGGGGAATGATTCATTGCATGTGTAGACTTATCACCCAACAGATTTATTAATTTATCACGTAATTTCGCATACCCAGCTTTTTTTTGTTATTCTGGCGCGGCCAAGTGACCACACTGCACCTGATGGTAAGCGCAGTGCCGTTCAGATAGAGTATCAAGTAGCGAGAGACAGTCTGTCCCCCGCTACTCAACACAATCATGCCGGGCTGCTGTTTAGCTCCTTCACACTACGCCTAAAGGACCTAGGATCATAGGAAGGAGGGAACACGGTAGCTGGTAAACCACAGCTTGATGGTGCGGCAAAAATACGAATTTGCAAACCTCTTGGTTCGGGCCGTGGTAGTAGAGAAATGTAGGTGCTGTAATGTAATCAAATGTCACAGCTCATTAGATCAACCCAGCACCCTACCCGTACCGTACCAGGTGGTCCACGGGTGGACGCCGCGTTCTCACTAGTAAACGTCGCGACTCATGGGGCTTGTGCGTTGGCAATGCGCAGCAACGCAAGGTAAGCATGCGAGCAGCGAGTTGTCACCGAGTGGTCAACTCGCCTTCCGCGCGTGAACGGCTTGCGAGGCGATCCGGTGACGCTACGGAGTTGATGTAGTGAGCGCATATCCAGAAAGGTCCATATAAGGAATACTAAAGGCACGAGGCGAGGCGGTGCGGGTCGGATGCCGGGTGGCTCTAATGAGCTGTGACCTTTAAACTATTTAAATTGTATGCCCGAAAATAACCGGTTTTTAAAAAAGAGCCACGCTAGAGTTTTTTGTCTGTTCTTCTTTTGGGAAACGTCATTCCGAACTGGCGGTAGAGTAAAAATTCTTGACTGAATCAAAATAATGTATACATTTCATTATGCATGAATTCAATAAATATTTGATTTGTGCAGCCATGTTTTTGTTAATTTTGTATCTGTTCTTCTCTAGAGAAACGTCATTCCGAACTGGAGGAATGATTGACTGAATCTAAATAATCGGTATTTTTTATGATTTCATGGATTCATTAAATATTTCAGACAGCCTCCGTGGCGCAGTTGGCGAGTAGCCGGCTGTGAAACGAGAGGCCGTGGGTTCGATTCCCACACTGGGACAAATGTTTGTGTGACAGACATATTTGTCTCCGGGGTCTGGGTGTTGTGAGACCCAGTCTCTCGTAGTCCCTGATACCCACAACACAAGACTCGTATCTGAGTGTGGGGTCGGGGCTATGTGTCTGACTGTTGGGTGTTATTTATTTGATTTGATTTGTGCAGCCATGTTTTTGTTAATTTAGTATCTAAATGTAAATTAGGTATCTGTTTTTGTTACTAAACCCCAAAATCTAATTATTCGATGCTCAAACCTACAATTAGTGATTTAATTTATTATAAATAACATTACGAATTTATAATAAGGTAATTTTTTTAAGGTTGTGTATTTTTGTTGTTTTTTGCAAATAAAGAATCTTGAATCTCGAATGTTATCGCTCTTTTATCTGTGGTACTTAATATATGTTGAGAGATAATTAATTTACTCGGGTATACGACCTCACTTGGTATCAGTTGTCTATGTCATTGTCGATGTACCTGTCAGTAGTGCGTGTGACGTTTGTCAAGATTTTGCTTGCTCTCGGAACACGTCTGCGCCTGAAGTGCGCACTGACTAATTAAAAATCATCATGTTGGACGACGATGAATGCCATTTAGATGGCAATCCATCGGAATCTGCGACATATAGGTCCGAATAATTAATATTATTTTTAAATATTCTTTACATGAAATGATCGTTAAACAAAGATTTTTGAATATTGAATCTTGTAATTTTTTATCTGTAGTACTTAATTTAGGTCCGAATTTTTTTTTTCATGAAATAACCGACCAAGAATTTTTTTGATAATGAATCTTGTCGTTTTTATCTGTAGTACTTAAAATAAGTCGGAATAATTAATATAATTTTTAAATATTTTTTTTGCATTTTGCGATCTCTTTTCCTTGCGTATGTTTTTATTCTATTTATAAGATAAAAATATGATGCAACGAACTTTGTTGGTCGGTGTCACTGTCCATAACCGGTACTTTGGCCTCTAGCTCTACGATTAAATGTCATTCATGACGTATTCAAGTAAGTATTTATAAAAAAAACCCAGCATACCGGTACTATCGTGTCAATGCCGGTGACATTTGCGTCGTATCGAACCAAAGTCGGCAAAGTAGGTAGTTGGGCAAAAATGAAAAAAATATATGGCAATATAGGAAATTTAAGTCTGCGTCGACTATTGCAATGTTTTATAATAAAATACGGCTATAAACCCTTCTAAAACAGAAAGTAAAAGTTGCTTTGGAAATATAGTCGGAAATATTTCACTATCAACCAATCAGAAGCGTCTGTCAAGTATACAATCCTATTTCGTATGATGTCAATGACAATTAAAAATGGATGTTTGTATGTTTGCATGATAGCATGCTTGCATGTGTTTCAATTTATTTACAAAATCATTCCCAAATATCCCTACTATCTTACTAATTTTAATTCTTACAAATCTTACTATCTTACGAATATTATAAATGAGAAAGTTTGGATGGATTCATGGATGGATGGATGTTTGTTACTCAACTATTCCAGAATGGCTGAACGGGTCTGGTTGAAATTTGGCACAGACATAGTTTTTTTTATAGTATAGTCCGACAAACGAGCCAGTGGGTCACCTGATGTTAAGTGATCTCCACCGCCCATGAACATCCACAATACCGAAAGTATCATTTATGCGCTGTCGGCCTTGAAGGACAGAGATAAGGATTAGGGAAGGGAAAGGGGAATCTGGGCCTCCGGATATCTCACGTATATCTCAGCGTGGCTCTACCACTATCGTAGATAATAGTTTGCTATAGCACATAGGCTACTTTTTATCCCGAAAAATGACGGTTCCTGTGGGATAGCAAAATATAGAGAGATGTGATAGCTTAAAATGTACTCCGTAGATTTTATACCTTTCTTTCAAAAATAATTAACACGCGGGCGGAGACGCGGGTAAAAGCTAGTATGTTTACATATAAGATATCATTTGAATACGAGCCGTTGTGCCATCCTTGGGAGAAGAAGTTGAGGAATGGCAGGAGGCTAGGGAACATGTTGTAGAAACGGATAATATAGAACAAAAGGGTCCGCCTGAGGATAATAATGATCCTGATCTCGAAGGTCCAATCGAAGTTGATAGGACTCTTGGCCAAGGAACAATGAACAATGAACAATAACCTTCGAAATTCGTATAAGAATTCTCAGATATGCAGATTTCCTCACGATGTTTTACTTCACCGTTAAAGCAAGCCATAATTAACATTTTAATACACACATAACTTTAGAAAAGTCAGAGGTGTGTGCCCCTTGGGTTTCGAACATACGACTTTCGTCTTGACAGTCCGTACCACAACCAACTAAGCTATCGCTGCTATATGCAAATATATATCTAAATTTGCGTATAATCTTCAATAATTTATAAAAGACCTCTGACATATAACCGAGAAAATAATAAAGACGATTTTCCTCCTAAAGTAAAAACAAGAAATATTTCGATAAATCATTGTCATAATAAATAACGCCCAACAGTCACACACATATGGCGTAGTGTGAAGAAGCAGGCCGGCATGATTGTGTTGAGTAGCGGGGGATAGATCGTCTCTCACTACTCGATACTCTAAGTGGACCGCACTGCGCTTACCATCAGGTGCAGTGCGGTCACTTTGCCGTGCCAGGATAAAAAAAAACATAGCCCCGATCTCACACTAAAATACAAATCTTGTGTCGTGGGTATCAGGGACTACGAGAGATTTTCGGTCTCTCAACACCCAGACCCCGGACACAAATATCTGTCTGTCACACAAACATTTGTCCCGGTGTGGGAATCGAACCCACAGCCGGCTACTCGCCAACTGGGCCACGGAGGATGTCAAATAAATATCGATGTTAGCCCAGAGATGGCTGACCAGTGGACCACTACGACTATAACTTCATAACTACGACTAACTACGTCTGCTGGTGGTAGGATATTCATATCCGCCCGGATAGCGACCACCGTACACAGGGCGAAAAACCCGCCATAGTGGCACACGCAAGTGTGTCGCGTTCCGGGATCAGCCAGTGTACATCCGGTTTTTGTCGGGGGTCTGGAGTTGGGGTACAATGGCCATTTTGCGGCCTTCTTCGTACTCTGACACTAGACCCTCGACCCCTTCTTCACCTTCTTGCTCATGGCGTAGTGTGAAGAATCAGGCCGGCATGAGTGTGTTGAGTAGCGGGGATAGATCGTCTCTCGGTACTCAGTACTCTATTTGGACCGCACTGCGCTTACCATCAGGTACAGTACGGTCACTTTGCCGTGCCAGGATAAAAAAAAAAATAAAAAAAATAACATGTTTGGTAATGATAACTCGGCTTTATACAAGTCAACACAATGTCACTTACTATATTATTTCCATCAATTACGAAATAGGTATGGGAAATACGCGCAATGTCTGTGGTTATTCGGGAAATCCGACTACATGGCACACATTAATCTAATTTGAATCATATTACAACGGAATACGTTCCAATTCGACTTACACGACTGATCGCAATATAAACAAAACTATTTAATATTATGACGGAATATATCGCTCATTCCACAGTAAGTCGTAATTCGTTGGTATAAGTTTCAAAATAATTATGAATGTATCGTCATTCGTTGTGAATGTTTTAAATATGGAATAATACAATTTCAATACAGCTGTTTTTTTTTCTTTGTGTAGGCAAAGGGTTCGTTGACTGACTGAAATTAATATTTTAATAATAATTATGTTTGATGATTATGATGTTTATTATTACTTATTAACTCTCGGAGGCTAGAGGATATGACGACATATTAATTGTACATCACAGGTAAAGTAAATACAATTACAACTGATCCACACACACTATTTGGCTATTGTAAATTATTCTCAATCGTCAGGGATTTAAAAAATAACCAGTTTGCGCGGGAATCTTTGTTTTTTTCCTAGAGGACAACGCCCTAGGTAATAAACGGCCACTGATTATTCTTTTTTTTATCAATTAACACCGCGAACGTGTTCCCAACACAGTTTCATGGTGTAATGATATTAGAATAAAAACCACAGACATGGCTTTGGCCTAAAGTTGCGTTAGATGTTGTAACTGAGATTTTCATAGGTACAATTCATTCTTACCTTTCATTTCTGCCATTGTTCGACCTGAGTAGACGTCCATTTGCGGCGGTATTCAATGATAGTCGGACCAGTTTATTATTTTATACCTACGAGTATATCTTCTATATGTGCTGCAATATGCATAGTTTTGTTGATGTTCCTAACACTATTATATCTTTCTATATCATGATATCCCATAGAAACTGTTCATTTTACGGGATAAAAAGTAGCATATGGCATTCTCAGACTAATGCTTCGCAAAAAATCATGTCGATCCCTTACTCCGTGTAAAACAAAAACGAAACTACCACAGGAACCGTAAATTTTTCCGGTATAAAAAGTAGCCTATGTGCTATACCAGACTATAATCTATCTCTGTGCCAAACTTCTACCAGATCTGTCCAGTCTTTCTGGCGTGATTGAGTAACAGACATTCATCCAATTCGCATTTATAATAATAGTAAGTTTAGTGGCACTTTTCGTTGTCGAATTTGCGTATTGCCGCGTAATTTCGAAATCGAAAAATCGAAGGTCCTTTGATGCGGTCTCAAAAACCGAGAACCGAAATTTTTTAAAGAACCCAAGACCTTAGCACAGCAGTCATACTACGTAGGTACGCAATAGAATTGTCAATTGAGGTAGCCATTTACCATTAGATCGACCCACGTGCATACCGGCTTCTGGTAAATTAGTACTTATTATTTTAGTTTTACACTAGCTGTTGCTCGCGGCTCCGCCCGCGTGGAGGTCATGTTTGGGAGAATAAGTATACAATACAAAATACCAATATTCATATGTTTAACTTAAAAATGACGGATTTTCATACAAACTTTCATTCCTTATTTTACCCCCTTAGGGGCGGAATTTCCAAAAATCCTGAAACATATATTTTTAATTTTTAACTAAAATACCAAATACTAATTTTCATGAATTTATCTTCAAAAATGACGGATTTTCATACAAACTTTCATCCCCTATTTTACCCCCTTAGGGGTGGTATTTCCAAAAACCCTTCCTTAGTGGATGCCTACGTGATAAAAGGTACCTACTGTCAAAATTTCAAGTCTCTAACCCCAGCCGTTTAGGCTGTGCGTTGATCGATCAGTCAGTCAGTCAGTCAGTTTCTTCTTTTATATATACAGATAGAGCTAGTGCATATAGACTCCAATACACTGCGATGTGTGCTAATCATTTAGGAGTTTATTAATTATGTTTACTTTGCATTCCATTCAGATATAAGTAGGGTTACTAACTAACTAACGTAAGGATTCCAAAAGTGGAGTGCGTGTTTTAAAATACAGGACCTAATCAGGACGTTTTAAAAACCCAGGACGCTGATTCAAAAACTATACAGAACACCACAGAATACTAAAATCCAGGACATGTCCTGGGAAAACAGGACGGTTGGTAACTCTAGATATTATAATGTAAGTAACCAAAACATGGGAAGTAAAAGGTGTCGAACAAAAAATGTTTTAATATAAAAGTTTCTTAATTTATAAAAAGTACACCGATTTCAATAAAAAACAAATGATGCGTCCCTATAAAATTTGAAGGCTGTCATTGATTTTCCTGAGATCCCATCATCAGATCCTGACTTGGTGCCAATGGGACTAACTGGGAAGTATACCCATTTAAACCAAAAAATGAAATTCTCGGATCGGTCCAGGCGTCTTCGAGTAATCGGGGACATACATAAAAAAATGATTTCGACAAATTGAGTACCTTCTCTTTTTTGTGAAGTCGGTTAAAAATCGGTTTACACTCGGCTGAAAAAATAAAGAAGTTTAATAATAAAATCTCAAATGTATATTTTAGTTTCAACATTTTTATTAAATAATAAATCCATGCATGACGTAATAGACTATACTCATATATTTAACACGAAGTCAGAAAACACAAGGAAATAACAAAATTAATTAATTATGTTGAATAACTCGCACTATTTACGCTTAGTTTAATCAATATTAATTTATTATTAGTCAACAAAGTTTATATAACAGATTGTAGTAAGGCGCCATCTATGAGCACAAAATCAATACTATAGTTCTTTGTGTTATTGATAGATGGAGATTTACAACATCTAGACTTTGACAGCCTCCGTGGCGCAGTTGGCGAGTAGCTGGCTATGAAACGAGAGGCCGTGGATTCGATTCCCACACCGGGACAAATGTTTGTGTGTTAGACAAATATTTGTGTCCGGGGTCTGGGCGTTGTTAGAATGAAAGTCACTCGCTGTCCTTGATACCCACAACACAAGACTCGTATTTTAGTGTGGGGTCGGGGCTATGTGTGTGACTGTTGGGTGTTATATTATTATAACTAGAAATCTTATTAGAAATACGGTTGTAATAGGGCTGAGCGACCTTTTTGAAAAATTACACGTAAGAAGTTTAGGATTTTTATGAATCACTAAAGAAATCTATTGCGTGGGTTTTAATAGAATTAATATATTACTTGTATAAGCACGTACCGCATCTTTATGACTTATTTTCATACATTTATAAAAAATGTTTTATAAAATAAATGTCTTGCTTGTTGCTTGCTTTAACGGTAAAGGAAAACATCGTGAAGAAACCTGCATACCTGAAAATACTTATAAGAATTTCGAAGGTATGTGTCTACCAACCCGCATTAGGCCAGCGTGGTGGACTAAGGCCTAATCCCTCTCATTAGTAGAGGAGGCCCGTGCCCAGCAGTGGGACAATGTTTAATACAGGGCTAGTATTATTATAAATGTCGTCTTAAAAAATGATCTCTATTTTACAGTTTAAAAAAAAAACAGTAAACCAACGTAAAGTGACAGTTTACTGTCGCGTTTCGTATGGTAAGTGAGATATCCGGAGGCCCAGATTCCCCCTTCCCTCCCCTAATCCGTATTCCTGTCCTTTAAGGCCGACAGCGCATACATGATACTTTCGGTATTGTGGATGTTCATGGGCGGTGGAGATCACTTAACATCAGGTGACCCACTGGCTCGTTTGTCGGACTATGCTATAAAAAAATTACAGTTGATTTTAGCGCCAAAAAGTGCACAAATAATTTAAACTAGGCTCAAATATTTGCTGAATCCGAATATGTATATAACTTAATAACGCAAAAAATTCGCTTCTTATAGCCCGCCAACCGTCGTTATCATTTTCTTTTTTAAATAAAACAACTTTTAATTAGACATCACATTTATTCACTAACCAACTAAACATGGAGCCTTAGCTATTTGGTTATATTTTGGCAGTTTCATTATAAGTATAAGCGAAAACACATTTTTACAAGCTTATGTACATACATATTAGGCGCTTAAATGCTAATATTTGGATTAATAGCTAGAATATTATGATATTCCTCGAAAAAGTAGTGCAATATTGGTATAAATTATGTAAATCGAGCGAATTTATAAAACACTTCATTATATTGTTTTACTTCAAAATGTTTGGCTACACGGTGTTTTTTAATAATTTTCGGTAATGTAAGTATATGTCAAGTGATTTTTAATAAGAACATTCGTAAAATTGTCAAATGATGGTAGTTTAAAAAAAAACAATTACAATTGATGTACATAGAATAAATTAACAAAAAAACGTAAAAAATAGTGTCACAAATAAAAATCGTAAAATGACAGGAATCTGTCAAATCATGATTATAATTTAAACGAAATCAATTACAATTGATGTACAAATAAATATACCAAAAATAGTGTCACAAATCAAAATTTAATTCTTATTTAACGAAATTATATTGACTTTAAAAATATCTTATTACATTTTTTTTCTATTTTGCATGCCTGAATGTCAAAAGAATTAAAAAAATAATCGAGGCAACTACCATGTTACTGTGTTTATCAAATTCAGACTTATGCAATTTTTACTGGCATATGTTATTTTATTAACATCTCGCCCCCTATCACATTATGGGACCGAAATTCGGCGAAAAGTGGGTGTAATAGTTACACCTCTGCCTACCCCTTCGGGGATTACAGGTGTGAGTCTATGTGTGTGTATGTTATCTTATTATTTTCTTTATTCATTCCTGTGACGATTAAAACCTACAAGTGTGTGCGTACACATCGCGAAAACAATGAATTTAAAAATCATCACGTATATTTTGATGACGCTTAAACAAATACTTATTTGTACCATAGACAAAAAAAACTTGTGGGATTTTTTACAATCAGCACATCCCAAACTACTTGGTGCTTTAAACACAGCATTTATTACAACATTATTTTGTACAAATACTTAAATTTTGCTTTTTATTATTAAATGTAATTGTGATAAAATAATAAACCCTTATTAACCAGTGCACAATTTGACAAGGTTTTTAATGAATAATAAATTAATATGGCACCGTAATCCTATTTTTAATTGATAATTATCGAAATGTCAAATACCGTTTATGGCAACATTTACTAGAATATACATTTTTAAAAATAGTCAACTTTTTATTATTAAACCATTTATCTTCTGGAATTTTCGCTTTGGAATTAATACAATTGTTATTTATTAATTATGACTAGGACTTAATCTATGTATACAAATTTTCATCAACCGTCCCCTAACTTAAAAAGACCCCTGACACTAACATATTTTAAAGCGATATAAACTCAAAGAAATGGCCAACATTGGCCACTGAAATAATGTCATCTTCAAATTGCATGTTTGATTCACGCTATGTCTCTCGGAACATGTATTTGCTGCATGTTCTATGAGCCATTAAATTCCATACTCTTGTTTCACACATGAAAACACAAAAAACTTAAGAAAATAAACTGACGCAGCAAAACTATGACATGCCGGCGAGCCGATAAATACTGGCAACCTCGCCGTTCTTACATGCGATTTTTAACTTTAATGTTATGGAAATAAAAATAAAAACGGCTTGTATTTTCTCCCTACTTATTACCTTTTTCTGAACACCGTTATCCTTTAGAGACACGAGTGGTTAATTTGATACTCGTATAGGGCATAAATGTCAAACCATATTGTTTAATTTATAATCTGTGTACCCGGTTGGCAATGACACTAAATAAGTAGCTCTGAAGTTGATTATTAAAATTAAACATTTTACCTAATACAGACTATTTGGGATCATTTAACTCGGAATGTCCGCAGCGTCACATAATTTTAAATCACACCGTACACAAAATAACGGTATTATATTTAAGAAAGTTATATAAGTATATTTACACAGAGCATAACCACAGTCCTACGCTAGACAGAAATACAAGGCCGTATTATTCGTTTGATTAGTACATATTTACACTGCATAACATTTAGAGGGCTATACAGAATTAAAAGTAATTAGAAAACCAGACCAAAATAAACCGCGATAAAATCCGTAAAAATTGTTTTATATCCACCAATAAAACATATTGCAGAAAAAGGACGTTTTTGTAAATGTCTGTTTTCTCATTACTTCCTACAACATTGACAAAAAATTGACAGTTGATATTTCTAGTGAAAATTTGTATTTATCACGTCAAGAGAATACTTTTTACTCCTTTTTAAGCATATTGCGCGCATAAAGGCGTGTAAGATTTGGCATAGATTTATATGGAGGAGTAGAAAAGCTAAGATTTCTATGTGTTAAAAAAAAACATTAATAGTTTACGTTTATACTGCCAATGTCAAACACATATCACACGGTAATGCCATTTGTACACGCAGCTGACGTAAAAGAACAAAATTCAAAAATATATGCAGATATTACAGAGGCATACTCTTTGAAAAGAGAACATCAATGACGTTTATAGTTAAGCATTGAATAACGGTCTTTTTTATTTATGGAAAACCATGGAATTATATCCTATAGACACGAACTGTCGAAGAAAAAAGATGTTCCGAAAACCTTGTAAGCCCACTAACGCCATCTATCATTTTACTAAGAACTATTTGGAAGTTATAACTCCTGTCACTGTCTCTCGAACGAGACTTTCCGCGCGCCAAAACGGGACAAACTATATAAGGAATTTGTTGTGAAAATGCCATCTATTAATTTTACTAAGAACTATTTGATAACTCCGTCGCTTTTCCTCGAACGGGACTTTCCGCGCGCTAAAACGGGACAAACTATATAATGAATTTTGTTTTGAAATATAGACTTCCCGTATTCAAAATTGAAATTAATTGATATTTATTGATATTGCGTTCTAAACGTTATGAAATTATGTTATTTACCTTATATAATATTAAAAGTTTCACTGTAAATCAATTTAAGCCAGATTTGTTCGGGAATGTCGCTACAAATAACTAAAATTAACTTGACACTGTAAGATGCAATGTGGTGTGCATACTTAGGTGGCATGAAGCAAACTAACGTCGGTGCAGTGTATATCTGCACCGCCAAAAAATCGAACAAATCTGCCTTAAATTGATTTACAGTGAAACTGTTAATAGTACATTATAAGGTAAATAACATAATTTTATAACGTTTAGAACGTAATATTAATTAATTTCAATTCTGGATACGGAAAGTCTATATTTCACAGCAAAATTCATTATATAGTTTGTCCCGTTTTGGCGCGCGAAAGTCCTTTTCGAGAGATAGTGACGGGAGCTATAACTCCCAAATAGTTCTTAGTAAAATGATAGATGGCATTAGTGGGCGGACAAGGTTTTTGGAACATCTTTTTTCTTCGACAGTTCGTGTCTATAGAATATAAGTTAATGCAACCTAAATGGTCGCGCACAGCGCGTTTTACAGACAAACTTCTTCCCACGAACGCTCCGAATATGGAATGAGCTCCCTGCCGAGGTTATCCAAGGGGACTACAGTATGGGGTTCTTCAAGAAGGGATTAAATAGGTTTTTTATGACTAAATACTTATTATTTACATTTTCTGTATGACTAGACTTTATTTTATACTTCATCATAAAATATAAAGTTTAAAATGACGTAAAATTTTACATCAAATATCTTTTCCATAATGGTTTTTATGTTTACGCGAATAATAGACATTATAACTAGATTTTATAGCGGTTTTTCTTTAACGTTTCAAATCTTCACGATCCCGTGATAAACACAAGGGTAAAATCCGTAAAAATAGTTTTATTAAAAAAATGTGCTAAATTTCATTTTCCACATTGACACTTTACGCAATTAATTAATCGCTGACTTGAATACTTACAATATCAAATAACTACAACTACATAATTGTATCCACAAAAATACTATACAACATCTAATATTTAGTCAACAAACTACATAAAATAAGATTTTCATCATAACGTAAAATAAACTTTTAATCAAAATAATGTTTTAAGTTCAAAACAAAAATATCAGCAAAACACTTTACCCATCTTCTGTAAAAATCACATTTGACACTGCGAATATAAATCAAAATATTTTTGGCAAAAATATCTACGCATTAAGAACTAATATACACATTTATAAATACATTACACATGCATATAGCAGCGATAGCCTAGTTGGTTGCGGTACGGACTGTCAAGACGAAAGTCGTAGGTTCGAAACCCAAGTGGCATACACCTCTGACTTTTCTAAAGTTATGTGTGTATTAAAATGTTAATTATCGCTTGCTTTAACGGCGAAGGAAAACATCGTGAGGAAACCTGCATATCTGAGAGTTTTTCGAAGGTATGAGAAGTCTGCCAACCCGCATTAGGCCAGCGTGGTGGACTAAGGCCTAACCCCTCTCATTAGTAGAGGAGGCCCGTGCCCAGCAGTGGGACAATGTTTAATACAGGGCTAGTATTATTATTTTATTAAATACATTAAATTATAAACGCTTTATTTTGCATAAATTTGTAGATGCATGATCGATGCAAACACCCATCAAGCTGTGGAACAGTCAGCTACCGTGTTCTCTCCTTCCTATGATCCTGGGTCCTTTAGGCGTAGTGTGAAGAAGCTAAACAGCAGGCCAGCATGATTGAGTAGCGAGATATAGTCTCTCGCTACTCAATACTCTAACTGGACGGCAATGCGCTTACAGGTTCAGTGTGGTCACTTTGCCAACCCAGAATATAATAAAAAACAAATTATGCGTCAATATAAAATTTGATTGCCCTCGATTTTTCTGAGATCCCATCATCAGATCCTGACTTGTTGCCAATGGGACCACCTGGGAAGTATACCCTTTTAAACAAAAAAAGAATTTCTCGAATCGGTCTAGGCGTCTTGGAGTAATCGGGGAACATACATAAAAAAAGATTCCGATGAATTGAGAACCTCCTCTTTTTTTGAAGTCGGTTAAAAATGTCTTTTAATTCTTATACATATCTGCCAGCACCTTCTCCATGGGGGTTTGGCCGATGGTTTTCGTGAAGAACTCCCTCTCTAAATACTGAGGAGAGACTTGACGCAAGAGAGGCAGTAAGAGAAGGAGTCTTCCAAACCTGGCCGGGGCTGCTCCGTGGGCAGTCCTGGCGTGAGTCATCAGCATCACTTGCGCCTGGTCTTGAAGGTTTTCGATTTGCAGAGGGTCTTTCAGACCTCTGGTCTCTGGGGAATTAAGAATTTAGTCAAAGTGATAACTGGTTTATACAGGCTGTTACAAAAATGTGGTATAAATAAAATCTCTATATTAGTAACAAAAATTGTGAAAATTGGATGAAGTAATTTCTATTTATATTTCGTGACCTTGAAACTGTGGTGTACAACTTTGCATTAAAACAAACATATTATATACTACAAAAGTAGTCTTAAGTTAATATTAAAAACTAATACTTCCATACAAATTTCAAATTCCTATTAGTGAGATAACTTAAGTTTTTAACTACCATATACGGATACTAATCGACTTTCCTTTTAAATAGTACATACATACATATACACTCACGCCTGTAATCCCCGAAGGGGTAGGCAGAGGTGTAACCAGTACACCCACTTTTCGCCGAATTTCGGTTCCATAATGTGATAGGGGGCGAGCCTATCGCCACACCGGGCACCATTCCAGACTCCGGGTTAATACTGAGTATTTCTAGGTAGAAAAACCCAATATCACTCTACCCGACCCGGGGATCGAACCCGAGACCTCAGCACAGCAATCGTAACGCATGCGCAATTACAACTACGCCACCGAGGCAGCCTTTAAATAGAATTGTTATGTATATCACATTTTGCATCACGATGTATAAACGACGGGAAATTATTCTCTAAATCTCTATGTCATTACAAACACGTAACGAACCGCGTTGTTTAAAGTAAAACCATGATAAAATCCGTAAAAGCTTTAATTCAATTATTTATTCTCCCTTCCACACCAGAACCACGCGGACTGGCTTGCGGAGCCACAGCTTCGTGGTGTCTACTACCACGGCCCGAACCAAGAGCAGAGAAAATTCGTATTTTTGCCGCACCACCAAGCTGTGGTACCGTGTTCCCTCCTTAATGATCTTGGCTCCTTGAGGCGTAGTGTGAAGAAGCTACACAGCAGGCCGGCATGATTATGTCCAGTAGCGGCCTCTAATTGGACGGCACTGCGCTTACCATCAGATGCAGTGTTGTCACTTTGCCGTGCCGATAAAAAGTATCATAAAAAATAATCTCACCAGACTTGAAGAGCACGATGGCCTTCATACAAGCAAATTCGGCGGGGTCCACGAACACTGCCCTGTACCGCGCCAGCACCTCGCGCAAACGACGCAGAGTCGCAGAACTTGTGCCGGTTTCTGGAATTATACTAGCTTTAGAACAGCAATTCATAAGTAGTATTCGCTAGGATACTCCGCCCAGATAGCGAACACCTTACACAGGGTGTTAAACCCGCCATAGTGGCACACACAAGTCGTGTTCCGGTGTCAGCCAGTGTCCATCTCGTTTTTGTCGGGGGCCTAGAGTTGAGGTACAATGTTGGGCCGTTTTGCGCCCTTCTGTGTACTCTAACACTAGATCCTCGACCGCTTCTTCACCTTGTTCCACATAGCGTAGTGTGAAGAAGTAGGCCGGCGTGATTGTGTTGAGTAGTATCTGTAGTGTGACAACAAAAGTTCGCAGGTTCTTATCGTTCATTCTTAATTTGTCGGCACTGTTTTAAAATTCATTGGCGACAATCAGTAATTGTGAGTTTTGAACACAGACTATGTTTGACATTGGCAGTATGAACGTAAAAAAAGATTTTTTTAATCTAATGTAATAGGGTAGTTGACTCGATTTTTTTTATTAATTTAATCATCAAGTTACATTACCTAAAACCTATTATCGAAATAATTTTATGAATCCGAACAAAAATAAGTAAATTTGACGCCACTCAAATCTGCTGGAAGGGGTAGTTGACAAATAACAGTACAAGGATGCATATCTGATACCGTGACGTCACGGTGCTATGAATCGCCTGTACTGTACCGTTGTGCGAGGGAGATAGCGGTAAATACACCACCGTTTTCGCTTATGCCTTAGAGTATTTGCTCATACCAATATTTAAAATAAATATTGTGACCTCATTTTTCAAGCAATTTGGATTCTGTTTTCGCAAAAGAGTTTCTTTTGCGTATTATATTCGATTGCGTAGAGAATATGTACAAAATTAAACACAGGAAACTACCCTATTGTACACATACTATAAAATCTATAAATAAGCCAAACTTGAAATATGGGGCATTTCACGTGAAGCGGACAAAGGAAAAAAATGTGAGGTTCTGAAATTCGTTCATATTAGACATACTAATACTTGTAGGTCATATGAACGTGTACACATAATTTTTTTTTTATTTGAGGTTTAGTTGTTAAGATATGGGATTCTAAAGATTTCATCTGATTGCGGGAAGGGTTTTTTGGAATTTAATTTTCATATTGAAGTAAATTATAATAAAATAATAAATGTAGGAGTTTTTATAGAAAACTTACTGTTCTTTTTGATTTTGGACTCGGATTCTAAATTTGAATTTTTTATGTAGTTATAAACCGGAAGTAAATATTTCAATCTTTTTTTTTTAATAACTTGAACCGTTTTAATTTTATTTATTTTTCTGCAAAACAAAGCAATATGTTTATAAATTGTGCCATAAAAATTGCAGAATGGGGTTGGAATTAGTTTAGGAAATAAATCAATTTGAGTACGCACATGTCACAATGGACGCTTGCTCAAGTTAGCTGGTTTTTACAAACAATGGAATCAAATACTTCATTAAATTTGGCATCCCGTGCTCATTGTCTGGGGGTACAATTTTTATTCTTTACATTAATGTACTGTTTAATTTCAACCATGGTCGCCCTATGCAAACAGCACCTGAAGCTGATTATCGAGCGCTCGAAATACACGGTTTTTTTTTGTTAGGAAAGTTGAAAATGTCACTCGAGCCGTTTTTCAAATACCACTTCATTTATTTTACTTTTCGTAATAAGTTTTATTTTTAACCGACTTCAAAAAAAGGAGGAGGTTAACAATTCGTTGGAGTCTTTTTTTTATGTATGTTACCCGATTACTCGAAGACGCCTGGACCGATTCGAGAAATTGTTTTGTTTGTTTAAAAGGGTATACTTTCCAGGTGGTTCCATTGGCACCAAGTCAGGATCTCATGATGGGATCTTAGAAAAATCTAGGGCATTCCTCAAATTTTATAGTGACGAATACTCTGTTTTTTATTGAAGTCGGTGTACCTTTTATGAATTAAAAAACTTTTATTAAACAGCGTCCATGAAGTAGTTGCTTTTTTGTTTATGATCATTTCATATGCGTGCTTATGCCACAAGTAAAATAATCTAATCTGAGGTCACGCGAGTTGAGTGCTTCTTCCCTATCTAAACTTTTCACTTTTTTTTATAGCATAGTCCGACAAACGAGCATGTGGGTCACCTGATGTTAAGTGATCTCCACCGCCCATGAACATCCACAATACCGAAAGTATCATGTATGCGCTGTCGGCCTTGAAGGACAGAAGGATTAGGGAAGGGAAGAAGGAATCTGGTCCGGAAATCTCACTTACCATACGAAACGCGACAGTAAACTGTCACTACGTTGGTTTTCTGTGAGACAGTGGTACTACCCCGGTCGAGCCGGCCCATTCATGCTGCAGACAAATGTGTCTACAGCGTGGCTCTACCACTATCTAAACTGTCACTTGTCACTTCAAAAACAATAGTCTTGATAGGAATTCCTTGGAACTTGACGCCATTTTTATGATTCGCGCTTTAATTGATTCTAATCACATCTATACCCTAGTACTAAGGCTAAAAAAATTGCTATAGATAAGAATTATAAATACGTTTGGGTAAAAAATTATTCAGTGATGGTACGTAAAAATGACACTAGTAAGCTTATTCACATTTCTTCAGATGATGATTTAAAAAAATTATTATAAGTAATAACTGTGTTAACATATTAGTTATAGTAAGTAATTTAAAAACATACACACTGTTCAAACTTTTCTATTATTTTTTTGTAGTTATTGATATCGCAATTTTTGCAAATGTTATTAATCATTCTATTTTACTAATTGTGAGAGGGTCATTCTATTTGGTTCGCTTGATGCTATTTACGACATTAGTCCCATGTTCATGCCATTGTACAATATTGGTCTTATTTGTGTGGTTGAAATTTCATTGGTTATGGGTTTACAGTTGAACATATATTATCAAAACGTGCGTGGTCTACGCACTAAAACCAGTACATTCTATACAAATATGTTACAATCTGACTACGACATTGTGTGCCTTAGTGAGACCTGGTTATTGCCTGTATATATATTCGACACGGAACTGTTTGACAGTAGATACAATGTATATAGGTGTGACCGGGATTATTTAACCAGATCTGATAAAATGGGAGGAGGAGTTTTAATTGCCACAAGAAAATGTCTCATCGTGACAGATGTACATATTTCACCTTCTGATAATTTAAAATCTGCAGATATAACCTCTATTTGTATCCTCATTAAGAAAAAACGTAAAATACTAAAGTTAAGATTATATTGCTGTTACTTTCCGCAGTGCAATTTGCAACACATTGATGAAGTAAATTTTTATGATCAAGTTTCTCAATCAGTTGTAGAAAACCCTAATGATTACTTTTTATTAATCGGTGATTTTAACATTTGTGCCGCTCAGTGGTATAGTTCAGGACTAGAAAACGCAATCGTTCTGAGGGAGGCAAAGCATGATATGTTGACAAATTCAATGTCTGACTTTTTATCATTTAATTGCTTTGAACAATTTAATTTTAATAAGAATAAAAATGATAGACTTTTGGACCTAGTTATCAGTAACGTTAACTGTCATGTCAGTAGGTCTGTCTTACCTTTGGTATCTGAGGATGACCATCACCCTGCCTTAGACATGTCTGTTTTCAATCTAAGTCCACATTATCTTCGCTGTCCTCCAAGAGTATCCCGTAGCTTTGCAAGTGCTGACTACGATCTAATTAACGAAGCCCTTTCTAACGTAGACTGGAATACATGTATTTTTGCGCACGATATTGAACAGAGTGTTGATAATTTTTGTAATATCCTTGATGAACTTATATGTAATTACGTGCCGCAAAGAAAAATTGATATAGAATCCGGTTATCCAATTTGGTACACTCGAGCATTGATAAAAATAATCAAAGAAAAACTAAAATTTCATAAAAAATGGAAACTTTATGGTCGTCATAATGATTATTCAAGTTTTGCATTATTAAGAGAGAGACAAAAAAGAGTTGAAAAGGAATGTCATGAATATTACATAGAGAAAATTGAAAAGGAGATAGTGCAAAATAGTAAGAAATTTTGGACGTACGTTAAATCTAAGAAGGTTTCGAATACTCTTCCTGATAGCATGTTTTTAGATGACGTTACTTCTTCAGATGGAAGGGTAATTAGTGACCTTTTTAACGTATACTTTAAGTCAGCTTTTGAGCATAATGATGCGACATCATTGAGTGGTTGTGAATTTATGGACAGTAGCAATCATTTAAACTTAAGTACAGTGTATATTTCACAAGCTACTGTCGTCAAATATTTAAAATCCTTGGACATTGGAAAGGGTAGTGGTCCGGATGGAATTCCACCATTGTTTTTAAAGAAATGCTACAAATATTTGTCACTGCCACTATATAAATTGTTTAACTTATCCCTACAATCAGGCATTATGCCAATTAAGTGGAAACGTTCATATGTTGTGCCTGTTTTCAAAAATGGGAATAAACATGACATCAAAAACTATCGCCCTATATCGAAAATTAGTGTTATACCTAAGCTTTTTGAACGAATAGTTTGTGACCTTATTTCTCCGATAATTAAGCCTATTATAGTACCTCAGCAGCATGGGTTTGTTAGTAAGAAGTCTACCGAATCAAATTTATGTGAATTTATTGATTTTGTTACGTCCGCAATGGACAAAGGTTATCAAGTTGATGTTGTGTACACGGACTATTCAAAAGCATTCGACAAAGTTTCCCATAGCATTTTATTGCGGAAGCTGAAGGGAATTGGCATACATGGAGACCTGCTGCGTTGGATGGAATCATATTTAAGAGAGCGAAGTCAGGCTGTTGCTGTCAAAGGATTCTGTTCTTCCTTCATGCCAGTAACATCTGGGGTTCCTCAGGGCTCGCATCTTGGACCTCTTCTGTTCAATATATATATAAATGATGTCATAACAAGTTTCAAATCATCTGAAGTTATTCTTTATGCTGACGATAAAAAAATATATAAAATTATTACAAATATTAATGATTGTTCAGATCTACAACATGACCTTGATAGATTTTGTAGCTATTGTAGAACGAACCTTTTATTTCTTAATGTCAAAAAATGCAATGTTATATCTTTTACTAGAAAAAGAAAAATGATTGAGTATAAATATAATCTAAACAATGAAGATATTGCAAGAGTGTCTGAGGTGCGTGACCTAGGGGTTCTTCTCGACAGTAAACTTGTTTTTAATTCTCATATTAACCATACAACGCAGAGGGCTTTCCGTATGTTAGGATTTGTACTCAGAACTGGCAGAGATTTCAAAAATTTATCAACTTTAACTTTGTTGTATAAGTCTCTCGTACGACCTTTGCTTGAATATGCTTCGGTGGTTTGGAACTCGAATTATCAGGTATATATAAGTAAAATAGAACGTATCCAGTATAAATTTATTAAACATCTCCAATGGCGTAATCGCTCTGATAAAGAGTTTATACATGGATTACCAAGCTTGAAGAACCGGCGGACTGAGCGTGATTTAATGTTCCTCTACAAAATTATGAAGTATCAAGTTGACTCCCCATACCTCCTTAGTAAGATATCATTCGGATGTCCACGACTTAGTGCACGTAAAAAGTTTTTGTTCAATAACGATACCTCTAGGACTAACTATGGCATGAATGTGTTTATTAAAAGAACTTGTCGGCTGTATAACAATATCACATCAAGCGATCCAAACTGTATTGACATCTTTCACCTTTCTCCTTCTCAATATAAGAAAACTTTGCATTCAGTACTGTTATATAAGTGATATATTATGTGTACATTGTGTGTGTGTATATAGTTTTGTATATTTAAACGTTATATATATATTTTTTTGCTATTATCTGTGTGTATGCGCGTGTGTATGCGTAAATAGCGGCGTCTGTTAATTTACGTGATATTGTAATCTGTGGAAACTGCTATGGAATGTGTATTATTGTTTGTTCATTTTTAATTATTGTATGTATTATTGCTTCTGTTGTTTCCCAAATAAATAAATAAATAAATAAATAAATAAATAAATAAATAAATAAAAGTACCTTGATCAGTCTGCTCGCTGCCGAATAGAGCAGCACAGGCAGCGTCCAGAGGAAGGCACCACTGTATAGCGTTTAGAAGAAACAGCTCCGACCAAGACTCTTCTAGAAGAATCACCTGGAACAGTAAGCAATAGTCTTACCTCACTAACGTTGTATACATGTCATAGGAAGAATGCACATATAGACACCACAATTGCAATAAAGTTACAACAATAAATACACTGACATTATACTGAGATTTATTTATGTATTGCTTACATTTGAAAATGTATTTGTAAATACCGTTATTTCTCTGAACATAAAGTTCAATTCTGTTGCATTTAAAAACGGTCTCATCATCTGCTGGTTTACTCTTGTACACAATTCCGATCGATCGGTATTGGATTTGTGAGATTTCGTATTCTGAGTGCGACCCTAGCGCCATATTATTTCAATATTGTATAAACATTCATATGATAATCTTAATTCCAATTACTGCATATTAATGGCTACATAATATTGAAATAATATGGCGCTCAAGAGCACGAAATCTCTCAAATCCAATACCGATCGGTCGGAATTGTGTTCAAGAGTAGACTGGCTGGATATAAATTGTAATTTCATTTGTTTTGAGTGTTTTACGAAGGGTGACGGTTATTTATTTAGTTCCAAGTATATTATTTGATTTGAATGTAATTCAGGCCTTGGTGAAAAAATAAAAGTCTTTTGTAATATCTATTCTTGGCACTGTAACATTGTATACAATAATAAATGCACCATAATAGCTGCGTTAGTTTTTAAACTATGTAAGACATTCGACGAAACAAATATCTAATTAACAAATTAATATTTGTGAACATGTCCTTTTACGATTATAACTGTTTTGATCGAAATAATTGGATCCATACCTGATCTCTAAATGCAAGGCTGGCAAATGACGGCAGGTTCTTGGCCCATTTCACCGCCATGAAGAGCAACCTGGCCGCGGTCTCAGCTGCGCTTTCTATTCCCAGGGGTCTGTACAAAGATTTCATATAAATACTCCTAGTAAATAACATAAGCTCACATCCTGCAAGGGTAGGCAGTACAACTAGTTCATCCACGGTTCGCTGAGATTACTTTTGGGCCGTGATGAACTCCGAACCTACTTATCCGATCAAATCCAGAATCCGATCTGTAGGCCTACTCTTAAAATCTATTCCAATCTCGAACTCGATCCAGTTTCAATTCCAATCTAGAAGGTATTGAAACTCACTCAACTGAATGAAATTGAATATTTACGAATTAGCGATCGTTAATACTCATTTAGTTACTAAAAATTCCGCCATTCAGTTAAATCGTACGCTGGTGTTGCGTTCAAGAGTGCCAATTATACAGTTTTCGAACCCAATCCCAATTTTAGATAGGACTCGAATGTCAAGAGTAACCCTCCAGATCAAAGTTAACAATTTAACAATCATATTATTTCTAAATAATTATGTTTTCAATTCCACGGGATAGCGAAACACTCATTCAACGCGACGAGGTCTTGAGCAAGTCGTAGCTAGTTTTTATGTAAGACTATATGTTGCTCGCGGCTCCGCTCGCGTGGAGGTTATTTTTGGAAGAAGAGGTATACAATCCATGGAGTTATCTCCAGTTATTACACCTTTCTATATTTTACTATCCCATAGGAAGCGTGCATTTTTCCGGGATAAAAATTTGCCTTTGTCATGTTCTGATCCCTAAACTGCCACTACGCAAAAATCATGTCGGCTCTGTGAATAACTTAAATATCCCATGGGAACTGTACATGTTCCGGGATAAAAAGTAGCCTATGTGCTATTCCAGACTATAATCTATCGCTGTGCTAAATTTCAACCGTTGTAGCGTGATTGAGTAACAAACATCTATCCATCCATCCAAACCTTCGCATGTATAATATTAGTAGGATAGTAGAATTAAAAATTAATACCTGTACGGAATACAGCTTTGCGGATAGCTGGGTACCGGTGGAGAATACGAAGACGAGTCTTCTTCATTAGTCACATCAATACTGTCATCTGCAAAGAACAAATGTGCAAGATCAAACATGCAATAGTAGATCGTTCCAAACGCCTTGACTAGGGTACTATCATACACACATATCGTGTGAGTGTATACTCACACCTGTCATCCCCGGGGGTAGGCAGATGTGTAACCAGTACACCCACTCTTCCCCCATTGTCCCATAATGTGACAGGGGGCAAGCCTATCGCCATACCGGACACAATTTCAGACTCCGGGCTGATACTGAGTATTTCTAAATAGAAAAACCCAATATCACTATACCCAGACCCGGGGATCGAGCCCGAGACTTCAGCGCAGCAATCGTAAATTACAATTACAACTGCGCCACTGAGGAAGGTACTATCATCTCATAGAAAACATTAATTGATAGCATTGTTAATACATGTATTTATTAGATATTTTTGTCGGGGGTCTAGAGTTTGGGTACGATGTTTGGCCGTCTGAGTACTCTGACACTAGACTCTCGACCGCTTTACCGTCTTGCCCATGGCGTGGTGTGAAGAAGCAGTCCGGCATGATTGTGTTGAGTAGCGGGGGATAGGTTGTCTCTCGCTACTCGATACCTAATTGGACGGCACTGTGCTTACCATCAGGTGCAGTGTGGTCACTTTGCTGTGCCAGGATAAATAATAAAAAAAATGATGTGTTTTGTGCTGTCAATGGAACTGGAGAAGACAAAATAATTCCAGTGCAATTTAGCCATGTAGCCGTGCCATTTTAAAGTGATATAGCCTTTTGTACACAGTTTGGTTCAGAGCATGAAAAGGTTATTAGGCTAGCTCTACCTTGCTGTTACGTTTCGTACGGTGATTGAGATTTCCAAAGACCTATATATTCCTCCCCGTTCCATCCAGATTCCTTCCTTTAACAATTAACACCAGAAAAGCACCCATGATCTGAATTATAGTCGTTTATAGCCAGTGATGATCACTTACTATCAGGTACTTACTTGTTTCTTTGAAAGGTTTTACTTATAAACTGAAGTGTGTACGGTTACAATGTGTGCTCTCTACAATGAAATTAACAATCATATAAAAATGGGTGAATGGAATAATCCACAGCCACAATTTTGACATCATTCGAGGCGCAGTAAGCGAGTAGCCGGCTGTGAAATGAGAGGCCGTGGGTTCGATTCTCACACCGGGACTAATGTATCCGGTGTCTGGGTGTTGTGAGGCCGTGCGTCTATCGTAGTCCCTGATACCCACAACACAAGACTTGTATCTTAGTGTGGTATCGGGGCTATGTGTGTGACTGTTGGGTGTTATTTATTTACCCAATCAACAAATTTAAAAGTGAAACGCTGAAAGATCTTACATAAACAATTTAATAGGCATGTGTAGTTGCTAATTATAATGAATATTATTTATTGCATTTACATGTTTAATTTAATTTTATATCATTATCTTTGTATTTACACGTAATGTTATTTTTGGCAGATTATTTGTGGTATATGTGTACACAGGTGTGCAACCCACATATCAGAATCTGTACTTATCTTTTTTTTTATCCTGGCACGGCAAAGTGACCGCACTACACCTGATGGTAAGTGCAGTGCCGTCCAATTAGAGTATCGAGTAGCGAGAGACAGTCTTTCTGAGTACTCTGGCACTAGACCCTCGGTCGCTTCTTCACCTTGCCCATGGCGTGTTGCGAAGAAGCAGGCCGGCATGATTGTGTTGAAAAGCAGGTTGTCTCTCGCTACTCGATACTCTAATTGGACGGCACTTTGCTAACCATCAGCAAATTAAACAGCTTATAAGTCTTCATTGTTACGTCTTAATGTGTAATGATCTTGGTGTATAAAGTCCTTACCATCACTGTCACTATGAGCTCGGTCATCGGCATCTCTTGAGGAGTCTGGCTGTGCAGGGGGCTGCGGCGGCGCGTACTGCGGGGAGAGCAGCGGGTAGCGGGCGGGGGAGAGAGCCATCGCGAGAGACACTGGAGGGCTGGTGGCAAACAAATAGTATCTTGAATACACCACTAAAGGAAGATAATGGATGCATAGTCGAAGCTTCATGTAGTTCTTCTGTAACTAATACAGGCAAAATATCCATATTTATTAACGCATCCCAAAGTCACACACATAGTCCTGACCCCACAGTAGGTCCAACCTTTATCGTGGGTATCAAGAACTACGAGGTACTACGAGTCCCGATCCCACACTAAGATATGAGTCTTGTGTTGTGGGTATCGGGGACTACGAGAGAATTTCGTTCTCACAACACCCAGACCCGAAACAAATATCTGTTTGTCACACAAACATTTGTCTCGGTGCGGGAATCGAACCCACGGCCTCTCGTTACACACTCGGCTACTCGCCCGCTGCGCCAGGCTGTCAGAAATGAAATTAGAAGTATTTAATTTCGTTTTATAATTAAGTTAAATCTAAGGAATAAAACTAGCTTTAAGCGCTATATTTTCCCTACGTCAGATAAATAGAAAGTTAAGGGCGTGACGTCAAGCCGTCCGTGCGAATCTAAAGCTAAAGTAGAACGATCAAAGGTTGGCATGGCTGACCGGCCTGCATCAGTTCATTCAGGTGGTCATGAGAGGATGGACCGCGCGTTCGATGACCCTAGCCACCGTGTGTAAAATAACGTACTGTTAGGAGGCCGACCGCGTTTGTCTATTTAATAACAACCATTATGATGATGATCCCTCAAAAAGTACACCGACTTCGCTAAAAAAACACATGCGTCCCTATCAAATTTGAGGGTTGCCCTCGATTTTTCTGAGATCCCATTATCAGTTCCAGACTTGTTGCCTATAATGGCCTAGTTGGTAGTAGGGGGTCATTCACGTATTACGTAAGCAATTTTAGTCATTTTGGACCCCCTCCTCCCTCTTGTCAGCAAATGTAAGCAATGCTCTTACCCCTCCCCTCTATGTAAGTATTGGTAAACTTTTAATAAAGTCTATGACATAAACATCCTCTTAAGTACGAGTAGTATTGCCATATATTCAAATCAGAATCTTCTAAAATTTTCAATAAAATTCTAAAAGATAGTAAATAAATATTGCCGATGTAATAGCCATTCAGACCATGTCATCAAAAATAGGCAAAGCAAAGATACTACTAGAACTAGGTTATACCTGAATCATGGGTAATTACGAGGGATTACGGTTCCACAACACCCCTTAAGGTATGATCTTAAGGGGTGTTGTGGGACCACATGAGAGCCACCCGGCATCCGACCCGCGCCGCCTCGCTTCGAGCGGTTAGTATTCTTTATATGGACCTTTATGGATATGCACTCACTACATCAACTCCGTAGCGTCACCAGAACGCCTCGGTCGTAAGCCATCCACGCGTGAATGGCGAGTTGATCACTTGGTGACAACTCGCTGCTCGCATTCTTCCCTTGCGTTGCTGCGCTTTGCCAACGCACAAGTCCTATGAGTCGCGACGCGACGTTTACAGGTGACAACGCGGCGTCCACCCTGGACCACCGACAACGAGTGGACGCCGAGCGACGAGGCGGTACGAGTCGGGTGCCGGGTGGCTCTAATGAGCTGTGACCTTTAGTCAGGTCGTTAGGCGTGATTAGGGTTTAACCCGAAGTATTTGGCAGACACCTTTTTTTCGCGGGGGAAAACGCTTTGTCGCTACCGTTCCATTTCCGGCGGAGGTTGGACGGTTTTTTTTACTGCCTGAATAGACAGACGAGCAGACAGGCCACCTGGTGGTAAATAGACACCGCCGCCCATAGACTTCTGCAATGCCAGGGCACAGCAAAGCCACTGCCTACCGTAATGGTTATGCTGGATTCTCTGGTCTTACGACCCAACGTTAAGCAGTCCAGTAGAGATGGAATGGTCGTTAGACCGAGTCCCTAACACTATACACTGAAATACCAACCAAACCCCGCGGTGGCCTTCTTCAGTTCATTATGGTTGGCCTCGGGTTGGTTGAAAAGCGCCGGATCCATACTATTATATAAAGCTGAAGAGTTTGTTTGTTTGTTTGTTTGCTTTGTTTGTTTGTTTGTTTATTTGAACGGGCTAATCTCAGAAACTACAGGTTCGAATTGAAAAAATCTTTTAGTGTTGGATAGCCCATTTATCGAGGAGCGCTATAGGCTATATAACATCACGCTATGACCAATAGGAGCGGAGCAGCATTGAAAAATGTTGCAAAAACGGGGAAAATTTATTCCTTTTGAGAGCTTCCGTTGCGTACGCTGCGTTAACGGTTAAAGTTACATAACAATCATGTACCACGAAATTGTTCCTCTTAAAAAGTTCTAAAAAAAGTCCGCGATAGCATATGTCTATCTATTTCGGTTGGCTCACTATAACCTTTTTAATGGTTATCGAATTTGTTATGAAACAATGCATTATTTGGAAAGGGGTTTTTATAAACATGGTATTAATCCTTATCTAAATAAATACTTTATTCATCACAAGTATTTAATTTTGAACAAAGTTGCCCTTTACGTCATTTGATTTCAATGAATATCTTAGGAGATATAACAGTTTTAAGATATCTCCGCAGCAAATTTAATATTGTTGTTTGTATGTCTGTTTCTTACCTTTTCATGACTAAACGGGTGAACGAATCCTAATGAAATTCAGTAGAGGGATAGATTATATCCTAGGGAATGACATAGGGTATCTTTTGTCTCAAAAAAAAATCTTGAAAGGGGTGAAATAGAGGTTAAAAGTTTGTATGGGCAATCCGTAATACTTCAACTTAGGGATCTGAAAATTCATATTTAGGCTTTTGGTAAAAAATGAAGAAATACGTGTTTCAACGTTTTTGCCAAATCATCCCTTAAAGGGCGAAGTGAGGAGTTAACTTAAGAGGTATTCTTTAAATGTAATTTCAAGCTTCAGGCACAACATTTCTTTTTTGTCGCGGGGAAAGCATTTTATTACTGCCGCCCGCCCCGCGGGGAAGCGGAATGAGAATAAAACGGTTATGCTGGACTAGCCGGTCTTACGACCCAGCACCCCCTCACCCGGATGATGGCTATCCGGGCTGCCGCTGGGCCGAGTCCCTACTACTTATGTACACCCAACCGGACACTACCAGCTAAAACCCCGCGGTGGCCTTCTTCGACACTTATGGAGTGATCCCGGGGTATTATAAGGAGTGCTAGAAGTTTAAGTTAAGAGTTGTGCCCGTCTAGCCATCTAGACAGTCACAACACCTGAGATTCAGGACGATCGCTATAGGTGTCTCAGTGCAGAAGACAACTCCTTGCATTGATACTTCTGCTCCCGAAAATAACCTCCACGGGGGCGGAGCCGCGAGCAACAGCTAGTAATATATAAATACTAAATACAAATATTTACCGGAACCGACCCTGCGCAGTGCCGCGTAACTGTATTTATTAAACGTTTTTTTATCCTAGCACGGCAAAGTGACCGCACTTCACCTGATGGTAAGCGCAGCAAAAAAAAGAGGAATTCAATTCGTCGGAATCTTTTTTTTTATGTATGTTCCCCGATTACTCGAAGACGACTGGACCGATTTGAGAAATTCTTTTTTTGTTTAAAAGGGTATACTTCCCAGGTGGTCCTATTGGCACCAAGTCAGGATCTGATCATGGGATCTCAGAAAAAATTATATTGAAGGCGGTGTACTTTTAAGAACTAAAAAACTTTTTTTATTTCGGTGTTAGGCAGACTCGTGCAACCGTCCTGATGCCAAAAATGTATATTAAATTCGAATAAGAATATAGAGCGTAGGTGTGCCCTTCGAATAATGTTTATAATAACCACCCTAACTATAACTCATACTTCTAAACATATTACATTACCATACGATTATACGAATGTGCTTACTGCTTACACCGTTCGCCACTACTTTAGATTGAATATGTGTTTTTCCATCGGTGATCAAATTTTATTTGTTATCATTCGTGGGTAGTTAAACGTTTTTTATTTCAATTATGCAGCCGATCGGCCGTAGATTTTCGGCATTGCATCTAAAACTAGCGAGCCTAATAATCTTAAATGTGAATGTTCAAAACTTTATTTTTTTATTAATTTGTGGGGAATTGACAGAAAATTATCAAAAGAACTTTTTTTTAATTTATCCGATCGCTACCAAACTTCACAGGATCACCTAATGGAGTAATATGAAGCAACCTGAAAAAGAGAATGACCAGAAATATATGGACTACGGTACAAGATTGCATCAATACCAAATTTGTTTTAAATGGCTTATAAAATATCCAAATACTATCTAAAGTTACTTTTTTGGAATTGAAACCCGAAAACCTCAAAATCAAAATACCTATCATGTCTTGATAGGGAACATACATACACACATCGATTTTATATATAGATTTATAATAATGCACTCAAGTTACACACATAGTTTTGATCTCACACTAGGTCAAACGTGTATCGGAACACTCAGACCCTAAAAAACAATTAATTGTAGATCTCAAAATCATTTGTAATGCGGAAACACCCACACCCAGATCTATAAATAAATAAATACACCCAACAGTCACACACATAGTTCTAACCCCACTAGGTAAAACCTGTATCGTGGGTATCAAGAACTACGAGGGAGTGCAGTCCCAAAAAACACAAGACTAAACAAATATTTGATCTCACTATCATTTGTCTCGTTGCAGGTATTGAACCCACGTCCTCTCCTTTCACAGCTATTAATCCACGCGACAAACCTAAATCAGAATTTTCTACTCCACAATTTTCCCGTGCTAAAAACACACGTTTCCACGTCGCATATTCCTCAAAGGAATCTGTGAAAAGTGTTGAAACGTTTTCCGCGAGAGAAGTCAAAGACTGAGTCACTCGAGTGAGCGATTTCGTTCGACTTTCACTCATTTTTCCAAAGTCAAACGAAATCCGCCATTCACTTTGTGGGCTGGACGTTTTTGAAAGACTTAAGGAAAAAAGAAAAATATTGCAACTGTTTTAGAATACTCTACGCAGTTTTTTCTAAACCTAATTTAACGGCTTTTATCTTTTTTTTCTGTCCTGGCACGGCAAAGTGACCACACTGCCCTTTGTGGTAAGCGCAGTGCCGTCCAATTAGAGTATCGAGTAGCGAGAGACAAACTATCCTCCGCTAGTCAACACAATCATGCCGGCCTGTTTCTTCACACTACGCCATGGACAAGAAGGTAAGAAAGCAGTCGAGGGTCTAGTGTCAGAGTACTCAGAAGGCCGCAACTCGTCCAAACATCGTACCCCATATCTAGATCCCTGACAAAAACTGGATGTACACTGGCTGGTTTTAAACCCTGTGTACGGTAGTTGCTATCCGGGTGGACATGAATATCCTACCACCAGCACTCGACAATTCGAAGGATTTACAGCCTTCATGGTCACGGGACGGACTGAGTTGTGTGTCGTCACGAAAATAAAGCGCAATTTACTTTAGCCTACACACATAATCATGACCCCACACTAGATCAAACCTGTATCGTGGGTATCATCAACTATAAGGAACTAAGATACCACAACACTGACCCGAAACAACTATTTGTTACACAAAGATTGTCTCGGCGCGGGAACAGAGCCTGCGGTTTCACGTTCACAGCCGGTATGAATTCCTTGGAATTTTAAATTAATTTAATGGGTATGTGTCTACTCACCCAAACACACCGACTGCCACGGCTGCCTCTCTCAACGCTCGCTCCTGGTCCATTTCTCGGAGTGTCTCTGGTCTGATGGTGGCGGTATTTCGCGGCTGCCTCTCGTTCTGGACAGCTGTGAACAATGATAAATATGACCATATGAGTATGATTATTTTGATTAATAAACAGCCTGTATATATAAACTGAAGTACATATACAGGGTGGTACTAATAAAATCACCATGTTTAGAGTTGGTGATTAGACACATCGATAAAGTTGAAAATCCTGTAAACCTCATCTTATCTGAGTAATTGTAATTTAAAGATTTTATGGAATCATTTGTTTTATGATCCCAGAAACCAATGATTAATTCTAACGAACAATTTTTGCATTGTCTATGTTTCATGCTTAAATATTCGGTGGACACTTTATCAAGAGTTTTAAAGTAACAATTAAATTTTAAGATCAAACGAAAAATTCCAAGATAAAATTCAAATTCAGATTTTCGTTTACTAACCTTACTAATAAGTTTCTAATCATCGACTCTATACATGGTGCTTTTATTAGTACCCCCCTTTTGCAACATCCTTTATGCATGGTATATGTTTATAGAGACAATAATATTGTAATTATTAACATAAAGGTAATAAATTGGTAACAGCCATGTCTCTTTGCTGATAGGTCTTCTACTAACGAAAAGGTTAAGCCAAAGTCCAACACCCTGGTCTAATGCGATTGGTAGACTATACCTTTGAAATTCTTATTTAGAATTTTAACGCATACAAATTTCCTCAGGCTGGGTATTCTTCACTCAAAATAGATGATTATTAGAAAATATATATTCAAAAATCATCATCAAAAGTATTTTTTTTTTGGGTCATTTTGAACCCTCGTATTGCATCCCGACAAAACGTATCACTCCTAGTAAATGCATGGACTAACTAAATCTTATATATAGCCCACGAGTGCTAAAGTGCACCTATATCTAAACTCTATATATGATAACACCATTTCAAAATTATAAGTATGCCAAAATTAGATGAAAAATTAACAGCGCCATCTGTTGACAATATAATTCACTAATTTGTTGTTTTGCTAATTTAGGATTACGCGCATAGACAATTTTAGGAAGCGCCATCTATTGGAGTATAAGAGTAATTTCTTTATTTAGAATATTTAAATTTACCAGCTCCAACTGTATTTGGGAAAGAACTATAGCCTATAGTTATAAGTTTCAGAGAATCATTTGGCTTATAAAAACATTGGCCGAAAAATAGGGCAACTTTTCAAATGACAGAATTTGGGTAATACATAAAAAATTATATTTATTTTGTATATCTAGATTTACAGAAAATATTAAAAAGTATTCCACACGGGAATCGTAAATTTACTTCCTAATGAATAATTTATTATTGTCAGATGTAATTATTTCATTAAATATACAGGCAGGAATTATTGCCAATCGAATTCCGAGTAAGAACTTAACTATAATTAGATATAGCTGATTAATTGCATATTCAGTAAAGAATTATTGGACCTACTAAAAAAGAAATAAGACAACAATAAAGCGCCATTGAAGTGATTCCTAATATCTTTAGTTAATTATTTATTTATATTTGCTATAAGTTATCACATCTTTAAAAAAAGGACTATTTAAATTCTTAATGGGTCAGTAAGGCTGGGCAGCAATGCAGCGTCTTAAGTTTCAGGAAAAATAATTCAGAATACTTTTTTGTTGTTCTTTGATTAAGAACACACATACTTTATTATACTGTATGCAATCCCTGAATTCGAGTTCCAGGATTCAGAAAATATATCGAAAAATTTAATTAAGAAACTAAATGTCTACATCGAGTTATATTTGGCTTAGAAATGTATCATACATCTAAGTTAAAAGCAAATTTATTTAGATATAAACGGATTCAAGCTCTTACTTTGATATTTTCGGATGGGAAGCGCCCACATTCGGACGCCATCTTAAAAATAAGGAGTTAAAATTTACATCTCGAAACTATTGCATAGATAATAATATTGCACGGTCCTTGAAAAATAACATTCAGTTGTCTATTATTATGACGAGTCTGAATCTTGAGAGTCTGACTAGAGTATAGTATTAATATGTTTTTTAATGCCTGAATAGGCAAACGAGCAGACGGGTCACCTGGTAGTAAGTAGTCACCGCCGCCCATAGACCTCCGCAATCCTCTCAAAGACTTTTTATCGGTACGCCATAACCTCCATAATTATTTATCAAAGTTTAGTGATTCAAACACCATTTTTAAATTATATGTTTTACAAAAAAAGATGAAATTGAACAGCGCCATCTGTTGACAATATAATTCACCAATTTGTTGTATTGCTAATTTAGGATTACGCGTATAGACAATTTTAGGAAGCGCCAGCTATCGGAGTATAACAGTAATTTTTTAAATTATAATATTTAAAATTCACAACTCTGGACAGCGCTGCATTCAAATTCAGGTGCAGTGTGGTCACTTTCTTGTGCCAGGATAAAAATAGTAACATTTACTTATTTTTATTTCCACTTTATTATATTTTTTTGTGCCTAGATAGGCACACGAACAGACGGGCCACCTGATGGTACGTAGTCACCGCCGCCCATAGACTTCTGCAATGCCAGGGCACAGCAACGCCGTTGCCTACCGTTGAAGGACTACCTAATAAATATGTAACTGACGACTATTGGTGCGAAGTATTCCCATTGGTAACCTAGTTTCATAAGGTTTTGACTCATTAATTTTACATGTTTTAAGTGTATTTTTTCTAAAACAAATATATATAATACTCACGCGTGTTAAACCCCGAAGAAGTAGGTAATCAGTACACCCACTTTTCGCAGAATTTATTTCGGTCCCATAATGTGATAGGGAGGGCGAGCCTATTACCATATGGGGTACAATCCCCGACTCCGGGCTGACACTGAGTATTTCTAAATAGAAATTCCCAATATGACTACCCGACCCGGGGATCAAACCCGAGACCTCAGCACAGCAGCCGTAACGCATGCACAATTACAACTGCGCCATCGAGGCAATATAAAAAATAATAATAAATAGTTACATTTACTAATTTTCACTTTATTTTATTATGTAACGGACGACTATTGGTGCTAAGTATTCCGATGGGTCACCTATTTAACATTGTACCTATAAGTATTAGATTCATTAATATAAGTAGTTTTAAGTATACTTTTTTTAAATGTTTTTAGACTCTCGCGATTTGAATACATATTATAAAATTAGGAACGGGTCTTAATCGCGCAATATTTTAATGGTATAAATACCACAATTATTTCCCGACGTTTCGACCGAGTTGCATCGGCCGTGGTCACGGGCTGACTCCAGTCAGTCCGTGACCCGTTCCTAATTTTATAATATATACTTTTTTTACTTAAAACAAATATGGAATCCATATAATGTTACAAAATCATTAAGTCTTCCATTTCAACCAGATTCATTACATATATAATAATAATAATAATAAGCCCCCTAAAATCCAACCACACGTCCTGATCGAACACCTGATCACGTGGGGGGCGGACAACACACTACTTAAAGCATTCGTGTGGCTAACGTGGCAATGGTAACCCACTTAATATGGAGAATAATAGAGTTTGTAGATATAATTTAAGGTCGCTTCCCGGAGGTCGTCGGGGCACACCCAGTGCCGGCGCTGGGTGTTTCAGTAATGCGAACACCGGCGGCGGGAGTAGTAGGCTGGCTTCCGCGCAACATAATAATACTACAGCCGATGCGCGCTCAGAGACGGAATCAACTTCCTCTCTATTCTCATCAATCTCATCGTCTATCACCCCTTCATACCGTATGACGAGATCTCATGCATCATCAATCTCAATACGCTCGGAGGATGTTGCACAGGAGGTAATATCTATCTCAGATACTGTGCCCACCACGAGTATTAACACGACACGTAGGAAATGGTCAACTGAAATGAACGAATTCATTCTACGTACTTATCTTTACTTGACTACACTTGAAACAGACACAAAAGCTTACTTATTACCACTCCACACAAAATTCACTGAAAAATTTCCATGTATGCAAGTTAGTAAACAGAGTTTAGGTGACCAGAGGAGAGCCATCATACGCAACAAATTACTTCCACAAACAACCATTGACAAAATTCATAATGAGGTCAGACATGAACTTAATACTGTACAGGCGGAAATAGAGCACCATCACTCACAAATACCACAAATAGGAGTACAGCGAATGAAATGGACTAATGAATATAACGAAGCTATTATAAGAGCCTATTATAGAATAACCCGTTTAGAAACAGATAAAACGGCATACCGTAAACAGTTGCACGAACATTTTGTTAATAAATTTCCTCATCTTGCACATATATCGGAACAGAGAATATCTGACCAACGTAGAGTAATAATAAACAATTCTCTTATTAGTAAAAACAGATTAAACACCATTCGACAACAAATTGCACAAGAGTTTCATATTTCCCAGCCACTATCACATACGCAAAACACAGACCAATATAACACTAATACTCTCCCTAACCACGACTTAATTAACTTAGACGATGTATTACCTAACACGCTAGAAAATAGGGTACACGCAAATGTAGAAGGAGAAGAAGAAATACTCGCAGAAATAGACACTACCTTTGACACAGCTCTAGAATACTACACCAATATTAGTCCCACAAATAGACCGTATATCCCGAGACAGAAGCCGTCAAAGAAGCTATTAAAAATAATTAATTATATTAATAACAAAATTTTACCAAAAAAACTGCATGATAGTATAGAATTTAACTCACTACATACGATATTATACTGCTCAGCGTGGACGGCTTCTAAAATCAATGGATCTAAATTAACAATACCACCTACAGTAGCTACTACTTCAACCCAAACTAATAGAAAACCAAAATGGCAACAGCGCCTTGAAAAGAAAATAGCGGACCTTAGAGTAAAAATTGGAAGGCTAACTCAATATGTTAAAGGAAATAGAGGTAGAAAATTGACAAAACACATTAACAAGATACTAAATCATTACAAAGTTCACACCACACATGAAGACGAAAATACACAACTACCACAATTTCTTGACACTTTAAAACAAAAACTAGCAGTCACCAGCAGTCGTTTAGATAGATACACAAAATGTACACTTAGAAAAAACCAAAATAGTAAGTTTACCACAAATGAGAGAAAATTCTACCGAGATTTAAAATCAACCACAAGCAACAAAACTCTCACCACTTGCGATATCTCTTCACCAGAACCTGGCCAACTTAAAGAATTTTGGGCCAACATATGGGAAAACCCTATCACACATAATAATAACACAGATTGGATTAGAGCCGAAATACAAAAATCTGAAAATATTCCAACAATGTCTTATGAACACATACCAATCGAAGTTTTTAAAAAAATATTAGGTCGTCTACATAATTGGAAAGCACCTGGATCTGACCATTTACACAATTTCTGGTACAAACAACTGACATGCGCTCATCCATACATTTTCAATCATATAAATAATTTTATTCAGAACCCACAAGACATACCGGACTACATTACCACAGGAATTACATACATGCTACCGAAAGATGAGTCAAATCTCTCGGACCCTGCTAAATATAGACCCATCACCTGTCTACAAACTATATACAAAATAATGACAGCGTGTCTAGCGGATCTTTTATACACCCATATCCAAGATAATAATATATTAGTAGAACAGCAAAAAGGCTGTAGAAAATTTAGCAGAGGATAGTATAGTAATAGGATAGTAAGGAACAAATCACAATTGATTCAGTTATATTAGGTCAAGTGCAACACACTAAGAAAAGTTTATACACCACATACATAGACTACAAAAAAGCTTTCGATTCTATACCTCACTCATACCTTCTGCAAATACTACACATATACAAAATCCATCCACAAGTAATTAATTTTCTCAATGCCACTATCAACAAATGGTCCACACAATTAAATTTAAAAACTAATAATGGCACAGTAACTACAGAAACAATAAAAATTCAGCGAGGGATATTTCAAGGAGATGCTTTGAGTCCGTTATGGTTCTGCCTGGCGTTAAATCCATTGTCAAACATACTAAACTCTACTAAAATCGGATATATACTAAAATATAAAGAATTAGATCATAATAACCACACAGAAAAATACACACTGAATCATCTACTTTACATGGATGACATCAAATTGTACGCTAGCACTGAAACAGGACTTAATAAGTTAATAAATATTACGGAACAATTTTCAAGGGATATAAATATGGAATTTGGGATAGATAAGTGCAAGGTAAACTCAGTCAGAGCAGGCCAACTCATAAATCTTACTTATCAACTTCAATCAGGCTATACAATCTTTAGCTGAAAACGAAACGTACAAATATCTTGGTTTAAATCAATCCAGGCAAATCCATAACAAAGAAACTAAAATCAAACTAACAACGGAATTCAAACACAGACTTAACATTATTCTTAAATCACAACTCTATTCCAAACATATCAGCAAAGCAATAAACACGTACGCCGTGCCTATCTTAACCTACTCTTTTGGTATATTAAATTGGTCCAAAACAGAACTCAAAAAACTCCAACGCAGTATTAACGTGATAATGACAAAGCACCGAAAACACCACCCTCGGGCATGTGTTCAGCGACAGACACTGCCCCGAAAGGAGGGAGGTAGAGGGATAATTGATATTATAAACCTTCATAACCAACAAATCACCAACTTGAGGACTTATTTCCATAGTAAAAAAGCTGATTCAAAACTTCACTTTGCAATAGCCCAGAACGACTGTAAGCTGACCCCATTAAATCTTCATGACAAAAACACGCAGCACAACGAAACTCAGACAAGTATGCAAACTAAATTAACTGAATGGACCCAGAAGTCTTTGCATGGTAGGCACCAACAGGATCTTAGCCAAAGTAACGTCGACAAGATTGCGTCGAACGAATGGCTTGTTCGAGGTGAATTATTCCCAGAAACAGAAGGGTTTATGGTAGCTATACAGGACCAAGTAATAGAAACACGAAATTATCAAAAATACATTATTAAAAACACTAATTTATCCACTGACACTTGCCGTCGTTGCAATAGTTCTTCCGAAACAATACAACACATCACGGGAGCCTGTAAATCTATAGTACAGACGGATTATAAGCATAGGCATGACCAGGTAGCACATATAATACATCAAAAATTAGCAATTAAACACAACCTTCTCACCTCATCAACGCCATATTATAAATATACTCCAGAAGCGATTTTAGAGAACACATCCCATAAACTTTACTTTGATAGAGCTGTTCTTACAGACCGCACTACACATTATAACAGACCGGATATAATTCTTATAGACAAAATCAACAAAACAGCGCTTCTAATTGATATAGCTATTCCTAATACTCACAACCTTCAGTCCACAATTTCAGAAAAATTATCCAAATATACAGACCTCAAAGACGAAGTAGTTCGCATATGGCACTTGAACAAAGCAACTATAGTCCCAGTTGTACTCTCCACTACTGGTGTCATCCCTACACAGCTACACGATTCTTTAAAGATCTTAGGGTTACCTAAATTCGTACACAGCACTCTACAGAAAGCCGCTATAATAAATACCTGTAGGATTGTAAGAAAATTCCTACAGATCGAACAACACGATTAGAAAGCACCTAATAAGATTTACTTGGCCTAGGCCCGTAAGTCTTATTTATACCGGTTTGTCAAACCGAGACTTCAAAAAGTTTACCGAAAATAATAATAATAATAATACTATCCCAGTATTAAACATTGTCCCACTGCTGGGCACAGGCCCCCTCTACTAATGAGAGGGGTTAGGCCCTAGTCCACCACGCTGGCCTAATACGGGTTGGTAGACTTCACATACCTTCGAATTTCTTATGAGAATTCTCAGGTATGCAGGTTTCCTCACGATGTTTTGCCAAGCGATAATTAACATTTAATACACACGTAACTTTAGAAAAGTCAGGGGTGTATGCCATTTGGGTTTCGAACATACGACTTTCGTTATCACAATCCGTACCGCAACCAACTAGGCTATCGCTGCTAATATTACAATAAGTCAACTTGACTAACATACAATGAGCAGCTCTAATCTAGAGTAATCAAATTTAAATCGGATTTTATAATAACCAAATATTGTTAACCGGTGATCGAAAAGAGCAACGATAGAGTTTCTTGCCCGTTCTTCTCTAGCGGAACTATATTCAGAACTGGCTAGAGTAAAAAATTTACTGAATCTAAATAATGTATAGCATTTCATGGATTCAATAAATAATTGATCTTTTTGATTTTTACACCTCTGCCTACCCGTTCGAGGATTACAAGCGTGACTTATTTATGTGTTATAGATTTACAAAAAACCCCTTATCAATAACAAAACCAACAACGCACATGTCCCTAAAAATTATTGATCAAATCCAATCATATCTTATGTACTTTATTCCGCCAATACATTACATGGAACAATAAAAGAAATGGAAAGAGAAATCGAAGAGGAAAGCACGGTAATAAAGCGTCCTTATGTCCCCGCCATTACTGCGAGAGCTCTTATATATATAAAGGGTCTGTGTGTCACCGACTTAGACGTAGAGACTTTACTGAGCTTTCTATCTAGCTAATTAATGAATACAGACAGAAAAATGTGAGAGAGATAAAGCAAACGTGCGGCCAGCAGGGGCTTTGTCTAGAATTTTGATTGGTCTACGTCACAGACATGCAGGGGCGAAAATAGGTATTGGCCACACAGTCACTTTGTCTCTTTCTACAAAGTGGTCGATTTTGTGAGAATTTTGCTCAGTCCATTATCTATATCAATATGTGTATTTTTTTTATTCTATCACGGCAAAGTGACCACACTGCACCTGATGGTAAACGCAGTGCCGTGCAATTAGAGTATCGAGTAGCAAGAGACAATCTATCCCCCGCTACTCAACACAATCATGCCGACCTGCTTATTTACACGCCATGGGTAAGAAGGTGAAGAAGCGGTCGAGAGTCTAGTGTCATAGTACTCAGAAGGCCGCAAAACGGCCAAACAGCGTACCCCAACTCTAGACCCCCGACAAAAACCGGATGTACACTCCCTGATCCCGGAACGCGACACACTTGCGTATGCCACTATGGTGGGTCTGTACAGTAGACAAGCGCTCTACGTAAACTGATATTCGTACATACCATACGTAAGATGACTAACAGCGTCTAAATGCATGCATAAATGCATTTTTCATCCGAGCTGCAAATTCACTAAATACAGTAGTAGAAAACTCGGGCCTTGATTTATTTAATTTGAAAAATTTATTTAAAAAGACAGTAACTTTTTTTTAGCATCGTCCGACAAACGTACTAGTGGGTCACCTGATGTTTAGTAAGTTCCACCGCCCATGAATATCCATAATACCGAAAGTAACATATGCGCTGTCGGCCTTAACGGACAGGAATAGGGATTAGGGAAGGGAAGGGGGAATCTGGGCCTCCGGATATCTCACTTACCATACGAAACGCGACAATAAACTGTCACTTTACGTTGGTCTACTTAACCAGGTCTTGGTTCTTGAATTGTTAAGCAATGTTATTATTAGATATATATTTTTTTAGGTTGTATTATGCGTGTACTTTATTTTTTATTTATTAAAAATGTTCTATTTTATTTCTAACACTGGAAACATGTATTTAGTCTATAGTTTTATTTTCTGCAACAGTGTTTGTTTCCTTAAAATAAATAAAATACGTCTGAAAAAAGTACCAAAAAATATAAATTCTCCGCAAGTAAACCCTGCGCCTAACTAGTGAATGTCTGTACGTGAAGTTTAGCAGTAAAAGGTGCTCGTTCGATGCCGGTGGAGCAATAAAATCAAATAGAAGCCTCCATGCCTCCCCGTGGGGGCGCCGGGGGTACAGGCGAGCGGCGTGTGACATTTTTATTTCCATGGAAAATTGTCGCTTATACGAAAATCATTTATTTTGTTAGTACGTGCCTTGTAGATGGATTTGAGGGAGGTTTTATGATCATTACGTTCATAATTTTGCTCATTTTCATAATGGATGAAATATTTTTTTATAGATGATATAATGAATGAAGCAGCGATAGCTTAGTTGGTTGCGGTACGGACTGTCAAGACGAAAGTCGTATGTTCGAAACCCAAGTGGCATACACCTCTGGTTTTTCTAAAGTTATGTGTGTATTCTTTGTTAATTATCGCTTGCTTTAACGGTGAAGGGAAACATCGTCAGGAAACCTGCATACCTGAGAATTCTCAAAAGAATTTCGAAGGTATGTGAAGTCTTCCAACCCGCAATAGACCAGCGTGGTGGACTAAGGCCTAAGCCCTCTCATTTGTAGAGGAGGCCCGTGGCCAGCAGTGGGACAATGTTTAATACAGGGTTAGTACTATTATTATTATTGTAATATTGTGAAATAAAACTTATTACAGACCTATTGTCGTACATGACCCTCGTGAGAGTAACGAAATTCTCGATGCATTTAAGCATTTATTCCTTACTAAAATAAAATAAATGTAAACCAGTACACCCTTACGCCGTGCTTATTACCGTCCCATGATATGATAGGGAGCGAGCCTATCGCTACACCAGACACAATTCCGGACTTCGGGCTGATACTTAGTATTTAGTGGTAGAAAACCCAATAATTTCCGACCCGGGGATCGCACTTTCGTCTCGACAGTCCGTATCGCAACCAACTAGGCTAGAGTTGCCAACCGTCCTGTTTTCCCAGGAAATATCCTGGTTTTTAGAGTGTGACGGCCTCGGTGGCGCAGTTGTAATTGCACATGCGACGTTACGACTGCTGTGCTGAGGTCTTGGGTTCGATCCCCGGGTCGGGTAAAGTGATATTGGGTTTTTCTACCTAGAAATACTCAGTATTAACCCGGAGTCTGGAATGGTGCCCGGTGTGGCGATAGGCTCGCCCCCTATCACATTATAGGACCGAAATTCGGCGAAAAGTGGGTGTACTGGTTACACCTCTGCCTACCCCTTCGGGGATTACAGGCGTGAGTATATATGTATGTATATGTATATTTTAGAGTGTCCTGGGGTGTCCTGGATAGTTTTTAAACAGCGTTCTGGGCTTTTAAAGCGCCCTGATAAGGTCCTGTATTTTAAAATTCGCATACCACTTTTGCAATCCTTACTTTAACGGCAGCGTCTCGGCTCGCAAGTGTTTACGCTATTTTAAAACAAATATGCGTGCTGTTTTTAAGCTGAATTGTCCTGGTTTTGCTTTTTTTTTTGTGCCTGGATAGGCAGACGAGCAGACGGGCCACCTGATGGTAAGTAGTCACCGCCGCCCATAGACTTCTGCAATGCACAGCAGAGCCGCTGCCGACCGTTCTTACCGTACCTAAGTTCAAATCCTAGTATTTGAATTCCGTGGTTGGTAACTCTAAAGTAGGCTATCGCTGCTTTGTACCTAACTTAAGTATATTTGTAAGTATATATAAAAGTGGTAGAGCCACGCTGTAGACATATTTGTCTACAGCATGAATGGGCCGGCTTGACCGGGGTAGTACCACTGTCTCACAGAAAACCAACGTAAAGTGACAGTTCACTGTCGCGTTTCGTATGGTAAGTGAGATATCCGGAGGCCCAGATTCCCCCTTCCCTTCCATAATCCCTATTCCTGTCCTTCAAGGCCGACAGCGCATACGTGATACTTTCGGTATTGTGGATGTTCATGGGCGGTGGAGATCACTTAACATCAGGTGACCCACTGGCTCGTTTGTCGGACTATGATATAAAAAAAATATATATTTGTTACCAATAAATACTACTCGTCCATATAGTCCAAACTGAATTGACAGTAAACCAAAGTGGGGTTAACGTAAAATCCATACAATAGTTGCCCACCCACCCCCAACTATAAATCAAATCGCTCCTCCCACATCCGGCCGCAGCCATCTTTGAAGTCTCATTTCCGGCGGCGCGAAAGAGACCGGCTTTCGATAGTTCATACGTGGTAGAGAGAGATGGAATGAGGTTTGTTTGTGATTTTTGAATTGGCGAATTTGATGGTTGAATGTAGGAGAGACTACTGAGATGTCGTAGGTTCAATCCCATTGATCGTTAATTATTGTTTGAACTACACACGAAAATATAGTAAAGGACATTGGCGTATTAGAATTCTATAAATCTCGAAGGTATAAATCATTTTATGTATTGTTAGACTAGATGTTGCTCGCGGCTCCGCCCGCGTGGAGTTATTTTTGGATGGAAAGGTATACAATCCATGGAGGCATCTTAAGCTATTACACCTTTCTATATTTTGCTATCCCATGGGATGCGTGCATTTTTCCGGGGTAAAAAGTGGCATATGTCATTTTCTGATCCCTAAACTACCATTATGCAATCATCATGTCATCATCATCAATCATGTCGATCCCTTGCTCCGTGAAAAACTAAACTATCCCACGGGAACTATACATTTTTCCGGCATAAAAAGCCTATGTGCTATTCCAGACTATAATCTATCTCTCTGCCAAATTTCAACCAGATCCGTCCAGCCGATGTAGCGTGATTGAGTAACAAACATCCATCCATCCATCCATCCATCCATCCATCTAAACTTTCGCATTTATAATATTAGTGGGATTATTAATTATCGACTGCCTCGGTGGCGCAGTTGTAATTGCACATGCTTTACGACTGTGCTGAGGTCTCGGGTTCGATCCCCGGGTCGGGTAAAGTGATATTGGGTTTTTCTATCTAGAAATTCTCAGTACCGGCTCGGAGTCTGGAATCTGTGCCCGGTATGGCGATAGGCTCGCCCCCTATCACATTATGGGTTAACGGAATATTTCAAATTAATTTTCACCACCTTCCAGACGTTACTTGTGTGCTTTTTACGATATCGTGGGTTTATTATCACCCCACGTTTTTCTTTAATCAAATTAATCGAACTATTTTATATTTTTAGTCCAGCTAGCTATTAAAGCGTGTTTTTTAGTTTTTAACCGACTTCAAAAAAGGAGGAGGTTAACAATTCGTCGGAATCTTTTTTTTTATGTATGTTACCCGATTACTTGAAGACGCCTGAACCGATTCGAGAAATTCTTTTTTTGTTTCAAAGGGTATACTTCCCATGTGGTCCCATTGGCACCAAATCAGGAGCTGATGATGGGATCACAGAAAAATCAATGGAAACCCTCAAATTTTATTGTGACGCATAATTTGTTTTTTATTGAAGTCGGTGTACTTTTTATGAATAAAAAATCTTTTACTTATTTTTAAACTACATTTTTTGTAATCTGTATTTAATGTTCCTACTTCAAGAATAAATGTTATGGTTCAGATACTTCAGGGCGCAGTTTTATGCCATGATATGTAGGTATAATTGAAATGGTGATGTTACAATCTATAGGCAGAAAGGTCTCAACTTTTGTATTGTATAAATTAACATCGGATACACCAGCCATATTAAAATCTTCCTTCCCCATTAAAAAGCAATTTATCACGAATTTTCGGATCAAACGGAACATATCTTCAATAATTGGAAAATAAAATCACTGACATCAGGTGCCCGACCTCATCTGTTCAACAGCCCTGGATTAAAGCGTACGCTTCGAAATATTGCCTTCTCTTTCTGATTAATACACACACCCGTAAACCCGTCTAGCTCGCACACGACTTCTGTCCATCTGATTCGGCTTTAATGGTTATTGATGCTAGCTTTGTATTAAGTTGCAATTTGTATTTTATTCAGGAGTAAATAAGGTTGAGATTCCAGCGAAATTTACGCAGAGGAAATCGAAAATGCGACCTAAAGCCTTTTGAAGTCAGTTATAAAAGTTAGAAATCCTTTCGTACCAAATGTTCGAAACTTACGTAGAGTATCGTCGTGGACTTTAAATATATTATGATAGAGTTGAAATTTGTATACTGCGGCATGGAATTAGGACGTTTTAGATCACCCGAGCGATTAATATAGGGTAGGATTTGGGGGTTTTATGGGGGGATTAAAATCGCATTAATCAGTGTCTGTTACTTTAGCTTTAACTCCGGTATAAACAGTTAAGTGTTAGGGTTTGCGATGTCGAATTTGTGTACAGTTGGGCTCAAATTTTGAATTATAATCTTGTTGCAATTTGTTGGTCCCGTCTCTGGTTCCAGTGTCAATTTGTCCCACTTTGACGACTCTCTTGTTAATTATTTCAGCATCCTTTCATTTTATACATATATACGCCTGTAATCCCCAAAGAGGTAGGTAGAGGTACACCTCTGCCCACCGTTTACAACTAATTACAACTGGTTTGTTACTTCTGTTTACAACCATACATACATACATATACACTCACGCTTGTAATCCCCGAAGGGGTAGGCAAAGGTGTAACCAGTACACCCACTTTTCGGCGAATTTCAGTCCCATAATGTGATAGGGGGGCGAGCCTATCGCCATACCGGGCACAGATTCCAGACTCCGGGATAATACTGAGAATTTCTAGATAGAAAAACCCAATATCACTTTACCCGACCCGGGGATCGAACCCCGTATCGTAACGCATGCGCAATTACGACTGCGCCACCGAGGCAGTGTTTACAACCAGTACACCCATATTGTTTCTCCGAATACTTGAATAGCTTCAAGTGTAAGGAGAGCCCATCGTGCATCTGCGAGCCTGCCGAAAGTGAAAGTGTCACGCACGTACTGGGGAAATGCCCGGTTTATAGAAAACAACGAATGAAACTAGAATTAGAATCAGATGATAAATTAGCTGTAGATAAACTATAAGAATGGCTTCTAAATAAGAAGACAAGGTTTTAAGAGTACTGCATCAAATTAATCACTAGTGTCCATAAGGATATTAAAAAAAAGTAGGGAGTAAAATACAAGCCAAAATCATTTTTATTTCCATAACATTAAAGTTAAAAATAGCATGTAAGAACGGCGAAACTGGCCAGTATTTGAACGTACCGCCGCACCGCCGGCAAGCTTATGAGTCATGACTGGTTAACTAAAAATAAAACAACACCCGACACCACACTAAGATACGAGTCTTGTGTTGTGGGTATCAGGGACTACGAGAGACGCACCCTCTCACAACACCCAGACCCCGGACACAAATGTCAGTCACACAAACATTTGTCCCGGTGAGGGAATCGAACCCACGGCCTCTCGGTTCACAATCGGCTACTCGCCAACTGCGCCACGGAGGCTGACTGAGAGTATTTTGTTAACGTTCGTTTCGGCTAACTTGTAATTGTTCATAGTGACTTTACCTCCAAGGTGCACTATATGCATGTTTGCTCTTCTTCAACCAGCCATAGTCATGTTTGCTATTCTTTTTGAAACAGCATTTATTCCTTTCGGATTAGAACTTATAAACTGACTAGCTTTTGCCTGCGGCTTCGCCCGCGTGGTAGTTATTTTTAGAAGAAAAAGTATACAATTTATAGAGACATCTTAAGAGATTATTTCATTAAGACATATTTCTATATTATACTGTCCCATAGGAACAGTGCATTTTTAGGGATATTTTTTTATTATTTATTTTTTTCGTAATTTAATCCCTAATAGCGATAGCCTAGTTGGTTGCGGTACGGACTGTCAAGACGAAAGTCGTATGTTCGAAACCCAAGTGGCATACACCTCTGACTTTTCTTAAGTTATGTGTGTATTAAATGTTATTTATCGCTTGCTTAACGGTGAAGGAAAACATCGTGAGGAAACCTGCATATCTGAGAGTTCTTATACGAATTTCGAAGGTATGTGAAGTCTACCAACCCGCATTAGGCCGGTGTGGTGGACTAAGGCCTAACCCCTCTCACTAGTAGAGGAGGCCCGTGCCCAGCAGTGGGACAATGTTTAATACAGGGCTAGTATTATTATTATTATTATTTAATCCCTAAACTACCACTATGCATAATCAAGTCAATCCTTTGCTCTGTGAAATACGAAAACTATCACGTGGGAACCGTATATTTTTCCAGGATAAAAGGCGCCTATGTCATTCTCTAATCCCTATACGACCACTATAAAACAATTATGCCGATCCCTTGCTCTGTGAAAAACAAAAATCTATCCCGCGGGAACTGCACATTTTTGCGGGATAACAAGTAGCCTATGTGCTATTCCAGACTAAAATCTATATCTGTGTCAAATTTCAACCAGATCCGTCCAGTCGTTGTAGCGTGATTGAGTAACAAACATCCATCCAAACATTCGCATTTATAATATTAGTAGAAAGTAGGATAATAGGCTGAATTCCATTGTGTTTTTATTCATGCGCTCCTAGTCTCTAAAAACGCGGGGTATAAACTCCTCGGATTAACTGAAATCATCACATTTAGCATTAAATTAATCTTTAATTTTGTTCTTTCTTTTTTATTCAAAATCAGCAAATGCCTTCCGGTTGCTTAGTATTATTACATATGTATACACTCACGCCTGTAATCCCTGAAGGGGTAGGCAGAGGTGTAACAAGTACACCCAATTTTCGCCGAATTTCGGTCCCGTAATGTGATAGGGGGCGAGCCTATCGCCATACCGGGCACAGATTCCAGACTCCGGGCTAATACTGAGGAATTTCTAGGTAGAAAAACCGAATATCACTTTACCCGACTCGGGGATCGAACCCGAGACCTCAGCACAGCAGTCGTAACGCATGCGCAATTACAACTGCGCCACCGAGGCAGTCAACTAATAATGAGTGTTATTAATTCTTGAAAATACACGAAATGCGGACTTAATCATTAAACTACTTGTCTTTAACGACCTCGGTTTTTTTTTAGTGCCTCGAAGGCTGACGAGCAGACGGGCCACCTGATGGTAAGTAGTCACCGCCGCCCATAGACTTCTGCTATACCAGGGCACAGCAAAGCCGCTGCCTACGGTTGTTCTTTACGTACAAAATATCGACGACAAACATCTCGGTTACGTGTATCCAAAATCAATCTTTTTGGTCATGTTAGGGTTTTAACAAACATACCCAGACATAACTAAAAATGACTATTATCTGTTCTTTCGACAAAACAATCCGAGAAAAATTAACGCGCAGCTTAACGTCGGTAGAATATAGACATAAATTAAAACACGCCAAAAAATCGTCAAACTTTTATCGAGGCGCGCATGTTAGTCAGCAATTCTGGGTATTGTGATACCCAAAATCTCTAGTTGAAAACATTGACACAAGAATCGTATCTTAGTGTGATTTCAGGACTATGCATGTGATAGTGTAAATTTATGTTTATACCCCGCCATACCTTTTAAAACAATAAATAAAGGATCTAAGGTGTCCGTTAATTATTTGGGGCTTTTGACGAGAAACCCTTCGCTCCCTTGGTTAACGAGCTTGTCACGACATCTCAAAGCGTAATTGAATTACCCGAGGTGGTTTCTACGCATAGATATGAGGAACGTGCTAAGTGGAAAATATTCTTTATTGTTGCTTCTACATACATATACACTCACGCCTGTAATCCCCGAAGGGGTAGGCAGAGGTACCAGTACACCCACTTTTCGCCGAATTTCGGTCCCCTAATGTGATAGGGGCGAACCTATCGCCATAGAGTCGCGCACACACACAGGCACAATTCCTGACTCCGGGCTGACACTATATTTCTAAATAGAAAAGCCCAATATCACTTTACCCGACCAGGGGATCGAACCCGAAACCTCAGCACAACAGTCGTAACGCATGCGCAATTACAACGGCGCCACCGAGGCAGGTATTTATATCTTTATATATATAATTCTACTGTACGTGTGTATGTCACTGAACTCCTCCTAAACGGCTGGACCGATTTGAATGATTTTTTTGTATGGTTTTGGGTGGCGCCCTGGATGGTTTAGATTCACAATCAGCCCGGCAGATGGCGATGCAGTCGGTGTGGCGCTGCTTGCCCGGGCAGGACGACGTCTGCCCGCTAGTATTATTTATAAATTTATTTGTTACGAATACAATAAACTATATGGATAAAACATTTATTGTTTACATTCGTAATGTCAGTGTACACCCACTTATCGCCAAATTAATTACAGCCCTATACTGTGATAGCTTTTTTTACACTCAAATTATTCTCTACTATTTAGTTCAGCTATTAAAACCTATTTTTTGTGAATGTGTATTAGTTTAATTATTATTACATACACAGCTACCGGCAAATTATTACTAACATACATTTTACTATTAAACAGCAGCGATAGCCTAGTTGGCTGCAGCACGGACTGTCAAAGACGTAAGTCGTATGTTCGAAACCCAAATGGCATACACCTCTGACTTTTCTAAAGTTACGTGTGTATTCATTATTAATTATCGCTTGTTTTAACGGTGAAGGAAACATCGTGAGGAAACCTGCATACCTGAGAATTCGCATAAGAATTTCGAAGGTATGTGAAGTCTACCAACCCGCATTAGGCCAGCGTGGTGGACTAAGTCCTATCCCCTCTCATTAGTAGAGGAGGCCCGTGCTCAGCAGTGGGACAATGTTTAATACAGGGCCATATTGTTAAATTTACATTTTACTGTAGAAACTTTTGCCTTAAACCAAAATTCGTACAAAATAACACAAAGTGAATACAACCGGGCTTCTTCCCCACCCGCGTCTTCACACTCTGGCTAAATTGAATCCCGCTCCTTTGTGAGCGTGTTATGTTAATTCACTGAACTTAGCGTGATGGGGCTTTTGCTTCGCTTTTTTCGTAGATGTATTTTATTTAATTATTATATAATGTCACAGAATATCTGTTCTTCTATATTAGGGTATTTCCTATTATAAGAAATACCGAAGGTATATCGAAGGTATTTAGGAGACTAGTTGGGGGTACATTAATAATGATAATCTAAGTGAGAGTATTAAATGTTTAGCATAAAACGGAGTGAGTGTCTTCCGCGCTCCGGTGTTCAGTTGAGTAGGAGACGAGACGATAGCCAGGATATTCGCTGTTCGGTGCAGTAAGTGTAAATCAGTTCAATGGTCGCGTAGTTCAGCTTAGAGGCTAATGCTGGTAGATTAATTATAAAGAGAAGCCTTAAGTGAATGCTGACATGCGTTTGTATTAATATTAAGCACTGAGATGTGTAACAGTGGTATGTAAATCAATCAATAAAATGATAAACATTGTAATTGTGCCTTTTTAAATATCCATCTGTATATATAAAAGAAGAAACTGACTGACTGACTGATCGATCAACACACAGCCTAAACGGCTGGGGTTAGAGACTTGAAATTTTGACAGTAGGTACCTTTTATCACGTAGGCATCCACTAAGGAAGGGTTTTTGGAAATACCACCCCTAAGGGGGTAAAATAGGGGATGAAAGTTTGTATGAAAATCCGTCATTTTTGAAGTTAAATTCATGAAAATTAGTATTTGGCATTTTAGTTAAAAATAAAAAATATATGTTTCAGGATTTTTGGAAATTCCGCCCCTAAGGGGGTAAAATAGGGTATGAAAGTTTGTATGAAAATCCGTCATTTTTAAGTTAAACGCATGAATATTGGTATTTTGTATTGTATACTTTTTCTCCCAAACATGACCTCCACGCGGGCGGAGCCCCGAGCAACAGCTAGTATTGCATAGGTTTATTGATGCAATAGGAAGTAATTTTTTTGCAAAATCTTGTTTATAGCATTATTGAAAACGGAAAACTAAGTTGTGCATCTTACTATTATCTTACTTCTTACCAATCTTACTTCTTACTAATATTACAAATTCAAATGTTTGGTTGGATGTTCGTTACTCAATCACGCCAGAACGGCTGAACGTATCCGGTGGAAATTTGGCACTGAGATAGATTATAGTCTGGAATAGCACATAGGCTATTTTTATCCCGGAAAAATGTACAGTTCCCGTGGGATAGTTTAGTTTTTCACAGAGTAAGGGATCGACATGATGGATAGTGGCAGTTTAGGGATCAGTAAATTACATAGGCCACTTTATAGACGCTTTATAGGAAAATATAGAAAGGTAATAGCTTAAGGTGCCTTCATGGTATACCTTTTCTTCCAAAAAGAACATACACGCGGGCGGAGCCGCGGGTAACATCTAATATTAAATACACCCAATAGTCATACAGTACTGACCCCACACTAGGTTACATCTGTATACATAAATTGTTACGCTTACTGATATATTTCTTTTTTGTATCAACTTATTATAAAAATATTAAATTGTCCACATCAATAAATGAAACACATTTCAAAAGCATATTTAAAAACAAATAGTATTATGTGCCTCGATGTCGCAGTTGTAATTGCGCATGCGTTACGACTGCTATGCTGAGGTCTCGGGTTCGATCCCCGGGTCGTGTAAAGTGATATTGAGTTTTTCTTTTTAGAAATACTCATACATCGGCGACTCGGCGAAGCCTCATCGATACATGTTTGATATTCGACCGGTGCGCACGAAGCGTTTTGCTAGTACATTTATCATGCGCACCGCTAGAGAGTGGAACTCTTTGCCGGAGTCTATATTTCCCGAAAGTTATAACCTGGGTATCTTAAGTCGAGAGTGAATAGGTATGTTCTAGGCAAGCGTGCTCCACCGTAGACGACATCATCCCTTACCATCAGGCGAGATAGTGGTCAAACGCATCTTTTCTGCTTAGGGTCCAAATAAGAATAAAAAAAACAAATAACATTATTCACACGGTTGCACTGCGGGAGTCGTCACAATTTCCCGCCTCATCCCAGAACAAAGGTAAGCTTGTCTAACATTTAAATATTAAAAAAGCCGCAAATGCCCTTAAGCCGAATCTAATAACGCCCGCCGACCACTCCCCTATTATAATGAGTGACAAATTCAAAACAGATAATTGAGCAAAAACTCTAAAGCAAGCCTCGAGGCGTCATTCAAATGAGGGATGTAAACCGCATGCGGTTTTAATGAGTAAGGACTAGATCGTGTCAAACTTATGGAAATGTTTTTAATTATGATCAGTGTATAATACACTGTCCCCATGCTGGGCAGAAGAAGCCTATTCCTACTAAAGAGAGAGGTTAGTCCCTGTAACCAATTTCAATAAACTATCTCGAAACTCATGTACAAATCAATCCCGAAAATAATCAAATAATGGCGTGGCATTGAAACTTTATTCATTTTTCATTTCTGGAAACGATCTGTAGACCAAGATTAAGATTAATTGAAACTGGCCGTTACGGTTAGACGATCACGATGTTTAGCGCTGGTTGGCAAATTTCACACAGCTTCGAAAATTGTATTTAGAATTCTCAGGTACGCAGTTTTTTCGTTTTCCTCGCTGTAGAAGTTAATGATGATTAACATTAAGTACACACATAACTTCTAAAACTCAGACAAATATGTCTTGGGAGTAGGTTGAACCTGGGACATCGTCTCAGGACTTTCTATATTTCCATCTTTCTTCGATTTAACTTTACTTCGATCTCAGTGAGTCGCATTCCGGATCAGCTGATATAGATTAAAACTGCACTTTTCACAAATCCTAAATCTTCTAGTTTCTAAAAAAATACTGAAAAATCTATTGAAAAAAACGCTGCATCTCTGGCGAAACCTTTAACCGCTTTTGTACGGGCAAAGCGCTAAAACGCTGTGAACCCCTTAACCCATCCTGCCATTCAAATTAATAACCGTACGGTACATCTCACTAAACTAACAAATGTATGCGCGGCTTCACAACACTGTGACCCTTAATTTGCACTCGTTTAGGCGCACGCGTCGACACGTGCCGCGTTATACTCAAATCCCAACCCTTGCATTGTTCCTGTTTGCTATTTAAGCGGAAACATTGGAAGAAATGATACGCAAACGGTAAACGGTAGCGGCTCTGCTGTGCCCTGGCATTGTAGAAGTCTATGGGCGGCGGTGACTACTTACCATCTGGTGGCCTGCTCGTCTGCCAATTCAGGCATTAAAAAAAAGAACTTAAAGTGGTGAAAACCTGGCTCGTTCCTGGGTCTTTTTTATCCTGGCACGGCAAATTGACCACACTGCATCTGATGATAAGTCTGTTGGTTAGAGTATCAAGTAGCGCGATACAATCTATCCCCCGCTACTCAACACAATCATACCGGCCTGCTTCTTCACCCTACGCCATGGGCAAGAAGGTGTGGAAGCGGTCTAGTGTTAGAGTACTCAAGTACAGAGTATGCCACTGCCAAAAAGCCATGTTTTTAAATCCAACCCGAACTATCCTCTTTCCCACGTATAAATAAACATGTCATAAAAATATCATAACATGTTTGGAGTAATCAAATGCGGTACATTCATGTTAAGTCACGCCTCAGTGGATGTCGAATAAGGGTGCTGACAGACGCGACGTTGAAACGTCTGCAATTGTTTACCTTTGTTAAGGGATCAATTTGTTTGACCATTTTGCAAATGGTTGGATTTTTGAAAAAAATGTTGTTACTATGAAAGAAAGAAAAAAGAGTTTATTTAGCTTTGTAACACCACATACTTAACAGAAGTTCATAAATACGGCAACAGATGGCGCCGCAACTAAATTAGATAAGATTAGATCGCAGTGTCAAGATTCTAATTGTTTTGTATAAATTCTTGACTGAGATTTTGTTCAATTGTCAATCGCCTATAGTCCTACCAGTCGAAGTATTACGTATGTAGTGGTGTTGTACATTCTGTATTTATTCTTACAATAAATAAGTTTCGTCGTAACGATCAGCTTTTAATTCGGCATCCACGCCGCAGTCGGCATCCCTTCACTATAGCTTTCCATAAAAAAAAAACTCTTAAAAAGGATCAAACTCTAGGCAGGAGTGTTACCTATTTTACAGTTCTCTCTGATCTGAGTTTTACAGTTTGACCTATTTTTGATTCCATTACTATGCATAATAAATACTATAAAAAATAAAACAAAAGTACAATACTGCTACAATAAAAAAAAGACATACCTAACCTTATACAAAATTACTAATATAACGAAATCCACTATGGATCTAATGTGACAATTGGACAGCGCCCGTGGCGCAGCGTAGACGGCTGAGAAATGAGAGGCCGTGCGTTCAATTCCCGAACCGAGACAAATGATTGTGTGACAGACAGATATTTGTTTCGGGTCTGGATATGGTGGTCTGAATAATGAAGAGTCCTTATTATATAATAAGGTACTTAACAAATATAATGTATATTTAATAAATCATAAATATGTAATTTATTTTATCCTGGCAGGGCAAAGTGACCACACTGCCCCTGATGGTAAGACAATATATCCCCCGCTACTCAACACAATCATTCCGGTCTGCTGTGTGGCTTCTTCACACTACGCCATAAGACAAGGAGGTGAAAAAGCGGCCGAGAGTCTAGTGTCAGAGTACTCAAAAGGCCGCAACACGGCTAAACATCGTACCCCAACTTAGACCCTCGACAAAAACCGAATGTACACTGGAAGACCCCGGAACGCGACACAGTTGCAAGTGCCACTATGGCTGGTTTTCCAATCTGGGTAAGGTGGTTGCTATCCGGGCGGATTTGAATATCCTGCCACCAGTGATATATAAGATACTAGCGGACCGTGCAGACGTCGTCCTGCCCGTAAAAGCAGCGCCACCGACTGCAGCGCCATCTGTCGGGCTGATTTGTGAATCTAAACCATCCAGGGCGCCACCCAAACGCATCCAAAAAAAATGTCATCAAATCAGTTCAGCCGTTTAGGAGGAGTTCAATGACATACACACGTACAGTATAATTATATATATATAACTAGCTGTTTCTCGCAGCTCCGCCCGCGTGGAGGTCATATTTGGGAGAAACTAACTCGTGGGGTTGAGTCAGCGTTTGCAATGTAAGCGTAAAAAAATGTGTTTATTTACAACATCATATAGAAACCTGTAAATTCATCAGTGTTTCTCTACAATATTATGCATATAGCATACATATAAACCTTCCTCTTGAATCACTCTATCTATTAAAAAAAACGCTTCAAAATCCGTTGCGTAGTTTTGAAGATTTAAGCAAACATAGGGACGGACAGACAGCGACTTTGTTTTATACAATGTAGTGAAGATACTAAAAATGTCTAAGGTAATTAAACTTAAATCGTATATATTATAGAGCAACGCTATAGTTTCTTGCCCGTTCTTCCTAGCGAGACTGCATTCCGAACTGGCGGTAGAGTGAAAAAATTTACTGAATCATCATGATGTATAACATTTTATCGATTCAATAAATATTTGATTTTGTCGTTTACGTCTCTATGCGTAGGAAGTGTTGATATATTTTTTTACTTTTGACTTATTGTTTTTCATAAACAGCATATTTCTCAATGATTTGCAAGAATTACTCAGTAAACATCATCAGTTAATTACATTAAAATATTAAAATTAAATTCATAATGTTCACAAATTGATAAAATTTATGCAAAGTCATCTGCTTTTAACAGTTGTGCCTTTCAATGAGGTAGCAAATAAAAACATATTTATTGCGTTTTCCTTGAATCTTTTCAGTAAATTATTTATGCAGTTATTTATCTTTTTAACGAAACTATAAGAACTTTTTTATGTCACTGTTGCACAACCTGGTTTATTATAACTACAACCAAAACGGTTTATTATATGTATGTTTTATATTTTTTTATGTATGGAATGTTTCGTTCTTAAGGTGGTTGAAGAAATCATATAAAGAAGCTCTGGATAGCAACGGTTGGGGGAGCCTTGGTTTGTCACAACACCCACCTGACTAGATCTTACCCTTCACTAGAGAAACATTATCACCCGTTCCACTACACTAGTATGACAATGGCGTGCATTCTTTCGATACTGAGCAGTGAAGCATCAAGTAGCGAGAGACAATGTAACCCTCACTGCTCAATCATGCCGGCCTGCTTCTTCACACTACGCCTAAAGGACCCAGGATTATAGGAAGGAGGGAACACGGTAGATAGCAAACTGTTCCACAGCGTGCTGGTGCGGCAAAATTAAGTCTCGCTACCTTAATCAAGATTTTCTCTTGGCGCCCTTTGGTCGACGCTTTCGCACCATAAATTGTAATCGGTAACTTTTTTAACACAAAACAATATGGTTGTTCCTCAATTAATAATTTTGAGTTTTCTCATCAAAATAAAACTTCTTTTACGGATTTTATCGCGGTTTATTTACTTTTATAACCTATGTTTCGAAAGTTTTACAGCCTTCATGGTCATTTGATTTTTCTCCTATAAACAGCTACGATGTTACGAACAAAAAGTGCGTGTGAAACTATCCTTAATTCTTGAATTCAATTATCATTTTAATTTGGCCTGTGCCACGCCCTTTAAAACTAATATTTTTCGCTCGAAATTGGTTTTACATTTGTCATCTTGGCGCCCCTAGCTAGCTGGCGCTTAGATGCACCTTCCGCTCTACCCTAGGGCCGCCGCTGCGTACAATCCAAACTTTAGAACTTTTAGGAATTTAGCGTTATAACGTTATATATACCACTTACCATCTTTGTTCATCCCCATGGCAAGACATTTCTTGAGCCGGCAGGCCTGGCACTGGTTTCTATGAGCCTTGTCGACTACGCATCGACCGGTACCCGCTTGACATCTGCAACAACATAAAAAACCATTATGATAGCCTCAAAAAGTAGGTACACCGATTACAATAAAAAACACATTATGCACCCTTAAAATTTGAGGGTTGCCCTCGATTTTTCTGAGATCCCATCATCAGATCATGACTTGACGCCAAATATAGTGATAGGATAGTCCCTGTTTATTAGAAATACCGGGTTTCTCTTATAAAATAATTTCGGGTAGATTGATAAGTTACAGACTGAGCGGGGAGTTACAATAAGAGACAGCGCTTCGGCATACCAGAACCCAGTCTAGCCCGATTTGTGACCAGTTCAAGTAATCCGATCGCAGTTCAATTAGTGATTTTTTTTTATCCTGGCACGGCAAAGTGACCACACTGCACCGTATGGTAAGCGCAGTGCCGTCCAAATAGAGTATCAAGTAGGAAAAGACAATCGAACCCCCACTACTGAACACAATCATACCTACTTCTTCACACTACGCCATGGGCAAGAAGGTGAAGAAGCCGAGGTTCCAGTGTCAGAGTACGCAGACAAAAGTGAGTAGTGTGGATGCAGTTGTCTTACAATAGTATATACAAACACAGCTAATGTTTGAATAAAGAGATATATTGATTTAAAGATAAATGAATATAAGCAATCAACTTATAAATCCGAAGAAGCGATCCAATCAAACGACGCCACATGAATAACAACTCCGGGAACCAATAGAGATTACACATATTTCATTACAGTAATCCCGTAATAGGCTTACGGGTATGACATTTGTTGTAATCTACCGACATAAAGGAGCACCCTGTTTAACGCTGCTTGAACATTTTTGAATGCGGACGATTAATGCAATTTCGCGGGTGTTGGTGTGATTTCTATTTTCTTGACCAAAGATGAAGTCGGTTAATAAATAACAAATTATGCGTCACTATAAAATTTGAGGACCACCTGGGAAGTGTACCAAAACTTTTAAACAAAAAAAGAATTTCTCGAATAGGTCCAGGCGTGTTCGAGTAATCGGGTAACATACATAAAAAAAAAAGATTCCGACGAATTGTTAACCTCCTCCTTTTTTGAAGTCGGTTAAAAAGACAAAGATAAGTCTACTAGCTGAATGCGAATAATTCACACCGATACCAGCATCTATGCACGTAATCCTAAATTAACAATACAAGAAATTAGTCAATTATATTGTCAATAGATGGCACTGTTATTTGTTTTGGTAAAACATATGACTTTAAAATATTTGTTTGAATCATGAAATTTGATAAAGAATTATGGACGTTATGGTGTACCGACAAAATGACCTTTGAGAAATAATACACAGAGATAAGATGTGTAATTAACAAATGCCGTACACATCTGACTTTTCGAAGTGATGTGTGTAATCGTTAATTAAATTACTCCAATAGCAGCGATAGCCTAGTTGGTTGCGCTACGGACTGTCAAGACGAAAATTATTTGTTCGAAATAAGCCATGGCATACCTCTGACTTTTTAACCGACTTCAAAAAAGGAGGAGGTTAACAATTCGTCGGAATCTTTTTTTTTATATATGTTACCCGATTACTCGAAGACGCCTGGACCGATTCGAGAAATTCTTTCTTTGTTTAAAAGGGTACACTTCCCAGGTGGTCCCATTGGCACCAAGTCAGGATCTGATGATGGGATCTCCGAAAAATCAAGGGCAACCCTCAAATTTTATAGTGACGCATAATTTATTTTGTATTGAAGTCGGTGTACTTTTTAAATAAAAAACTTTTACTTATCTAATATAAAGTTACATGTATATTCATTGTTAATTATCGCTTGCTTTAACGGCCAAGGAAAACTTCGCGAGGAAGCCTGCATACTTGAGAATTCTCGAAAAATTTCAAAGGTGTGTGAAGACTGCTAACCCGCAATAGGCCAGCGTGGTGGAGTAAGGCCTAACCCGTCTTATTTTCTTGAACTTTGTTTTTCAATATGAATTTTATGCCAGAAACGTTACTGTATCCTTCCGTGACGACATACAACTCAGTCCGTCCCGTGACCATGAAGGCTGTATAGTTTTAGAGACATTGACACAAAAGAAAAAATATATAATGATAGCCCTGTATTAAACATTGTCCCACTGCTGGGCACTGTGGGCCTCCTCTACTAATGAGAGAGGTTAGGCCTTAGTCCACTACGCTGGCCTAATGTGGGTTGATAGACTTCACATACCTTTGATTGTATAGCAATTCTCACGTATGCAGGTTTCGCCGTGCCTTCACCGTTAAATAAAGTTATAATTTACCATTTAGACTGCCTCGGTGGCGCAGTTGTAATTGCGCATGCGTTACGACTGCTGTCCTGAGGTCTCGGGTTCGATCCCCGGGTCGGGTAAAGTGATATTGGGTTTTCTATTTAGAAATACTCAGTATCAGACCGGAGTCTGGAATTGTGTCCGGTATGGCTATAGTCTTGCCCCCTATCAAACTATCATCTGGGTGTACTGGATCTGTAATCTGTTACACCTCTGCCTACCCCTTTGGGGATTACAGGTGTGAGTGTATGTATGTATAATTAACAATGAATATGCACTTTTCTAAAGTGACGTATATATTCATTGTTCAATGTGTAATATTCACGTAAATGTAAGAAACCATTACATACAGTATTTTGAAACATCTGGCCTTCTCTTAGACCGGTTCTTCCAAAATAATCCCCAAAATATCAATTTTCTGTAGATTAAAACGACATATGTCGGATTTGGCATCGTAGAGTGTATATCATTGAGCTTGGTACTTGGGTAAGAGTACCAAATGTTAAACAGTTTTTAATTATTTTGTGCGCCCTTCTGCGAGAGCTTTTGTGGATGATATAGCGTAGGATTAGAGGCGGGGTGAAAAATTAATTGCATATAATTTTTGGAGAGTACTTTTATAAAAAAATTATTACGTTTAAAATAAAACCGCCTTCAATAAAACTCAGACACAACTAAAAAGCAAAAAATAATTGGTTACTTTTACATCAATTAATTACATACAATTTAAATCAATTATTTTTGGAGTCCAAAATAAAATGAAAACACCACTGAAAACGTCGCAGTTTCGTATATTCTGACAATATATTTTTTTTAAGTTATTTTGGTTTTAAAACCAAACTACTCAACCGATTTTGATAAAAATTCTATGGAACCAATCTGGAAGCATATTCTCTGTAATAAAAGAAGAATTTTCCAAATTGGTCATTAAATGACGGAGTTCTGAGGTAACAAACATAAAAAAATACACGTTGAATTGAGAACCTCCTCCTTTTTTTTGGAGTCGGTTAATTACTAGATATTGTCCGCGGCTCCGCCCGCGTTGGAGGTTATTTTTGGAAGAAAAGGTATACAACGCATGGAGGCATATTAAGCTATTTATACCTTTCTATATTTTGCTATCCCATAGGAATCGTGAATTTTTCCAGGATAAAAAGTGGCCTATGTGCTATTCCAGACTATAATCTATCTCTGTGCCAAATTTCAACCAGATCCGTCCAACCGATTGAGTAACGAACACCCATCCATCCAAACATTCGCATTTATAATATTAAAAGGATATTCTTACTAAATAGCCTCTTTTTTTATACCACAACGGTGGCAAACAAGCTTACGGCCCGCCTGAGAGTAAGCGGTTACCGTAGCCTATGGACGCTTGCAACACCAGGAGCATCACATGCGTGATGCCGACTGCCATCGTCATGTTACATTAACATCTGATTACTTGATACTCTATCTGGACGACACTGCGCTTACCATCAGGCACAGTGTGGTCACTTTGCCGCGCCAGAATAAAAAAAAAAAAAAAAAACATGGCGTTGCAAGTTCTTCGTAAGTGATGCCCAAAACACGTGTCTTATTGTAATGTTATTTATTGTATAAATTACATTCATTCCTATATAAATACTCCAATATTGACACATATTAAGTAAATGCATAATTATAAAAAAATGATTCGTAAAAAATGTAAATTGAATTCACTTTCCTTTAAAAGACCACAGTTGTGAACATTTGGCATGTGGTCTCTAATTTACAGGACGTAGCGGTTTCTAAACGACTAGCTGTTGCTCGCGGCTCCACCCGCGTGGTGGTTATTTTCGGGAGCAGAAGTATACAATCCAAGGAGTTATCTAGCCTATATTAATCAGTGATAATGTAGCATTCAAATGGAGAATGAATTTTTAAAATCGGTCCAGTACTTTTTGACCCAATTCGTTACAAACATACATACAAATCTTTCCTCTTTATAATATTAGTATAGAGTTAATATTTATTAAATTGAATACATATAATCCTAGTCCATGTAATATTATAAATGCGAATGTTTGGATGGATGGATGTTTGTTACTCAATCACGCTACAACGGCTCGACGGATCTGGTTGAAATTTGGCACAGACATAGATTATAGTCTGGAATAGCACATAGGCAATCCCGATAAAGAGGGATCGCCAAGATTTGACCAATGCGCGGGGTGCTAGAGTTGGTCGTCAGATGGTATCAACCCATTTTACGAATGGTTTAATTTTGGTTTTTGAATAAAATTATTGAAAATATTTTTTAGCAGATTAATCATTTTTCAGGCTATAATGTTAACATTGCTTATTACCAAGGTGAGATGTCAGACGTTACACATCATATGCAAACTACTGTAAGACATGTTCGTTTTATTACATCGCTCCCGCTCTCCGCTTGTGACGCTCCGGGTCACAGATGTGCCAAGAATTGCAAGCACCCGTCCCAACACGGATTAAGAGGCTTCAAGTGCTCCCTATCTATCCATTGTCATTTTTGCTCCATCTACACAGGAGTCCATTGTTGGGACGTTGCATTTTTTGTACGGGATTAATAGGATTTCGGGTCTGATTTTGATTTAATTTGTTTGGCTTTTATGTTGTGTTGACTTACTTTTTGGTATATGTAACAGCGATAGTTAAAAGTGCAGCCCAGGCGAATGTACAAGGTTCGAAACCAAATTGACAAATTTATTTGTACCCCGTTTGGCTCTGTGAGCCGCGGGTGAGTAGCCGGTTGTGAAACGAGAGGCCGTGGGTTCGACTCTCGCACAGAGACAAATGTTTTTGTGACAGACGGATGGATAGATAGAGGCAGATAGATATACGGTGGAGGACAATATCATGACAAAACAAGCATGCCTGAGTACTAAATAAGAATTTCGAAGCTGTGTGAAGTCTACCAACCCGCACTAGGCCAGCGTGGTGGACTAAGGCCTATCCCGTCTAATAAGTAGAGGAAGCCCGTGCCCAGCAGTGGGACAGTGTGTGATAGCACTGGTATGATGCAAGGAAATCAGCATATTAATTGGTCCCTACCTTAAAGGTATTTGGTATATTAACAGCATAACATTAGAGAGATTATTTGTTTGAACGCGTATATCTCTCGAACTATGAGATTAGAAAAAATATTTTTGTATCTAATAGCCAAGTGTTTGGAAGGTTTAAGATTATATAATAATAGGTATAAGATTTATCTTAAGCTAAGTTTAATGTCAATTTAACTATGTATGTCATACACTAAGTGATTTTTTTTTCTCATTCGTATTCCACTCCACTAACATATTTAAAAATTAACTAGTTGAAATTAGCATTGTATTAGATGTTTTTCACATTGTTATCTCGTTAACACTTAATATTAATTCCGGAACACAAATTTGTGGGTTATAATTATGTTAAAAAACTTTAAACAATTTTGTATACTATTTGTACCCGATTGTAACCTGTTTTGTGTGTAATAAATAAAAAAATATATATATATAACGCTCAGACTGTCAAATCTGACTCAGACAGATAAATGTGATTACTGTGACAACTATAAATACATTTATATATGTCAACTTACTCAGAGCAAGTAAAGAGACTTTGGAAGAACAAAACAAAACACTGGTGAGTAACAACCATTGTTTTTGTTACGGATATACAGGAGTAAAGATTTACTCAAAGACGTAAATTTTTTCCAGCCTTTCTTATAAAGAGTTCTTTTACATGTGTTCAGAGAAGTAATACAACCTTGAATAATAATTCTTAAGAAACGAATGTAAATATATACACTGTAATGAAATTCATTCGAAAGTGTGCAAACCGTAGTCAAATGTGAAAAATGGAACCTGTATTAATTCATCCACTTTTTATCAGTTCGCAAATATCAGCTATTACTCGACGGAGTGCCTCGGTGGCGTAGTTGTAATTGCGCATGCGTTACAACTGCTGTGCTGAGGTCTCGGGTTCGTTCCCCGGTCGGGCAAAGTGATATTGGGTTTTTCTATTTAGAAATACTCAGTATCAGCCAGGAGTTTGGAATTGTGCCCGGTATGGCGATAGACTCGCCCCTATCACATTATGAGACCGTAATAAATTCGGCGAAAAGTGGGTGTACTGGTTAGCTCTACCTATCCCTTCGGCAATTACAGGCGTGAGTGTATATGTATGTACTCGACGAATTATAGCTTTTTTATCCTGGCACGCAAAAATGACCACACTGCACCTGATGACAAGCATTGTCTTCCAGTTAAAGTATCAAGTAGCCAGAGACAACTATACTCCGCTAATCGACATAATCATGCCAGCCAGTTGTGTAGCTTCTTCACACTACGCCTAAAGGACTCAGGTTCATATGAAGGAGGGAACACGGTAGCTGGCAAACTGTTCCACAGCTTGATGGTGCGGTAAAGAAACGAATTAGCGAACTTCTTGGTTCGGGCCAGGGTAGTAGACACCGCGGAGTTGTGGTTCCGTAAGCCAGTAGACGTAGTTCTGGTGTGGAAGGGAGATGATGGCATAAAATTTACCACAGCCTCCTTGGCGCAGTAGGCGAGTAGCCGGCTGTGAAATTAGAGGCCGTGGGTTCGATTCCCATACCGGGACAAATGTTTGTGTGACAGACAGATATTTATGCCCGGGGTCTGGGTGTTGTGAGACCGTGCGTCTCTCGTTCCAGATACCCATGACACAAGACTCGTATCTTAGTGTGAGATCGGGGCTATATGTGTGACTGTTGTGTGTAATTTATTTATTTAATTAAATAATTCTTCGGAGCATTCGTCATGATACAGACGGTAGAACTCGCTAAACGAGGATGTGTTGCCGCGCAGCTGTAGTGGCTCTGGGCTGTTTGTCACCTTTGCATTATTCATAAATAATATATTTCTTTGTAAAAAAACTTATTTACTTTTATTGGTAAATTTATTTGTTGACACTTGCAACTTCATTCCTTTTAAATACTATTGGCATAGGTGGTCTGGTGTATGTCCTATTGTTTCGATACTTCACAAATGACTGCGTGAAAAATTAAATGGCTTAAACTGTTGACTCTTTGTCTCTTATTATGTTAATTTTATGAAGTATATGGCTGCTTTCTTTAACTTTATGACTAAATATGTTCATAATTTTTACTCATGTTTTCCTTTCCTCTTATATCTTCCTTTGACGTACATACATAGAACTAGAGAAAGTATATAAAAGTAACAATAGGGTAGTTGGCAGTAAATGAAAACCTGATAGAATTTTGTTTTCTATAATAGATTTTAGTATCTAAAATATCGAAAATTAAACCAATTTGTTAATTTATGTGTGATTATTTCATATTTTCAGGAAATAAATATGTAAAAATTTGTTGCATTTTGTCACGTGACAGGAAACACACATCAGTCGTGCATGACGTCACCGGTCGATACATCTATTAAGTCAGCCTATCAGTCAGTCAACTAGCCTATTAAAAAGAGATGAAAATAAAAATATGAAACCATATTGGACGGTGCGCAACAGAGTACACGTATTACCGTTTGCTCTTTAATTTTAATTCAATATTAGAGTCAATAGTCATTGTTCATTATTAAACCTAAGTATATTCGAAAGTTAACAGTTTTTGTAGAACCCTAGTGAAAACAGAATTCTAAAAAGTGAAATAACACAGTAGCAACATCAAGTTAAAGTTTTAATATTTTGCCGTTCCGGACCTACCTCAACTCGCGTTGCATCCGCGGTGCATCGCCTGCATTCTTTCGCTACCGCTAGCCCCCTCCGCCACCGCAGCGCAGGCCCCTAATAGACCGCCACGCGTAAATAACAACTCGACACCTGTACCTTGTGTAGTTGCAGCCAAAAATGTCAACCACTTGCTTCACTTGTGGTAAGAGTACTATAATGTCCTTGGAATGTTCTAACTGTCATAAGCACTACGACCTAAAGTGTTCAAACATAAGCACAGATCAATATAAAAAAATGACAGAAAAATATAAAAAGCAATGGCTCTGCTTTTCATGTACCGGCTCTAGGCCAAAAAAGAGTGACTCAGACTCGCCGACACACGCAGTGGAGTGCTCAAACGCTGCTGACAATGTAAACCTAACTCGCGGAAGCCGCACTAAGCCTGCAAGCGGCGGAGACCATACCTCAACATCAACTTCTACGCTTCTTGATGAAATTAAACTACTAAGACAAGATATTCAGGAAGTCAAAACGCAACTATCGATGGTGACATCTAGCTTGACCCAAAAACTGAAAGTGTTTGAAACCAGACTCGACGCTAAGGAATTAGAATTCAACTGTATGAAAGCTACGATAGTTTCGATGCAGGAAATGATCAACTCACAGGAACAACAACAACTAAGAGACGAGTTGGAGATAGTGGGCGTCCCTGAAAACAATAACGAAAATTTAACCCATTTGGTCTTGGTAACCTCTAAGAAATTGGGAGTCGATTTGCAAATAACCGACATTGACCAAGTGACGCGGGTCGGGTCCAAACAAAACGAAGCAACATCCACGGAAGGGAAAACACGTCCGATAGTAGTCAAGCTCGTTCGGAAACTCAAAAGGGATGAATTGTTATTGGCCGCAGGTCGTAGACGTGGACTCACTTCCAACGACATAGTGAGTGGAACATCTTCACCAATGTACTTTAACGAACGTCTGTCTAGATACAACAGGAAATTATTTGGTGAAGCAAGAAAACGCGCTAAGGAAATGAATTTTCGTTTCTGTTGGGTTCGTAATGGGAAAATACTTCTGCGAAAAGCCCAAAATAGTAACGGTAAAAGATTTCCAGTACTCGTCATTCGTTCACACGAAGATCTCGAAAAGCTCTCCGGCCCAGTCAACAATATCCTCACGGAGTCATCGGCTGTACCAGCAAGCCAGAATAAGTAAAATTGATCTCGTATATCATCTATTCATCTTAACCTTAATTACTATTAGACTCATAATTGTATTACTAACTTGCATAATAATATATTTTAAAACATTATCAACACACATCATTCACACTATCTTCAGCTATTATAAAATTCTCTTTAATTCTCATTTCATGGCCAAATATATGAAAAATAACCTAAAAAATGAATCTCTAAGTTCAAATATTAAATATCACATTTATATAACTAAGTCATGGCCCAAATTGAAGTTTTAAGTGATATTGATTACTCATTTAATATAAAGTGCCATAAATTACATAATGCTGAAGAATGTGTGAAAGTTATATCCCAGTTTGGAATTAAAATAATTTCCTTGAACATAAGAAGCCTGCAACATAACATAAATAGTTTTTTAGTATTACTGAAGAGATTAAATATATCTTTTGACATCATAGTCTTAACCGAATGTTGGATCAAGGAAGGGTCTATCATTGTTCAACTTGATGGTTTCAAGCCATTCTATTCCACCAAATTCATAAATCAGTCGGGTGGCGTCGCTATATATGTTAAAGAAATCTGGAAGGCCACAGTCAGTGAACCAAATCTTATGGATGCTAACTGTCTATTAGTTCAAATTCCAAAAGTTGTAACTCTTTTAGGCATTTACCGGTCTCCTTCTTTTCGAAATAAAGACGACTTTCTAAGCTCACTAGAGCTTCTGGTCTCCAACATGCCGAGCTCACATTGTTCAATTATTACTGGCGATATAAACATTGATATTGAAAATAGTGACAACTGTTCAGATTATCTAAATATAATGGCCCAGTTGGGATTTAGGTCAGCAATCGACTCTCCAACCCGTAAAAACGCAATTCTTGGCCATATCTTCATTAAAACCCGTGCGCTATCAGAATCTATAGTTTGCTCATCTTCAGTCACAGATCACTACCCGGTAATGATCGGAATAGCTACAGCAAATACCCGTTATCAACATTTTAAAAAAGCAAGATCTAAACTAGACTATGATGCAATTAACTACAACTAGAGAGTGGAACTCTTTGCCGGAGTCTATATTTCCCGAAAATTATAACTTGGGTATCTTCAAGTCAAGAGTGAATAGGTATCTTCTAGGCAAGCGTGCTCCACCGTAGACCACATCATCACTTTCCATCAGGCGAGATAGTGGTCAAACGCAAGCCTATTTCGATAAAAAAAAAAAAAAAAAAAAAAAAAAATTAAAGCTGAGTTAGAAAATTCCAGCTGGTCTCCGGTTATAGATAGCACCTGTTCCTCAAAGGCTGCAAATATTTTTCTTTCTAAATTATCAGCAATAATAAATAAACACACAAAAAATAAATTTAGTCGTTCCGAAATTGACCTGATCCCTTCCATGCCATGGATGACTCCAGGTTTACTTAGGTGCTCTATTCATAGAGACAAATTACATCTAAATGCAAGAAATCGTCCAAAAGACCACCCCAACACAATAACATACAAGCGTTATAGAAATTTTTATCGTGATCTTCTCCGTAAAGTTAAAAATCAATATGACGAGGGTCAATTGTTATCTAACCAGAAGAATCCAAAAAAACTCTGGGAAACCATCAAGGGCATCATTACCCACTCGGGTTCTAGTAAAAACTGCTCAATCGATCTTTGCGGTATAAAAAGTGATATAACCGATTCATTAAATTACTGTAACACTTACTTCTCATCTGTAGGGCAAAACTTAGCTAACAATATCCTCGAAGATATAAACGAGACGCAGGACTCTCTTGCTGCCAATATCTCCAACAGTTCATCCCCTCTACACTCCCTATTCTTTCATCCCACTAATATCTGCGAAGTAGAAAGCTTAATTATAAATTTAGACGATAAAAAGGCCCCAGGATTGGACGGAATGGGTAACAATATGATCAAACGTTTAAAAAATTACATAGTAGAACCTCTGACGCACATTTTTAATTTAAGCCTTGCGACAGGGATATTCCCAGATACTTGGAAAACTGCCCTGGTAATACCCATACATAAAGGAGGCAACACCGACCATCCCAAGTTCTTTAGACCTATATCTCTTCTCAGCTCGTTCTCTAAGATTTTGGAGAAAATTGTAAATAAATAGCTTGTTGCATTTTTGGAATCAAATAAAATTCTTACAAACCAACAGTATGGTTTTCGTCAGCATAGGTCAACTGAACAGGCTGTTTGCCAACTCACTAATATTGTGTCAAACCACCTTGATAAGGGAAGATGTTGTTTGGGAGTATTTCTGGACCTGGCAAAGGCATTCGACACGGTGTCCGTTACAATCCTGCTACGTAAACTGGAACTTAGTGGCATCAGAGGCACTTGTCTACATTGGTTCACTAGTTACCTTACTAACCGGCAGCAACACACAAGGGTGGGAAACACTACCAGCAGCTCCCGACCTGTGTCCTTTGGAGTGCCCCAGGGGAGCATACTCGGACCTACCCTATTCCTAATATATATTAACGACCTGTCACCTAGTCTGTTGGAAAACGCAAATATAATAAACTACGCCGACGACACATTCATAATTTTTCACGATATATCTTGGGACAGGATTCAGCTAACCTCACAGAATGGTCTTCAGGTCGTGACAAACTGGTTACGCAATAATTTATTAACTCTTAATGTTTCCAAAACACATTATATTTACTTTCATAAAACTGCGGCTTCTGCTCCACCATCAGATATGGCTCTTGCTATTCACTCATGTCAGACGACACATCATTTTCATCCACACCTTCCTTGCAATTGTTCCCTTATAAGTAGAGTGAAATCTGGTAAATACCTGGGTATAACTATAGACGAAAAACTTTCTTTTAAAGAACATTTATCCGCGACAACAGCTAGGGTTAGAAAACTCATATACACCTTTAAACTACTCCACTCGGTGGCATCTGTAAATTTGCTGAAACTCATTTACTTATCCTTATGCCAATCTATATTATCGTACTGTATCCTTGTTTGGGGTGGAGCTGCTGCATCGCACCTTCTCTGTCTGGAAAGAGCTCAAAGAACTGTTATAAAGATAATTCTGAAGAGACCCTACCGTTATTCTACCGATTCCCTGTTTAAAGAATTTCAGGTCCTCAGTGTCAGAAGAATGTTCATCCTTAGGGCGGTGTTAGAGTGCCATAAAGAAATTCCTACTATCCATAGTTTCGATCGAACTGCTGAAAAGCGAATAGTACGTATTCCGGTCCCTTCTGTAAAGACAGCTTTAGCCCAGCGCTTTAGCTTCTTCATGAAACCCTTTTTATTCAATAAAATTAACAAAAATCTCAAAATTGTAACTTTGAGCTATCTTGAAGTTAAAAGGAAATTAACGACAATGTTGCTGACTTGGTCCTATCATTTCACGGAGGAGTTCCTTAAAATATACAAGTGACTGTTGTTGATATTACTAATATATATTTTACAAGCTAATTATTGTTATTGTTTTGCTACATGATACACCGTATTTTCTTCAAAGTTATTTCTGTAAAAAAACCCTCCACGAGACAGGCGTAGCCTAGTGTGGAGAGTTTTTGTATAATGTATACCATGTATAATTAGTTTCTGGAAATAAATTTATTATTATTATTTAAATTATTTTTAAATAAAGAAAGACTAAGGAATCTTACCTTAGCTTAGGTTAATTTCAATAATTATCTTCGTATGAAGTAAGAATAAAATAAACAGCAAATAATCAAAAGCGTTTGTATAATATAAATGAATTTTAAAAACTTTGGATCTGATTAAAGTTTGGGGGCATCCATTACGTGAGGCAATTTTGGCGATTTTTCGCATTTTTAACTTATTTTCACTCAGTTTTCTCAGAATATTACAAGCCTAAGCCCTAGCCCGCAAGAAAGATTGGGTGATGTTTGACTCGAGGATCGAACCCGAGACAGTCGTAACGCATTCACAATTACTAGCGAGCGAGAATCTAACGGTAGGCAGCGGCTTTGCTGTGCTCTGACATTGCAGAAGTCTATGGGCGGCGGTGACTACTTACCATCAGATGGCCCGTCTTCTTGTCTGCCTATCGAGGCACTAAAAAAAAACCATATCCCGCTACTCAACACAATCATGCCGGCCTGCTGTGTTTCTTCACACTACGCCTAAAGGAAAATTTAGGTGTATTACCATGCCACCATTTCTCGTTCTAAAGGCTTTAAATGTAGGCCAATAAAATTCAAAAGCAACGGTGTTAATTCTTGTTCGACATACATACAACGTGGACAAACAGTTATACATTAAATACTAAGAAACGCACTTGTATTGAGTAACCAACCTATTCCAAAAACCTTTTGACACAAATCCGTTTCGAAATGATATTTATACACGTGTTACTGTTTGCTGATGGTTTCGTTTCAATCTATTTATTATGTTTGCTAATTACTATTTATACAAACTGACTATTGAAAACCGTCATCAGTTAAAGTGGGTGCGTAGTGGGGATATCTAACTATCTCCCTCGCACGACTGTAACTTAACGGTCATGGTGCGAGGTGACGTCATGACTCACATCGTGCATCCCTTTTCTGAGATTGATAACTATCCTTTCCACTCGATTTGAATGACTACTAACGTTTTTATTTTTGAGTAGATTTATGAAATTATTTTGCTAGTATGATAAATAAACACACCCAATAGTCCCAAACATAGTCCTGACCCCCATTAGGTCAAACCTGTATCGAGTGTATCAAGAACTACGAGGGCCTAAGGTCCCACACACTTGAAAAAAAAATTCTATCCCACAGAATTAGTTTGTCGGTTCAAGAGCGAGGATTACAACGACCAGAGTAATAAGACCTCTGGAAATTTCACTCCAAACACAACAACATGTTCCGGATGGTTTTCTACAGTAGTAGTACCTTGTTTACTGCAGACTTGACAGTCTATGCATGGTTCTAACACTTTATAAGTAAAAGTTTTTTGACTTCAAAAAGTACACTGACTTCATTAAAAAACAAATTATGCGTCCCTATAAAATTCGAGGGTTGCCTTCGATTTTTCTGAGCTCCCATCATCAGATCCTGACTTGGTGCCAATGGGACCATCTGGAAAGTATAATCTTTTAAACAAAAAAATAATTTCTCGAATCGGTCCAGGCGTCTTCGAGTAATCGGGGAACATACAAAAAAAAAAGATTCCGACGAATTGAGAACTGTCTCTTTTTTTGAAGTCGGTTAAAATCACCTTTGTACCTCTGCCTACCCCTTTCAAGCACAGTTTAAAGGAAATTGCAAAAATTCTACTTGTGGTATAACCACTTTCTTGTTAGCTCGCATGGTGACAAACAAAGCACAACTGTTCAAACATCTACTTCTTATGAAATATTCTTTAAGCTGATACATTTGCCGTTGACACGAGCGACATTCAATGAGGACTTACAATTCGTCATGTTTCATACTTTCTCAATTTTTCTTTTGGAAAAGTTATGTTATTTATAACCGAGGCAAAATTGCTGTAGCGTCGTCAAGTTAGTGTATCATGTAGCGGGAGACTATATTTCGCTACTTGACACAATCATGTCAGCCTGCTGAATAGCTTCTTCACACAACGCCTAGATGACCCACGATCATAGGAAGGAGGGAACACGGCAGCTGCCAAACTGTTCCACAACTAGATGGAAAATTATGATCAACCTGGCGACTGTCAAGAAATTCAACATCTTGGTTATTTATACAACTTTTTTTCCCGCGGGGAAAATCCATCTTACGGATACTGGACCTCGGGAGAGGAGAGATGGTTATGCCGGATTCACCAACCTTCCGACCCATTTTACCCGAGGGACTACTGGGTCGGGGCCCAAACAATTTTCCAACGTCGGTATACCGACTAAAAACCCCGCGGTGGCCTTCTGCAGCGCATGTGGGACGGTCCCGGGGGATCCTGAGTTGTACTCTGGATTGCTGCCGGAACGATCCCTGAGCGTTGCCTTTACGGCCCGTCTGTTCTAGGCCTAGTTGCCCTCCACATTCTGTTTTTTATACAACTGCCCATGGCATACTATAAAACTTATAGTCTCTTTACCCTATCTGTTGTGTGGATAATTTTGACTTCTCACCCTTCATTCAATTTAATTCTATTTGGCAAAGATTTGGCAGCCTCTGTAGCGTGTGGGGGGGGGGGGGTTGTAGTCGGCAAACGAGAGGCCGTATGTTTATTTTACATATTGATATGACAAAAATGAGTGCGTAGTGGGAACATCTCACTATCTTCCACACACAACAGCATATCAATAGCAATATCATGCATCCTTTTACTTTCATTTGACAACCACCCCTACAGCAGATCTGAATGGCGTCTAGTTTACTTATTTTTGTTCGTATTCATAATATTTTTTTATAAAATAGGTTAAAGGTAGTGTAACTTGTCGATTGAATTATAAAAAAAATGGTGTTTACTACCCTATTCTCACCTATAAATTAGCTTCCTTCTGACAGATCTCTTGAAGAAACCACTGCAGCCGTTGCAGGCGAGGATGCCGTAATGCTTCCCTGAACTGGTGTCTCCGCAGACCACACAAATTAACCCTGGAACAAAAGAGGTATTAAAGGAAGGAAGGTAGTTCTATCAGTTCGCTGTATCACTGGAAATATACATTGTCTCTCGCTACTTGATACTCTAATTGGACGGCACTGCGCTTACCATCAGCTGCAATGTAGTTACTTTGCCGTGCCACGACAACAAAAAAATACAGAAACTCATTGACCTATTCATTAACAACTATTGAAACCGAAAATTTGAATGTTTCAAAATAAAATATAGCCTATATTTGTCAGGGATAGTGCAGCTTTCTGTTAATGAAAGAATATTTCGAATTCTGAAGTTTCAGAGATTACCCCCTATAAACAAACAAACAAACAAAATGTATTCCTTTATATAATCCATACTAATACTATAAGTGCGAAAGTAACTCTGTTTGTTTGTTTGTTACCTCTTCACAACTAAAGGGCTGACCAGATTGTGATGAAATTTGGCAAGGAGCTAGAATATATCTTTGAGAAGGACAAAGGCTATCTTTTTTCTCTAAAAACAACCTTGAAAGGAGTCAAATAAGAGTTCAAAATTTGTATGGGGAATCCATAATTCATTGTCCTAGGGATCTGGAAATTCATATTTAGCCTTTTGGTAGGAAATAAAGAAATACGTGTTTCACATTTTTTTCAAAATCAACCCTAAGGGGGTAAAATAGAGGATGAAAGTTTGTATGAAAATCCTTCATTTTTTAAGATAAACGCATGAAAATCGTATTTTGTATAATATACTTTTTCTCCCAAACATGACCTCCACGCGGGCGGAGCCGCGAGCAACAGCTAGTAGTTTATATAGTATTGATTAAGAAAGGTAATTATGAAATAATTGTCAAATGTCAACCTGTCTTACCCAAATGGTTGGTCTTCTTGGTGGGAGGGTCTGGCAGCCATGGTCTTAATGCAGGTGGGGCCAGGGCTGCAGCCACCAGCGCCGCAGAAGTTGGTGGCGACCATCGCAGTGGTGAAGTACTGTCATCACCTGGGGAAGAAAATATTGCTTTGAAATAATGTGGTTTGCTGGTGCTCAGATATTCATATCCCGGATAGCGACCACCGTACACACGGTGTAAAACTCGCCTAGTGCCGCAAGTGTGTCGCGTTCCGGAGTCAGCCAGTGCACATCCGGTTTTTGTCGGGGGTTTACGTTGGGGTACGATATTTGGCCGTATCGCGGCCTTCTGAGTACTGTGACACTAGACCCTCAACCGCTTCTTCACCTCCTTGCCCCATGGCGTAGTGTGAAGAAGCCACACAGGAGGCCGGCATGATTGTGTTAAGTAGCTGGGGATAGATTGTCTCTCGCTACTTGGCAAAAGAAAATTTCAGTTAAAAAAAAATACCACAATGCGTTACATAAGACATATAAGTCAATTTACATATAAATACTGTACCTATGTATATTAATTTTTATTACAAACAACAATGTTATAATAAAGTAATTAGAGACCATATTACCAATAAACTATTAATTTATTAAAAATCGTTTCCAAGCTAGTATTTTTTTTAACTTGGCACGACTAAGTGACCACACTACGCCTGATGGTAAGTGCAATTCCGTCCAGTTAGAGTATCGAGTATCGAGAGACAACCTATAACTCGCTACTCAACACAATCACGCCGGCCTGCTGTGTAGCTTCTTCTTACTTCCTGCCTTCCTTCCTTTAATAACACATAAATATCCTTTTTGAATTTGAGGTGTCCGTAGTCTATGATGTTTACTTAATATCAGATGACACTGGTCGTTTACCCGCCTTCTTTGTATTAAATACACAGTCTAACTAACTAATGTCCAAAAGCTACAATCAAGGAATACGACCCTTATAAATATTTAATCTGAAGTAATAAAATGATCATTTCAAATCGCACCCTTTCATTTTAATACGTTTCCACTTTGTGAATAAAATTGGGGGTCTTCTCCCTATTAGATTACGATTTTCGACCTTACTCCCCTGGAATAAGAATGTTTAGGATATAATAGAGGATCGCTATGGGATTAACCCCTAATGTGTCGATTCAATTAAGTGATTGGTACCAGGCGATAGAAAAAAGTGTTTTTATTGGGAGCAAAGGAATTCGTTATGGTCTAGTGTGAATGAGAAAGAAATTTTGATTTGATTGACTCCTGTGAATATTTGAATGATTTTTGGCATTTCTATATTATTATATAGAAATGCCAAAGCGAAGCGAAAAGGTGTACTGGTTTCACCTCTGCCTACCCCTTCGGGGATTACAGGCGTGAGTATATATGTGTGTATGTAAAATTGTTTACAGTGTGACTCTTATCAAAAATATATTATATTTTTTCCTGGTACGCCAAAGTGACCACACAACACGTGATGGTAAAGGCAGTGCCGTCCAGGTTGAGCATCAAGTAGCGAGAGACAAGTATACCTCACTACTCGATGCCGGCCTGAGTGGCTTCTTTACACAACGTTTAAAGAACCCAGTATTATAGTAAGGACTGTTCCACAGCTCCCTCTCAGTTTAAGAAATAGAAATACAATAGGCCAGTTGACTGTTTTTTTGGGAAACCATTTTATTTTACTCTTCATGGTCTATATTAATAAATATTATCATTAATAAACATAAAAAATATGTTTTCAGGATTTAATTTGCTTTTTATAAACCAACTTTATTTTCCCCCCCAAAACGCTACCAATGTCATGGCCAAAGTCAGTCAGTGTCAAGCAAAACTAATAGAAGTTTGGCTCAGCGTTTAATAGACGTTTCCAACGGTGACGTCATGCACGACTGATTTGTGTTTCATGTCACGTGACAAAATGCTTTATTTTTACATATTTGTTTCTGGAAATTAAATAATCACATATAAATTTACAAATTGATTTAAATTTCGATATTTGTACATTAAAATCCATTATAAAAAACAAAATTCTATCAGGTTTTCACTTACTGTCAACTACCCTATTGCCAAAGCTCTAAGTAGTTGCTACAAGTCAATTAATCATATCTCGTCATTGTACTGCCCACCCCTGTACTGTCTAGTTATAGTTAATTGGTGTACAATAGTAACAACGCGTTCACGCTGCGTTGCTTATTTATTTACCTATATTAAATGTCCGGTGCACTCGCAACACCGAGTGAGGGTAGAAATAATGGATGAATAGAAATGGCACGAAATATTTTGTAATATCACCTCTAATGGATTCTTATGTTTACGCAAATATTATACACTAGCTGTTGCTCGCAGCAACGCCCGCGTAGGACCTCCACGGTTATTGATTTTGTACAAAAATTTAAACACGTACTGTTTATCAAAAGTCAAAATATGCATTTCAGATCTTGAGGAATTACGGATTGCCCATACAAACATTCACCCCTTTCAAGATTATTTTTGGAGGCAAAAGATAGTCTATGTCCTTCCCAGCAATAAAATCTATTTTCTTGCCACATTTCATCACGATCCGTTCAGCCGTTTGGTCGTGAAAAGGTAACTAAAGCTACTTTCTCATTTATAATATCAGTATGGATTGAAATAATTTTACAGATTAATCGGAACGCAAAAGACGAACTGCCGGACCAGTCCACTGCTAGCTCCTTCTGCGTAGATCGGACTACAACAATAATTAAAATCAATTAAATGAAGGGCATCCGTAATATTATCCGTAAAATTAGTCTTATTTCAATTTATATTCGCGTGAACATAAAAAAACCTTTATTAAATTCTACAAAATATAGTGTTAGACATATGCCCAGTTAGTACTCTCTGTACATTGGTAGGTCTACTTCAAATGAGATAATTCAATAGGGGCCGCGTCCTCCCGTCATGAACAGGGCTCTTTAAATACATTATTTCGTGAACAATGTGTACCGATGGGTCCTGAAGGTTTAGTGGTGTAACAGGGTCTGTAGTTCATTCTTCTAGATAAGTCAAATTCCGTTCTCTGTTGTGCGCCTCATTTGTGAACCGCTGGACTGATATGGCCTTTTTTAAATGTTCGTAATACTGCGGTCTAAATAATAGCGATAGCCTAGTTGGTTGCGATACGGACTGTGTAAACGAAAGTCGTATGTTTAAAACCCAAGTGCCATACACCTCTGACTTTTCTAAAGTTACGTGTGTATTAAATGTTAATTATCGTTTGCTTTAACGGTGAAGGTAAACATCGTGAGGAAACCTGCATACCTGAGAATTTCGAAGGTATGTGAAGTCTACCAACCCGCATTAGGCCAGCGTGGTGGACTAAGGCCTAACCCTTCTCAGTATTAGAGGAGGCCCGTGCCTAGCAGTGGGACAATGTTTAGTACAGGGCTAGTATTATATTATTACTTCTTCGATTAATGTTTTTCGGGAAATTCGAATTCGAAAAACTGTTTTTTGTACGGTTTCAGTTATCAAGGAGTCACATCGAGGGCGTAACATCCGCCACTTCACGCAGGATCGGAATCCTGACCAGGGTACTGCGGTTTTTCACGCAGCTCAGTCAGCTCTACCGCTTATATGAAGCGCAATTGTGGCATTTCTAGGACGGTTCCGCTAAGTACCTACGCGATGGATGGGTTGCAGCGGCAGGCCATCCGCATTGTGAATGATGCAGACGTGAGTAACAGCCTGGAGCCGTTACAGCTGCGTAGGGATATTTCCTCGCTTAGCGTGTTCTACCGTCTGTATCATGGCGAATGCTCTGAAGAATTGATTAATCTTAGCCCAACCTCTCCCTTCTACACCAGAACGGAGCCACAGCTTCATGGTGTTTACCCCGGTCCCAACCAAAAGGTTCACTTATTATTAAATGACCCCATTTACTTATTGCTATGAAAATAACCAAAGCGATCCCCATTTCGGAAAATGGTACAAATATTATAACGCAATTCGAACCCCCTACCCTTGCAATATAAAATCAATATGCCAGTGGATTGCCCCTAAGGGATTTCTCGCACATGGGTCCTGGCTGCTTGTCGCGTAATGTAGAGTATCGTGGTTTCAATATTTTAGGTCGTTCTTGTTAATCAAAATTTGTGTGTATGAAATAATGATACTAAGATTTCCAAAATTAAAATTTAAGTAGCTAATTTAGTGTATAATTGGGTAAATTATATCACATAATATCCATATCATATATCACAGCCTCACAAATGACGTGAAATATTTTCTGTTGCCTTTAATGGACAGTGAAATTTCCCGATGTGCTTAATCTCCCTAATACTACCTACTCTATCTGCCAAAGGTTGGCAACACACGCATTTCTTGATATCAAACCAGGTGAAGGACATTTGTCTAGGGCTATGAATAATAATACTAGCCCTGTATTAAACATTGTCCCAATGCTGGGCACGGGCCTCCTCTACTAATGAGAGGGGTTAGGCGTCAGTCCAACACGCTGGCCTAACGCGGGTTGGTAGACTTCACATACCTTCGAAATTCGTATAAGAATTCTCAGATATGCAGGTTTCGTCACGATGTTTTCCTTCACCGTTAAAGCTAGTAATAATTAACATTTAATACACACATTACTTTAGAAAACTCAGAGGTGTATGCCACTTGGGTTTCGAACACACGACTTTCGTCTTGGCAGTCCGTACCGCAACCAACTAGGCTATCGCTGCTGGGCTATGAATAAATAAAAAAAAATATCTTGAAAATGTAAAAAAAAACTACACATTTAATTATTACCATTAAAGGCTGCATGGTGGAGCGCCCTTGCGATCTCTTTTTTATAAAAAAGAGAATATGAAACAAAAAATAATTATTACCACTAAAATTCAAGCCAAGAGAAGATAATTATGATAATTGCGCCGCAATAATAATTTTTTTATAAATAAATTACCATGTTATTATTATTAACATTTAAGCCTTCTGTACAGTGTAGTAAAAACTATGGACATCATATTCAAATTATCTTATAGATTGCTAGTATTAAAAACTAATTTTATTATTGATTGTACTTAAAAAAAAGGAATATTTTCATTGATATTGATAAATATTTTTACTTACTTACTTAATAAGTAATTATTTGAGAAACGAAAGTTGCAGATTTGATATTAGAGACTAAATTGCATATTCTGACTTTTTGTTGTATTCATTTTTATTTGTGCAATTCATTACCATTTTTTAATCGTCGCTTGCTTTTAAGGTTAAGGTAGATATTGTGAGGACACCTAAGAATTCACCATAAGAACTTCATCGATGTTCGAAATATTGTATAGAGTGAAAATGTAAAATATCTACCCCTAAGAAACAGAGGCGTGATGTTATGCGTGTTCTAAAGGTAAACGACGATATGTAATTGTAATTTTTTGTCACGGAACAAACACAATAAGGAAAAGGGCATAAAATAAATTTTTATAAGGCACATAAAAAGTTCCCGGGGGAGGGTTGTAAGTCAGCAAGGCGCTACTGTATCCCGGTATCAGGATAAATCAATGTTTGTGCTCGAGTACTGCGGTCGGGAACGGACAGGAGATGACGTGGAGAGTGTTTAAAATAAATAGACCCAACATACACATATTTTGACGGCCTCCGTGGCGCAGTTGGCGAGTAGCTTACTGTGAAACGAGAGGCCGTGGGTTCGATTCCCACACCGGGACAAATGTTTCCACGGAGAATGTAGACAAATCAAAATCACATTCTCCGTTCCCAGTTCTCTTTTGCCTTCGAATCTTTAATCTGTGATTGATGAGCAGGAAGATATATTGTATCAAGATTAGGCTAGTAAACAGGCTTGAGATTTCAAGGCCGTTGGAACGCAGCAATATTAGGCGATTGCTGCTAGCGTTTAAAGCGACAAAACACTTCCCAACAAAAAAGGAAAAGTTGAATAATGGTTTCTTATGTTTACGCGAATATTATACGTTAAAGTAAACTACTTTTACGGATTCTATCGCGGTTTATTTAACTTTCTTTTAAATCCCAATGTTTCGAAAGCTTTACAGCCTTCATGGTCATGGTGCGGACTGTTAAAAAGTTAAATAAACCGCGATAGAATCCGTAAAATTTGCTTCATTTCAAAAGTTGAATATTTATATAGTTTGTATATAATATATGTTCTTAGCTTTAAATTTTATGTTTTAATTGTAACTTAGCATGATTCTTGAAAATTAAATATGTATATTGACTATTTTTTTTCTTATAATTATATCTAATAGGATGAGTAAATGTATTCAGGAAAAATTGAGAAGACCACTTAATTGTGCTTATTTATAACACAGTGTTATTGTAATTGTTATGTTGATCTTCCTTGACAATATTCACAGTAAACCAAAATAAAAACAGTCAAACAGTTTGTGTCATCGTCAAAAATTACGATATCAATATTCCCTATTGAAAATCTTTACCCTTAACCACTAATTGATATATTTTTAATACATTAAGGAAGTCTCCACACCTTTTTTGTCGGGAGACACGACCGGGAAACTTTGTCGCTTGCCGTTTTATTTGCTTTTCTTTTGACGCGCCAAGCCTTAAGCCTCTCTGATTAATTTCCCTCCCCCAGACCCACACAAATCCATGCTTAAACGCCCACTGGCGCAAGATGGAATAAGAAAACAGTTTGTCCATTTCAAAGACACGCACATTTCGAACTCTATTCTGCTTTTGTATAGTTCCTATTAATACACTTGGGTCATTCCGTAATTTCGTGCAAATTACACGTCCAGATAAATTACCCCATGAAAGAATGCCTTTGTTGTAATGAATTAAATTCCAATTAATACCAAATCACGTATTGAAAAAGTAGTATACTTGTCATTTTAGATTTATTAATTTGTTTTTGGACATTTACAGTATAACAATCAAAAATTTAATTACACTCTGTTTCCAACCAGTACCCAATTTAAATTATAAACATAATAGGAACAATTAAAGAACGTAGTTTTGTTTGTGTCATGTAAAAAATATCACTACCATCCACAGTCCAAGTATTGTCATTCTAATACGCAATTATAAATGACTGTCGCTGAGTAAGACCACAACGTGTTCATAGTAGCCAGTTAGCCTCGATGGCAAAGCCAAAGTGCCTGTATGTCTGTCGTTGACGAAATTATTTTTGTTTTTTTTTTTTTTTTTATCCTAGCACGGCAAAGTGACCGCACTTCACCTGATGGTAAGCGCAGTAAGCTCTAATTACAGTATTGAGTAGCGAGAGACGATCTATGCCCTGCTACTCATCACAATCATGCCGGCCTGCTCCTTCACACTACGCCATGGGCAAGAAGGTAAAGAAGCGGTCGAGGGTCTATTGTAAGAGTACTCAGAAGGCCGCAAAATGGCCAAACATTGTACCCCAACTCTAGACACCCAAAAACCGGATGTACACTGGCTGATCCCGGAACGCGACACACTTGTGTGTGCCACTATGGTGGGTTTTTCACCCTGTGTACGGTGGTCGCTATCCGGGCGGATATGAATATCCTACCACCAGCAAATTCTTCTTGATTCTTGTGCCTTTGATAGTATTTTGTCCAATTATAGTGGCATCACATTCCATCGAATTTAAAAAGGTATGTTACACCTACGATCATATTTTTTTCAGAAGTTAAGCCTTTTTACTCATTATCAACACCATTTAATTCTGAATTAGTTACTACAATTAAATAAAAAGTGATTTAAGATATTCTTTATAATTCTCATTCATCTCTTCTTCATTTCCATCCGTACAATCCAAATTTTCTATGGATGGTTATATGGATTTTGGACGTATAAATTATAAACAAGATAAAAAAGTGCCTTCCGTTGATTATCATTAGAACGGTATGCTAAATATGATTTATTGAATACATTTTTGATTTCCTGTCAATTTTTTTTTATTACGCGGAACGCCGAAATTTGCACGAAATGGCAAACAACCCACTTAGGCTTTTTTGATCCTGGCACGGCAATGTGACTACTCAACACAATCACGCCGGCTTGCTTCTTCGCACTACGCCATGGGCAAGAAGATGAAGAAGTGGTCGAGGGTCTAGTGTCAGTGTACTCAGAAGGCCGCAACACGGCCAAACATCGGACCCCAACTCTAGATCCCGACGAAAACCGGATGTACACTGGCTGATGCCGGAACGTAACACACTTGCGTATGCCACTATGGCGGATTTAACACCCTGCGTACAGTGGTCGCTATCCGGGCGGATATGAATATCCTACCACCAACTTTTTTGTATACCTAGTCAGGTCATAAATTCTGTCACATGTTTAATATAAAATAATTGAAACAAGTTTATTCATTATGTAACCATTTATATACCAAAATGAACTTAACAAAACATAGATTCTTATGACACTAAAGTTTATTCAAAATGACCTCCGTGATTTTGAATACAGGCCTTCAATCTGCGCGGCCAGTTGTCTATCGCAGCACGAACGAGGTCCATGTCAATATCGGCGGCTGCCTTAATCAAGGATGTCTTGAGTGACTCCAAATTGGGATGAGGCTTTGAGCACGCCTTTTCCTCCAAGTGTTGCCATATCTTGTAATCTAACGGATTCAAATCTGGACTGGAGGAGGGCCAGTCTTCGTGCCGGATGAAGTCGATTTCACGCGCCGCCAGCCAGTCTTGTGTGCTCTTCGCTCTATGAACTGGCGCCGAATCTTGTTGGAATACCCAGTGCCTGTTATTGAACATGGTATGAGAAACAGGTTCCACAAGGTTCGTCAGGACTGTATTTTGATACACAACTGCATTCGTTTTTACACCTTTCTCACAAAAATGTACCTCTGTTAAGCCCCAATAAGAAACTCCCAACCATACCATGAGCGAGGATGGAAAATGACCTCGTTGGACACGCGGAATACGGTTGCTCGCTTCTTCACTACTGTGTGCGTACACCTTATCATTTTGTTTGTTGTAGCTCTCTTCTACAGTAAAAATTTTTTCATCTGAAAAAAGAATTTCCCGATATTTTTTTCCCGCGTACCACTTCAACAAAGCGCGGTATCTCTTCAGTCTCAGGTCCATTAGACGAGCATTCAAACGATGTCCTGTTTTTCTTCGATATGCCTGAAGCCCTAAGTCTTCATTTAACACCCTTTTCACCGTGTTTCTGCTTAACCCCATCTGAAGGGCCAACAGTTTCTGCTTACGTTTGGGATTTCTTTGAATTCGCGCCTTCACAGCTTTTATCACTGCTGGAGTCCTAACAGACCGAGGGCGACCACTTCTTGACCTGTCATCTACACTAGAGTCTTCATTGTATCGTTTGATGGTACGATAAACGAATCTTTTGGTTATATTCAAATTTTTCAGTATGTCAAAAATTTGAATTGGCGCGTAACCGCAACGATGCAACGCAATTACTGCAACACGGTCTTCTTTAAGCGTCCACTCCATATTTAAAAATGAGTAAAATTCTAAAAAGAATACATTTTTATTTTCATGAACAATTTGAAATTCGAATTCAATAAACTTTTTTGTGGCCAGCATTCTAAAATAAAAGTTTTTACCGTGTGACAATACTTATGACCTGACTGTGTATATATACACTCACGCCTGTCATCCCCGAAGGGGTAGTCAGAGGTGTAATCAGTACACCCACTTTTCGTCGAATTTATTACGGTCTAATAATGTTATAGGGGGCGAACCTATCGCCATATCGGGCACAATTCCAGGCTCCGGGCTGATACTGAATATTTGTAAATAGAAAAATCCAACCTCACTTTATCAGACCCGGAGAACCAGAGACCTCAGCACAATAGTTGTGACGGAGGCGCAATTATAACTGCGCCAGCGAGGCAGGCATTTTTGTTTTGTGTATATTATTCATTACTTTTATAAACAAATTACTGTTTGCCTACCTACCTGTTATTTAAAATGTAATGTCGCAAGTCATGTATATTTATTTTTCTCGGAGCTTACTACTTGTTTTTTTACTTATCGAGAATTAAAAACCAAGTCAACACTTGAATCAATAACATTATAATTCACATGCATATTCTTTAGTTTTAACGATATTACATCCTGCATAAAAGTATCAACTTAAAAAATATTCGCTGTCACCTTAAAAATATAACTTTCGGTGCAATAATTCCGTGGTTTCAGACTGATTTAAAGGAAATGATTCACGATATTTTTTTTCTGCCTGATCAATGCCCTAGATTAAGTAAATAAAAATAAAAATCTTTATTGATCACGTAGGCATATAAAAGGCACTTATGGTCAAAACAGATGGAAATTCACCATACGGAAAAAGAATTATGTCTAACGTCATGGGACCTTAGAAACGACCATCAAGGGCTGGTAGGTAAGGAAGGATACAACGAGGACGGGACTGGAAAGGGAGAAAAGAGGGAGACCACAAAATGGAAGGAAGGTAATCGCGGTCTTCGGTAAAGGAAGTGATTGGAGATGATGATCACGGGAAGGCGCAGGAACGGGAGGGGTGAAGGCGAACGGAAACTGGACGGATATAGAAGGGATGACTATCCCGCCCACACACCCGCCATTGTAACTCCTGTTTAGCCAGGATCAACAATGGCACACATTTTTTCGACACCGAGTAATGAAACTCGGCGAGTCTCTGGGAATGCTTAATAACTGTATTTTATCCCGCAACGAAATTAATCAAATAGAAACACCCGCGACCCCCGATGGCCCCAATTAGTCGCCTCCTACGACAGGCAGGGGTTACCGTGGTAGAATTCTCTAAACGCCCCCATTCCACAGGGCGGGAGACGCCGGTCAGTCGTCCACCCGGCGCCTCCTACGTCTCCTCTGGCGGCGGGAGGGATCAAATCGTTCCCGATCCCTCTCGGCACTCTCCTTCTGCGAGATGACGTTCTCGCAGAAGTTGGCCATCGCACGCCAGGACCTCCGGCTGGCGACCATGGACGACACCACGGCCGGCAGCGAGAGGTCTCCTCCGACGACTGCTCTGAGAGCGCTGCGCTCCTCGTCCCAGGCTGGGCACTCCTCCAACGTGTGTTGGGCCGTGTCCTCGAGGCAGTTGCCACAATGGTGGCACACGGCAGACACCTCCTTTCCGATCCGACACAGGAACGAACCGAAACACCCGTGATCCGTCTAGTCTAGCTAACCTACCAGCCTTTCACCAGCTACCTAAGCGATGACGACCCGAAGAAGAAAGACAGAAAGAAACTCCGGGCTTTATTGATGAGGAGAATGGTATGTTGACTGGTACCTAAGTCCTACCGAATTATTTGTTAGTGTTTAGTACATTATTCACATCTATTATCTTTATTTCAATAAAACTTGTTAACTTAAAAAAAAATTACTTATATTATTTTCAAGTTTTTAGTTTTTATTTCATTAGGTACTTAGTCAGCATCTCAGATTTGAAATGTGTCGTAGTGTACAGTAATCTACGATCGAAGCCTTTTCATTTCATACCCATATTGAGGGAGTTGTGAAGAAATATGTAATCCGCTATTTTGTGGCGGCAGCCATCTTGGATTTACAATGAGACTGAATATTTTTTTTTTAGTGCCTCGATAGGCAGACGAGCAGACGGGCCACCTGATGGTAAGTAGTCACCGCCGCCCATAGACTTCTGCAATACCAGGGCACAGCAAAGCCGCTGCCTACCGTTTACCAGGGCACAGCAAAGCCGCTGCCTACCGTTATATTAAATATATTAAATTGTATTGTCATCAGAACTAAAGGTGGGCACTCTGACACTAGACCCCCGGCCGCTTCTTCAGCTCCTTGCCTCATGGCGTAGTGTGAAGAAATTACACAGCAAGCCGGCATCATTGTGTTGAATAGCGATGGATTAATTGTCTCTCTATACTTGATACTCTAATTGGACGGCATTGCGCTTACCATGAGGTGCAGTGTGGTCACTTTGCCGTGCCAGGATAAAAAAATAGGTATTCACACCATTAATTATTGCGCGATTAAAACTCGTTCTCTAACTTGATAGTATATCTATAAAAGTAATATAGTAAGACAGCCTTTGTTTGCAGAGGGACATGAGGGAATGCAATTTATCCGCAGACGACGTCGAAGACAGAGCAAAGTGAAGGAGAAATAGTAGGAAGGCTGACCCTACCACCATGTGGGACAAAAAGCCAGAAAGAGAGAGATAGAGCGTTTGTGGCGCAGTGGGCGCGTATCCGGCTGAGAAACGAAAGGTCGTGGGTTCGAATCCCCCATCGAGACAAATATTATAATATTCGTGTGGCAAGCAAATATTTGTTTCAGGTCTGGGTGTTGTGGGACTGTAGTTCCTCGTAGTACATAGATACCCACGACACCGGTTGGACAGAGTGTGTGGTCTATGAACTATGTATGTGAGTTATTTATGTGAGCTATTTGGTGTATTTATAATTACTATTGCCAACCCTGAATTTCAAAAACAAGGATTTGCAATTGGCCTAACCAGGACAATATTTTTTTTTACCTAAATAAGCTTGCGTTCTTTCATCACTCTCAAGATGGTCATGTGCAGCACTAGGTCTTGTAATGATTTTTATTTCACAATATTGCAATAAGGCAACTTAACATACATTGAGCTGCTCTAATCTAATGTAATTAAACTTAAATTGTACATTAATTGTATGACCAAATATTGTTAACCGATGTGAAAAGAGCAACGCTAGAGTTTCTTGCCCGTTCTTCTCTAGCGAAACTGCATTCCGAACTGGCGCAGGGTACTGAATTTACTGAATCTAAATGATGTATAATATTTCATGGATTCAATAAATATTTGATTTTGAGTTTGACCACTATCTCGCCTGATGGTATGTGATGATGATACGGTAGAGCACGCTTGCCTAGAAGATACCTTTTCACTTTTGACTTAAAGATACCCAGGTTATAATTTTCGGAAAATATAGTTTAAAGAAGCAGCGATAGCCTAGTTGGTTGCGGTACGGACTGTCAAGACGAAAGTCGTAGGTTCGAAACCCAAGTGGCATACACCTCTGACTTTTCTAAAGTTATGTGTGTATTAAAATGTTAATTATCGCTTGCTTTAACGGTGAAGGAAAACATCGTGAGGAAACCTGCATATCTGAGAGTTTTTCGAAGGTATGAGGAGTCTGCCAACCCGCATTAGGCCAGTGTGGTGGACTAAGGCCTAACCCCTCTCATTAGTAGAGGAGGCCTGTGCCCAGCAGTGGGACAATGTTTAATACAGGGCTAGTGTTATTATTATTATAGTTTAAAGACAGGACGCGTCTCTAAAACAGCACGAGCAGTACGAATAAGTACTCGCGATCCCAAAGTTGCGTGCGAATGTTTAAATACACTGATTAAAAACTACCCAGGACACTTTAAAAACCAGGTCACGTCCTGGGAAAACAGGACGGTTGGTTACTACAATTATCTATACTAATATATAAAGGCTGCCTCGATGGCGCAGTTGTAATTGCGCATGCGTTACGACTGCTGTGCTGAGGTTTCGGGTTCGATCCCCGTGTCGGGTAAAGTGATATTGGGTTTTTCTATCTAGAAATTCTCAGTATTAGCCCGGAGTCTGGAACCTGTGCCCGGTATGGCGATAGGCTCGCCCCCTATCACATTATGGGACCGAAATTCAGCAAAAAGTGGGTATTGCACCTCTGCCTACCCCTCCGGAGATAACAGGCGTTAGTGTAAATGTGTGTAATATATAAAGAGGTAAAATTTGCAAATTTGGATGTTCGGGGTAATCTCCGGTACTACTGATCGGAATTGGAAAATTATTTCCCTGTTAGAAAGGTATATTATCCATAGGTGCTATAGACCACCTTTTATTTTGATAAATATATATTAGGCAAAAAATAACCTCCACGTAGGTGGAGCCGCGGGCAACAGCTAGTAATACTTATTCATGTTAGGAACATCAACAAAACTATGCAAGATGGATATTTAAAAGGCACAAATACAATATTTATAATTTATTAATTGAATTACACGACACTGTTACACATCTCAGTGCTTAATATTAACACACACGCATGTCAGGATTCACTTTAAGTCTTCTCTTTATAATTAATCTACCAGCATTACCCTTTTAAACTGAACAACTCCATTGAACCATTTACAATTACTTACTGCCCCGCGAACGAACCACGAATGTTCTCACTACCAACTCACTGCTACACCACTAGTCTTCTGAACTGAACCCCGGATCGCGGAAGAGCCTCTGTTTTGTATTAAACATTTACTACTCCCACTTAGATTTTCATTAGTAACTACCCCCAACTAGTCTCCTAAATACCTCCATTATACCTTCGGTATTTCTAATAAAAGGAAATATCCTAATATTCAGTGATCGTATTTTAAATATATAAAAAGTACACCGACTTCAATAAAAAACAAATTATGCGTCACTATAAAATTTGAGGGTTGCCCTTGATTTTTCTGAGATCCCATTATCAGATCCTGACTTGGTGCCAATGGGACCACCTGGGAAGTATACCCTTTTAAACAAAAAAAGAATTTCTCGAATCGGTCCAGGCGTCTTCGAGTAATCAGGTAACATACATAAAAAAAAAGATTCCGACGAATTGTTAACCTCCTCCTTTTTTGAAGTCGGTTAAAAAGAATGTATTTGTTTAGACATACTGTCTGGATCGTGGGCAGACGGTAGTTTATTGTTAATAATTAGTATTCATACACCAGTCTCAATAACACTTGTTAATAATATAACAATGCAATTTTCATGCTTCGTCTTAATATGCAACGAATGTTGCAGGACCGGATTTAATTCCTCCTATGTTTGTTAAACGTTGCGGTCGATCATTATCATTACCATTAACATTGATATTCAACCGTTCTATTTCTGACGGCGAATTTCCCAATGAATGGAAAAGGGCCCGTATTGTTCCCATTTTTAAAAAAGGTGATAAAGCTAATGTTAGAAATTACCGTCCAATATCAATACTTTCGTGTTTTTCAAAATTATTTGAGTCTGCCTTGTATCCCACTATTGCCACACTAGTTGACAATAGTTTATCAGATTTTCAACACGGGTTTAGAAATGGTCGCTCAGTTTTGACAAATTTAGTCCCCTTTGTCTCTGATCTGTCTACTGATGTTGACGCTGGATTGCAGGTAGATGCTATTTACACCGATTTCAGCAGCGCTTTCGATAAGGTGGACCATTCAATTTTATTACAAAAACTGCAAAGTTTTGGTGTTGGAGGGTCGCTGTTGAATTGGTTTAAGTCTTACTTGCGCAATAGATCTTTAAATGTGGTCATCAACGGATATGAATCTCGGAATTATTACGCAATGTCAGGTGTTCCTCAAGGCTCCCATTTGGGACCAGTGCTCTTCCTCATTTTTATTAACGACCTTACTTTACGAATAAAACACTGTAAAATGTCACTATTTGCCGATGACGTTAAAATGTATCGTTCAGTACAATCTCCTAGTGATTCGGAACGAATTCAACAAGACCTGAATGAAATTCTTGACTGGTGTAACATAAATGGCATGACTCTCAATGTTAACAAATGCTTCCACATTAAATATACTAGGAAGAAAAAACCACTTGTAACGGTGTACGAGATTGGTGGCACGCTACTGAAAGAAGTCGAGGAAATCAGAGATTTGGGCGTTACCATTGATAGGAAATTAAATTTTTCGTCACATATCAACAAAACCGTGACTAAAGCTGCCCAAATGCTCGGTTTTTTGAGAAGGAATACCGTTGGCTTTAAAAACCTCGAAACCAAAGTACTTCTCTACAATACACTTGTGCGCAGCAATCTCGAGTATGCTAGTGTTGCCTGGTCTCCTTTTTACACTGTCCATTCGCAACGGATTGAGAGTATACAAAGAGCGTTCACTAGGCATCTCGCATTCTCGTGCAGCGGCTTTTCCCATAGAAACCCTTATAACCAACGATTATCTAAATTTAAAATGATAGCCCTTCGTGATCGTAGACGTATTAAGGATTTATGTTTTCTGTACAAACTAATAAATAGTAAAATACGAAACAGTCATCTTTTAGAAAAAGTGTCTCTATCTGTACCTCACTCTTACCCCAGGTATAAAATAGAGAAAATTTTTCGTGCTCCTTTTGCCAAAACTAATTTAGGCCTTCAATCACCTTTGCACCGGCTCCTCGATCAATACAATCTAGTCCAATCCCGCGATTCAGACATTGACATCTTTTCCAATTCTTTACGGCTCTTTAAACAAAAACTAAATATGCACAACTGGAATTAATGGTCTCATTTATTGTTTTTTTTTATTTTTAATTATTATTATTTTGTCTTTATTTTTCAATTGTTTTAATTTCAATTTTAATTTACTTAATTTTATATAATTAGTATAAGTCTGTATACATATATATAATATACATGCTACTTATTCAGCAAGTGTTATGCGCTCCATAAGTGTCGTGTATATCAGATCTACTTATCAGATGTAAGTTAATTTAAGAGAAATTGTCAATATACATGATGTGGATGTGCTTAATAAATAAATAAATGTTTTGTGCTACTCATACGCAGCGATAGCCTAGTTGGTTGCGGTACGGACTGCCAAGACGAAAGTCGTATGCTCGAAACCCAAATGGCATACACCTCTGACTTTTCTAAAGTTATGTGTGTATTAAATGTTAATTATCGCTTGCTTTAACGGTGAAGGAAAACATCGTGAGGAAACCTGCATACCTGAGAATTCTTATAAGAATTTCGAAGGTATGTGAAGTCTGCCAACCCGCATTAGGCCAGCGTGGTGGACTAAGGCCTAACCCTTCTCATTAGTAGAGGAGGTCTGTGCCCAGCAGTGGGACAATGTTTAATACAGGGATAGTATTATTATTATTATTATATGCAATGAAGTCGGAGAACTAGTCATCGCTATTGCTCGCAGGATAGGCTAGTTGAATGTTTTTGGGAAACCGTATTATTTTATTCTTTACTAGATGTTGCTGGCGGCTCCGTCCACGTGGAGTTTATTTTTGAAAGGAAAGGTATACAATCCATGGAGGCATCTTAAGCTATCACATCTTTCTATATTTTGCTATCCCATAGGATGCGTGCATTTTTCCGGGATAAAAAGTGGCTTATGTCATTTTCTGATCCCTAAACTATCACTATGCCAAAAATCATGTCGATCCCTTACTCTATGAAAAACTAAACTTTCCCACGGGAACTGTAAATTTTTCCGGGATAAAAAGTAGCCTATGTGCTATTCCAGACTACAATCTATCTCCGTGCCAAATTTCAACCAGGTGATTGAGTAACAAACATCCATCCATCCAAACTTTCGCATTTATAATATTACTAGCTGTTGCTCGCGGCTCCGCCTGCGTGGAGGTTATATTCGGGAGCAGAAGTATACAATCCAAGGAGTTGTATTCTGCACTGAGGCACCTGTAGCGATTTTCCAGCCTCTCAGGTGTTGTGCCTGAATCTGAATGAAGAAGAAGCATCTAAAGAATACCCCATAAGTTTAACCTCACTTTGGCCCTTTTAGGGATGATTTTTCAAAAACGTTGAAACACGTATTTCTTTATTTCCTACCAAAAGCCTAAATATGAATTTACAGATCCCTTAGTCGAAGAATTATGGATTTCCCATACAAATTTTGAACTCCTATTTGACCCCTTTCAAGGTTGTTTTTTGAGAAAAAAAGATAGCCTATGTCCTTCTCCAGGATATAATCTATTCCCTTACCAAATTTCATTAGAATCCGTTCAGCCGTTTAGTCGTGAAGAGGTAACAAACAAACAAACAAACAGAGTTACTTTCGCATTTATAGTATTAGTATGGATATAAGTAGGATAGTCTATCTTAATAAAATATTATCATAAACATAAAACACAAGTTTTCAACATTGCATTTGCATTTTTATAAACCAACTGTCATGACCTCTCGTGAGCGTTTAAAAGATGTTATTATATAATTATATATATATTTGTTTCTTGAAAATATTATATAATCACATATTAACAAATTGGTTACTTACTGTCAACTACCCTATTATGACACTGAACAAGAAGTGGGCACGAATTAACTTTTTTTTATAGTCACCACACTGCACCTGATGTTAAGTGCAGTGCCGTCCAGTTAGAGTATCAAGTAGCGAGAGACAATCTATCCCTCACCACTCAACACAATCATTCCGGCCTGCTGTTTAACTAATTCACACTATGCCTAAAGGACCCAGGATCATAGGAAGGAGGGAACACGGTACCTGGCAAACAGTTCCACAGCTTGAAGGCGCGGCAAAAATACGAATTTGCGAAACCCATGGTTTGGGCCGGGTTAATAGACACCACGAAGCTGTGGCCCACAAGCCAGTACGAATGGTTCTGGTGTGAAAGGGAGAGGATGGGATAAGATCAAACAATTCTACAGAGCATTCGCCATGATACAGACAGTAGAACACGCTAAGCGCGAAAATATCCCTTTGCAGCTGTAGCGGCTCCAGGCTGTTGCAGACAGGAAGCATTCCAAATTTAAATTGTAACATTTGACCCACACGGGGACACTAGTACGACGAAGTTAGTAAATAAATACACCCAACAGTAATACAAACTGACCCCACACTAGACAAAACCTGTATCGTTGGTATCAAGAAATATGATGGACTAGCTGTTGCTCCGCCCGCGTGGAGGTCATGTTTGGGAGAAAAAGTATACAATACAAAATACCAAAATTCAATCGTTTAACTTAAAAATGACGGATTTTCATACAAACTTTCATTCCCCTTAGGGGCGGAATTTCCAAAAATCCTGACATATATTTTTTATTTTTAACTAAAATGCCAAATACTAATTTTCATGAATTTAACTTCAAAAATGACGGATTTTCATACAAACTTTCATCCCCTATTTTACCTCCTTAGCGGTGGTATTTCCAAAAACCCTTCCTTAGTGGATACCTACGTGATAAAAGGTACCTACTGTCAAAATTTCAAGTCTCTAACCCCAGCCGTTTAGGCTGTGCGTTGATCGATCAGTCAATCAGTCAGTCAGTCAGTTTCTTCTTTTATATATACAGACTACGGTCCCACAACACTGAAATAAATACCCTAATATACAAAACAACAATTATCATCAGGTGCAATGTCACTCCATAGTGCCAGGATAAAACAATATATATCAACCCAGCCTTTACTTCCCTCCCCCTTCATTAGTATTCCGCACGTCTACCTAGGGGTGTCTATTTGACTGATTTTCAGCCTCTTCATGATTTGCCACTTTGCCCGGTCAATGCTTGTTGTGAATACAAAACAGCCAATGCTGAATTTTATTACCGTTAATGCGTCGCCTTTGTATATTTTGTAGCGATTTTCATGATTGTGATTGCTAATTTGGACTCGATGTTTGTTTAAAAAGTTTTTTAATTCATAAAAAGTACACTCCAATAAAAAAACGAATTATGCGTCCCTATAAAATTTGAGGGCTGCCCTCGATTTTTCTGAGATTCCATCATCAGATCCTGACTTGGTGCCAATGGGACCACCTGGGAAGTATATCCTTTTAAACAAAAAAAGAATTTCTCGAATCGGTCCAGGCGTCTTCGAGTAATCAGGGTAACATACATAAAAAAAAAGATTCCGACGAATTGAGAACCTTCTCCTCGAGAAAAGAGAGATAAAAGCTGTGTTAGTTTCTAGAACTTAAGTTGTTTTAGAACGGAGTTCCTTATCGCATGTTATCGTTCTGATTTGTTTGCGGGCTGAGGGGCTAACAATGAAAAATCGCAAAAAGTGTAACAATGAAAAATGACACCAAAAACCGACACCTTTTTGCAGTGATTTGAAGAACTTCCCGATCACCTAGGAAACTGAAACATTTTTCAATCGATTCCGCTTGCCGTCAATTTTGAAAATATATATAATTTTAACGTTTAAATGCCCATTTAAAACATAGAGAAAGGAAAAACAACTCCGTCTCAACCGGGGGTCCATAAGACACCTCTTTTTTACCTGATGTCACCCGAAAATAATACGAATTAGACCAATGGTAATTAATTTTTTTATCCAGGCACGGCAAAGTGTACACACTGCACCTGATAGTAAGCGCAGTGCCGTCCAATAGCGAGCAGCGAGAGACAATTGCGTGTAATTACAGGACCTTGACTAATGGTTTAAAAAATTACCTCCGATTCTTCCATCTTGGTGATCTTGCGTCAGCTGCAACGGACCTTGTGACACTTCCATTTTTTCTAATTCTATATTCTTCTATTCTATAACCACTTTATGCTAAAATATGTCCATTCATAGTCTTTAACGAACACCTTATTTCATGTATTTTTCCACTTTCAAAACTTATTTCTTTATAATAATCGTACAACTCAAATTTCGCTCGTAGGTACTATAATAATTGTTATAATTTAATTTTAAAATTAGTAAATTTACAGTTGAAACCTATCAAATTTTAATTTACGAAAAAAAATATTGCTGTTTCTCGGAAATCAAATTGTTAAAGATTGGGACATTTGGCACAACAATAAATCAAATTATTGATAATTGACATTTTATTTAATTAATAAAGTTATAATCTATAAAATAATTAATTAATATATCTCAAATTAATAAGCCGCGATAAAACAAAAAACGAACGTCTTAGTTGAAACTCGAGAATGAATAAACAGAAAGTTTAAGTTAAAAATGTGTGAATTTATAGCCAGCTATGTATACATAACCCAGACTAGTGTAATAAATTAATTAGGTAAATATTTATTATTGAATTTATATTACGGTTTATAGAGTTTTGGGTTCCATTTGGTGGAAGTTGTTATTCACAAATGGAAATTTATCCATGTGTTTTACTATACTGTGTCCACGTGCAGGCTGGTGGTAATATTCATATCCGCCCGGATAGCGACCACCGTACACAGGGTATAAAATCCGCCATAGTGGCAAGTGTGTCGCGTTCCGGGATCAGTCAGTGTACATCCGGTTTTTCAACGGGGTTCTAGAGTTGGGAAAGTACCCTATTTGAACTCAGACTTGATATAATAACTAACGACAAGGCTGCATGGTAGAGAACCTTTGACCGCCACGGCGTTTGCACATATGTGCTGTATTCTACGTAAATATATGAAAGGTGATTTGACGGCAGCGTCAGTAATGCAATGCGTCAGTGACGATGAATAACAACGTCACTGACGATTAAATATTACACGACCATCACGAGCCGATTGAGCCGATATTGAAATAAAATAAAATTAAAATTGAAATTGTTGCCGAAGTATTATGCGAATAAGCTTAAAAATAGCTAACACGCAAATAAAAAAGGTGTGGATACTTTCTTAATGTATTATAAGTAAAAGAAAATCAATTCATAAAAAGTACACCGACTTCAATAAAAAACAAATTATGCGTCACTATAAAATTTTAGGGTTTCCCTTGATTTTTATGAGATCCCATCATCAGATCCTGACTTGGTGCCAATGGGACCACCTGGGAAGTATACCCTTTTAAACAAAAAACGAATATCGAGAAATCGAATCGGTCCAGGCGTCTTCGAGTAATCGGGTAACATACATAAAAAAAAGATTCCGACGAATTGTTAATCTCCTCCTTTTTGAAGTCGGTTAAAAAATAGATACAAAAATGGCTAAAAAACCTTGTTTAAAAGATCTGTTATTAATTGATGAACTAGAAATAAATATATATAAAAACAACGATTCAACAGCTTCTTTGCTTACAGAAATAAAATTGCCCGATTTTACAACGGTTTTTGTTTATTTATGTATTGAATAGCACGGTAACAAAACCACATATACTATTCACTATGGTATTTGAGACATTACATTTGATTACATTATATTATATTTGATTAATTAATTTGATTTGATTAACATTGATAAACATATTAATAATTAAATAATTCATTCATTTTATGTTAAGTTAATTTTATTTGTATAATTGTTATTGGTAATATTTATATAATTAACAAATATGATACGGCGAAAAATGAGTGTTACATCCGGACGAACTAAACTGAATGAAATAGTATTAGTCAAAAAGTTAAATTAAGCGCTTCTTAACACCGAATAAAACCTGAACAAAATTCACAGTTAATTATTTTTACACAATCATCTATCGATTTCTGACGCGTATATCTACTGTGTTACCGACGTAAAATATATTAAATTTAACTTTTTTTTTACATTTGCAACTCAATATATAATATTGAAATAGATTTTTTTTTTAGATATTACTATTGCAATTTTTTTCACGAACTTACAGTTTCAAAAATCACGCATAAATCCCATACGCAAAATGGGCGAAAAACGCGCGCGTCCCGCCACAGTTGTGGAACTTTTGACTCGGTCTACGCTTGGCGTTAGCTGGCCGAAGGCGGGGCAAGCTCCGCCCAGTGCTTTTCGCCTCTGGAGGATAGACAGGGGGAGACAAACGAAGAGCCAGTACTGGCGTAAATCACACGATCTGGGAATAATATATTCATAATATTTAAGCTGAAATTTTGATTGTAATTTTATACAGAAAAGTGAATGTGTCACGTGGTTTACTGGTTGGATTCTTTATTTAAATAAAGTATTTTGCCGGTTGAGGCATAAAACCTAAACAACTATTTATTCTGCTCAATATTGATGACATATCAAACAAAAACAAATATCCAATACTGGTAAGTGATCACTGGCATACATTTTATCAAAACCTGATGCATCTTAGGACGGGGTATTGTGGAGCGTCCTGTAATGTCACCAACATAAAAGCAACAATAAAGCTGTTAGTATAGATAGGGCTGCCTCGGTGGCGCAGTTGTAATTGCGCATGCGTCGACTGCTATGGTGAGGTCTCGGGTTCAATCCCCGGGTCGGGTAAAGTGATGTTGGGTTTTTCTAACTAGAAATTCACAGTATTAGCCCGGAGTCTGGAATTGTACCCGGTATGGCGATAGGCTCGCCCCCTATAACATCATGGGACCGAAATTTGGCGAAAAGTGGGTGTACTAGTTACACCTCTGCCTACCCTTTCGGGGATTACAGGCGTGAGTGTATATGTCTGTGTGTATAGATAGGGCCTACTACTAAACACAAATACTTTCACGGTATTCAGATCTGGTCTGTAATCACAGCTTTGCTGATCCATGGGTGACAATAATTCTGACTTCCAATTAAAAACATACGTTGGAGCTGTCCAAATAGAGTATAGAGTAGCGAGAGACAATCTATCTACTACCACTGCTACTGACCACATTTATGCCGGCCTGCTTCTTCACACTACGCCATGGGCAAGAAGGTGAAGAAGCGGTCGAGGGTCTAGCTTCCAACCATCTTCTCTATTGAAATTTGGATGTTTTTTAATTTTAATAGCCTCGCCTGGTTCTTGTAGAGGTATATGACGCTCTTTCTGCGTAGATCGGACTACAAAAAAATAAAAATTAAATATCAACTATATGGAGGGTAGAAACATTGCACTATACTTTCGTGACGACATACAACTCAGTCTCCTCCGTGACCATGAAGTCTGTAAAGCCTTCGAAACGCCGGTTAAAAAAAAAGTAAAATAAACCGCGATAGAATCCGTAAATTTCGTTTTATTACAATGTATAATATTCGCGTAAACATAAGAAACCATTATGAACAATAGTTGACTTGATTGTTCCGTATGATCAATTGAAATTAACACTCAAAATGTTCATGGTGTTAAAATTTATTTTTAATTTTACATTTAATTTTCCAATAGATATTACAAAAAAATATTGTCAATTTTTTTTTGTTTCTCGTTGTTGTAAATCTGAGAGATTTTTAAGTTGATTTAAGTTTACTACCTAAAGTCACTATAAATAAAATGTATCTGGAATTTATACATCTTAGCCAACAATGGGTCCTATGGCCCTCGCAGAAAATCAGTGTCAGGTGGACCCTCGCACCTGGCGGACGCTGAGCCTGTGGCCTTTTTGGTCGTTCTTCGGACACGGATGGCTGGGGTGCAAAGTATGCCGGGGGACCTTTTTGTGTAAAGTCTTTAGGTTTCATTTGTTTTACGTATTAGGTTATAAGTACCCCTATGTTAATTTTATGTGTTGTTGCATGTACTCACTGCCATCTGTCCGGAGACAATGGCCAAATAAAGTATTTTCTTTCTTCCTTCAACTTTTTGAGATACTGTAGAACTCCGCATGTCAGGCCGTCCGACTATCTTCGATTTTGGGTCAGCTGTTAAGCGTCCATTTTAAGCTTTAATTTGTGGCATAACGCGTTGGCGGTTCGCCGTTTGAAATAATGGCGTCGTATATTTTCCACCGAATGAACTATTTCGCTTTCCAATTACAGTACGAAGCGTTTATAAAGTCTATCTGGCTGTTTAAATAAAAGAATATAAAGTACTAGCCCAAGGATCTAGATAATTCCGGACAGGCAGATACCATATGAGAGACCAGGCTAAGTTGTGGATTCAGCGACTTCATAAAATTACTAAACTTGAAAACTTTCATTAATTTTCCGAGAAATATTATTTTCAGCAAATAAAATCTTTTTCGATGACGAATTCTTACAAATATATATATATATTTTTTTATTGCATAGTCCGACAAACGAGCATGTGGGTCACCTGATGTTAAGTGATCTCCACCGCCCATGAACATCCACAATATCGAAAGTAGGTATCATGTATGCGCTGTCGGCCTTAAAGGACAGGAATAGGGATAAGGGAACGGAAGGGGGAATCTGAGCCTCCGGATATCTCACTTACCATACGAAACGCGACAGTAAACTGTCACTTTACATTGGTTTTCTGTAAGACAGTGGTACTACGCCGGTCGAGCCGGCCCATTCATGCAGCAGACAAATATGTCTACAGCGTAGCTCTACCACTATAATAAAATTAAATAATATAATAATATTAAATATTTCACAATAATGCTTCACTTTACTCTTTTGAATTTAAAAATGACGTAAAAACTGCGTATTTATTGAACTTGTCGTGTCACTAGTCAAACAATAAGAACTCTACCGATTTATTTATTTATTTATTTAACACTTTATACATTTATGTATGGGCGGACTTAATGCCGGAGGTATTTGTATGATTTTGTATGGAAAATTGAAATAAAACTGACAGCCTCCGTGGCGCAGTTGGCGAGTAGCTGGCTGTGAAACGAGAGGCCGTGGGTTCGATTCCCACACCGGGACAAATGTTTGTGTGAGAGACAGATATTTGTGTCCGGGGTCTGGGTGTTGTGAGACCGAAAGTCTCTCGTAGTCCCTGATACCCACAAGACAAGACTCGTATCTTAGTGTGGGGTCGGGGCTATGTGTGTGACTGTTGGGTGTTATTTATTTATTATTTATTTATTTAAAACGCTTTTACGGATTATATCGCGGTTTATTTTACTTTTTTTAACCCGATGTTTCAAAGGTTTACAGTCTTCATTGTCAGGGGGCAGACTGCCTGACGTCGGGTAAAAAAAGAATAAATAGAAGTATCTCGTGAAGAAAATCTCGTGTTCTGCGGCCTTCTGAATACTCTGACACTAGAACCTCGACTCATTCTTCACCTTCTTGCCCCATGGCGTAGTGTGAAGAGGCAGCCATGATTGTGTTGAGTAGCGGGGGATACATTTTCTCTTGCTACTCAATACTCTTAGATGAACGGCACTGTGGTTACCATCAGGTGCAGTGTGCTCACTTTGCCGTGCCAGGATAAAAAAACTATCTACTACTATTTTCAATCTAGCCAATTAACTGCTTATTTATAATTTTTTTCTCGTGTATTTGGCATATTCAAATGATCCAAATATTTTTTCTATATACATATCTGAGTTAAATTATAATGTCGCCCAATGACAAAACGCATTGCGTTTGAGGCGTGGCATCCGCGAAAATTCGCGTCAGAGAGGAAAAGTCAACAGTTTTCCCGCGTTCTCTGAGCCAATAGGGACGCAGGGCTGCCTGCTGTCAAAGATTAGGTACCTAGAAGGCACATGTAAGTACACAATACACCTTTCTCTAACAGTTCACAATATTGTAAAGTGTGTACCAGGATATCCTTCTCGTAACTCTAAAAGTTTTTAAAAAACAAATTATGCGTCCCTATAAAATTTGAGGGTTGCCCTCGATTTTCTGAGATCAGATCAGATCCTGGCTTGGTGCCAATGGAGTCACCTGGGAAGTAAACCCTTTAAAAAAAAGAATTTCTCCAATCGGTCCAGGCGTCTTCCAGTAATCGGGGAACATACATAATAAAATAAATAATTAACGAAATCAAAAACCCGACTGCAAAATAGTAATGCATTAAAAAGACCAAAACAAGATTGAGAATAGAAATTAAAATTAGTTGCAAGCGGAACCCATTAAGTTTCTTTCGGTTTATAATTTGCAATTGGGTTAATTATTTAGTTTCTTTTTAGACTTTTTAGTGTCCCGGCACACTCTTATGATACTATATTGATGAACATAATGCGTTACTTGTTGGAGTTTAAGCAAAAACCGATACCCAAATGAAAATACCTACCCTAATGAAAATTAATTTAAACATATAACTCATATATATATTTATAATCCCCTTTTAATTTCCTTTATTTTGATACCCTACTCGATAGTTTTGGTAATTTTTTTAAAATTAATGTATCACTATTTCGCACCAAAAATTCGCCATTTTGATTTATTTTGGCCAACACTTATCTAAGAACACTTGGGGTTTTAAGACGAATATAACGATACCTTAATAATAATCGAAATTCATCAAGGCGTTTGGAAGAGACGAGGTAATAAAGAAATTTACAAACATACATACAAGATACGCGCGAAAAACATAACCCTTCCTTGGCAGTTGGGTAAAAAAATATATCGACGAATTGAGAATCTCCTCCATTTTTTGAACAGGGTGAAAAATAAATAAATAAAGAGTTATATTTCGCTTTAATCATCGCCGCTTGCAAAGTTACAAGGCCACAAACAATGTTTAATGCGTATGCGGTATGCTGTGCTGAGGTCTCGAGTTCGATCCCCGGTCGGGTAAAGTGATATTGGGTTTTTCTATAATTACATGCTTAGTATCAGCCCGGGGTCTGGAATCGTGCCCAGTATGGCGATAGCCTCGCCCCCTATCACTAGGGGACCGTAGTAAATTCGGCTAAGAGTGGCTGTACTGGTTACAACTCAGACTACCCCTTTGGATATTACAGGCGTGAGTGTATATATCATCGGTACACGGTGTAGCCCCAGGACGGGCGGCAGAACGGTTGATCTCCTTACTTATATTTTCAATGTTTCTAATTAAACTAACCAGACATGATTGTGTCGAGTAGCGAAGGATAGATGTCTCTCGCTACTTGATACTCTACCTGGACGGCACTGCGCTTACCATCAGGTGCGGTATGGTCACTTTGCCGTGGATAAAAAATTATCTGTCATTGATCAACGAGTGGTCATCCAGACAGTGAATCAATTGGCTATTATTCGCTACATGATTTGAGGTTATGGTGATTGAGTGATAATTGTATATTGTCTGATCGGTCACCGTTTTAGAGGATCGGCTGGACGTTGGCCTCTCTCTATGATTCAGGCAACACCTGAGAGGTAGGATGATCGGTATAGGTGCATCATTGCAAGAGATAACATGGATTGAGTACATTTTCGCGGGAAGAGTCGCGAGTAACAGCCAATTCATATTAATATCAGATATACCACGATACCACGGTTACGTAGGATCAGTCTTACGATATGGTTTACTGTTATGGGGTAATTCAACACTAAGCACACAAGCTTTCTTAGCCCAAAAAAAGTGTATAAGAGCGATATGCAATGCTGGACCCTTAGATTCGTGCAAACCAGTTTTTATTAAAACAAACACACTTACATTGACCTGTTTGTATATCCTAGAAACTGGACTTTTTGTCAAAAAAACCCACAATTGTTTCAGAAAATAAGTGACAATAGTTTATTCAGCCAGAGAGACCCAACAAAGCTGGTAATGAACAAGTGTAGAACAACCCTTTATCAGAGAAACTGTCATAGTATGTGTGTTAAAATATATAATAAGATTCCACAGGTTATTCGTGAATCAACACAAAGTTTATTTGAAAAAAAAATTAAAAAATGGCTTATGGATCGATGCTTCTACACAATCCAGGAGTTTTTTTAACTATAAACTCAAAAACTCAAAAAAATAAACTATATTATAAATAAATTAATTTATTATAAATTTATATTGAAATTCATAAACATTGACTATTATTATAATTTAAATATTACCCATGTAAAAACTTATGATAAATTAAATTGACTGCATGTATTTAATTTTTATATTTCAAATGGATGGAAATGGAATGGAAAATGAATTAAGGGAATTAGTGATAAATAAATAAATATTTGCATGTCAATTGGTTTCACAAAAGTTGCTTGATCAGAATAATTTATAACATCTATAATAATGTACCAACTTTTTAGCAAATAAAGAATTATTATATTATTATTATAATACACTTGTATTTCGTATGAAATGAATACGCAAAATATTTACATTATGACATGTATGTCAAACAGTAGCTAACTTAACGACACAAAAGCATTTAATTAACGAGTCAAATGCTAAAAATGTGTGAACACAGCTTGTATCGCGATATTAAAACCTTGAGAAGTTAAAAGACACACTATTGGCCTCGTATTAAAATTATTTATATGCCTGTAATATTGATCGAAAAAAGTGTTCAAATCAAATATAGAACAACAAATAAAAACTTTTACCCACACACACACACATAGTCTAGCTTCACGCAAAAAATCGAATTAAGTGAAATAACCTAGCTATTTCAATGTACTTTTGTTCATAAAGTACATCATTTGTCTGGTGGTAGGATATTCGTATCCGCCCGGATAGCGACCATCGTACAAAACCCGTACAGGGTGTAAAACCCGCCATAGTGGCACACGCAAGTGTGTCCTAGCTCGGCAAAGTGACCACACTGCACCTGATGGTGAGCGCAGTGCCGTCCAATTAGAGCATTGAGTAGCAAGAGACAATCTATCCCCCGCTACTCAACACAATCATGACCGGCCTGCTTCTTCACACTACGCCATGGGCAAGAAGGTGAAGAAGCGGTCGAGGGTCTATTGTCAGAGTACTCAGAAGGCCGCAAAATGGCCAAACATTGTACCCCAACTATAGACCCCGAAAAACCGGATGTACACTGGCTGATCCCGGAACGCGACACACTTGCGTGTGCCACTATGGCGGTTTTTACACCCTGTGTACGGTGGTCGCTATCCGGGCGGATATGAATATCCTACCACCAGCAATATAACTTTACCAGACTCGGGATCGAACCTGAGACATCAGCACAGTAGACATATCGCATTCGCAATTACAACTGCGCCACCGAGGCAGTCAGTGGTGGAAGGTTAGATTATAATGAATATTAATGTAACAAAAACGGTCCGAATCCCGAATAAGCTCATAAGCTCTTGTATCCCTGAAGGAGTATCAAGGTAAATAATATACCAAGGTTCACCGAGCTTCCTTCCGTCCCATGATGTGATAGGTTGCGCATATCGCCGTATCGTACACAGTCCAGTCTCGAATAACCCAAGTAATAGTAAAGTTATGAAATCAATAAACACAAATTATGTCGCCCAACCTGGGATAAAAAAGGTTATATAATCAAAAAAATCAAAACGTTTGGACTTTTCTAAAAAACATATTTGCTGGTTACCAAGCTAACAAGTTAACTAACATACCGATTTTATCTCAAAAACAAGCGATCAAGAAAAGGGATTGAAAAAGAAACCCTTATTATACCCCGAAATCCCTTCAAAGGAACCCCGAAAACTACCCACAAGTCAATCGCCAAACTCCGCTTCGTGAAACGGCTTCCCGCACCCACCTCCCTAACCTCCTGTCTCCCTCTTTGCCCCCGAATTACCGTTGGCCCCCTAAACCGCTATCTACAGTGACAGTTCAATAAAGCACGGGGACCAATCGTGGCAAACGTCGCCCGGTATAAGCCAATAGGATTAACGCTGCACATGTCTCTTTCACTATTACCTAGCTTCGTATATCGACGTCTCGTTCCATCTCACGGCCGACGGATTCTTGATTCGATTGCGATTGAATTCTTTATTTGAATTTTTCTTTTGTTTTACATTTCGATGAACTGACGGCTCGGTAAGTTGGTATTTTTAGTTTTTACTTAAAGTTGTTTGTAATTACTTTTGCGTAGTTTTTTTTTTATCTCGGTAAGTAGTGAAGTATTATAAAACTATGGAGACGCTTACTATAAAGATAGAAAGCCAGTAACAGATAATGTTTTAAATAATGTAATATGGGTAAATTAAGATTTTTAGTATCTGCAAATGCATTGCAATTGAAATTTTGAACTCGGCTTTGTATTTTAGTAACTTTTATTAATTGACGACCAAAATAATGAAATTTTTATTTCGTCTGAACATTTGTGTCTATAAACAAAAATCATTCTTGATTTTTCCGCCAAATGTAGATGAATTTTATATGCTCTTGTATTCGATAGAGTTGTAGATGTCAAAGTTTCAATAAGTACAATTCTTTAAAAATCTAATGAGGTGAGATGAACACTCTACAAAGGATTATAGAATTCAACGGTAGGCAGCGGCTTTGCTGTGCCCTGGCATTGCAGAAGTCTATGGGCGGCGGTGACTACTTACCATCAGGTGGCCCGTCTGGTCCTATGCCTATCAAGGCACTAAAAAAAAAAAAGAAATCGCATCATCATTTTTTTAAGTTTCTGATTGGATTCGTATTTATAGTTTTTTATAAGTATTATTTAAAACACAAATCACCTAAACCCACCATAACTGATGATTCTTACATTATTTAAGATCACACACATCAAATGTGATCTATTTGGGGACTATGGTTAAAATTATATAAAAATACTAATAGTAACATTTTTAGACTTAATAAGTTCTAGTACCTCTGTCTCGGTGGCACAGTTATAATTGCATACGCGACACGACTGCTGTGATGTCTTGGGTTCGATCCCCGGGTCGATATTGGGTTTTTCTATCCCGAAATGCTCAGTATTAGCCCAGACTCCGGTATTGTGCCCGGAATGGCGATAGGCTCGCCCCTATCACATTATGGGATCGAAATTCGGCGAAAAGTGGATGTACTAGTTACAACTCTACCTACCACTTCGGAGATTAGTCTATGTAAAAAATAAAATTATCGGTAATTTAAAATGAAACAGTAAATTCAGTCCAGTCGCTTACCAACAACAGCATATTTTGTTTCTTAATGATAACTAAATAATAAACTAAATAACTAAAGTTTAAACCTGCCTAAACTGTATGTAACTATTTTATACTTAATTATTTTTGTTATAATGTTTCATGGTATGTGTTCTCTCTGTAACACATTACTTTTCGCCTTATTAAATAATATAATAATAATACTAGCCCTGTATTAAACAGTGTCCCACTGCTGGGCACGGGCCTCCTCTACCAATGAGAGGGGTTAGGCCTTAGTCCACCACGCTGGCCTAATGCGGGTTGGTGTACTTCTCATACCTTCGAAAATTCTCAGATATGCAGGTTTCCTCACGATGTTTTCCTTCACCGTTAAAGCAAGCGATAATTTTTTTTTAATACACACATAACTTTAGAAAAGTCAGAGGTGTATGCCACTTGGGTTTCGAACCTACGACTTTCGTCTTGGCAGTCCGTACCGCAACCAACTAGGCTATCGCTGCTGCTAATGAATTTCTAAAATTATTGGTTTTAAATATTTTTATAATGCTGTGTACAATTTTATGGTTAATAGTTTTAATCTTTTTTGTTTATATAATAGTACTTACTTATATTGCATGTTTTAAATTGTTAACTGCTTTTATACCTAAATAAAATAAAAATAATTCACAGCATGGCAAAATCAATCCCAAAAATATACATCAATACACAGTACAGTTTGCCAGCTACCGTGTTCCCTCCTTCCTATGATCGTGGGTCCTTTAGGCGTAGTGTGAAGAAGCTACACAGCAGACCAGCATGATTGTGTTGAGTAGTAGGGGATATGTTGTCTCTCGCTACTTGACACTTTATCTGGACGGCACTGCGGTTACCATCAGGTGCAGTGTGGTTACTTTGCCGCGCCATATTAAAAAAAAATTCGTGCTTTGATTTAAAGATCCGTTAGAAATATAGCTTGTTTATGAAATAGGCCATCATTTATTTATTTAATTCATTTCACATACCTAATCTACAACAGGCTGGCCTTCGACGGAAAAACTCCTTCTAAGATGCCTCATATTATAATGCTCTTTGAAGATGCCTGGCCGTACCAACCCCATAGACTAATTAATTATTAAATAAATCAATTACTTTTACTTTCGAAAAGTGCAAAGGAATCAAATTCATACAGCCAAATTATTAATTACCGACGAAGGTGATGTTAATGAACAGCCAACGGCAAAAAGGTTTAAATACATAACAGCCTAACAAATGTCAGTGGCAGAGATTTAACTCCCGTCGCGTCGAGTAGATTGGATAATGGACGCCGCAGGTGGCGCCCCCTGTCGGTGTCGGAAACATGTGCATTACACCCCTCGGGATTTGATAATTTCCGAGATGCTCCTCTTTATCGGAGATTAAACAATTTATTCGAAATTTATTTATTTATTAAATAACACACCAGTGACACATGCATCCAAAAATCACAAATAATAAAAGATAGTATAAAGTCTGATACATATGCCTATTGAAGATATACACAGTATTCTCATACGAATAACATTGACATAAAATTACAAAATAACAGTAAAAACAGAGGATAACAAAAATGACAGAGCCTCGCATCTAAATTTAATATAAGTAGCTATAAAAAACAATAAAAATTAAAAAATAGTAATCATAAATTATTAACAATAAACAGTAATATTTAATACCTAATACGCTGGTGGTAGGATATTAATATCCGCCCGAATAGCGACCACCGTACACAGGGTGTCAAACCCGCCCTAGTGGCACACGCAAGTGTGTCGCGTACCGGGATCAGCCAGTGTACATCCGGTTCTTGTCGGGGGTCTAGAGTTGGGGTACGATGTTTGGCCGTTTTGCGGCCTTCTGAGTACTCTGACACTAGACCTTCGACCGCTTCTTCACCTTCTTGCCCATGGCGTAGTGTGAAGAAGCAGACCGGCATGATTGTGTTAAGTAGCAGGGGATAGATAGTCTCTCGTTACTCCATACTCTAATTGGACCGCACTGCGCTTACCAGCAGGTGCAGTGTGGTCACTTTGTCGTGCAAGTATAAAAAAAAACCTGAGTGAAGAGATTTTATTACATACATACACATACATATAAACTCACGCCTGTAATCCTGAAGGGGTAGACAGAGGTGTAACCAGTACACCCAGCTTTCGTCGAATTTATTACAGTCCCTTAATGTGATAAGGTCGAGCCTATATATCATACCGGGCTCAATTCCAGACTCTGGCCTATACAGGGCCTATATTATGATTATATTGCTGTGTATTTACTTTGACCAATCACTGTACAATACAGACAAACAATTACACCCATCTAGCGAACTGCAAACCTTATTTGAGTGCTCTCGATTCAATAGCACACTGTAATGCACTTCAATGACTACCTTTGTGTTTATATCAATAACTAGATTTAACACGCTGTCCCGCCCGCTTGTAAGTACTGCAAATTCGTTACGAAAAATAACCACAGTCCACCGTTAGAGTTAACTTCGTTAAACGTTAAAACGTTATGAAAAATGCCAGTGGATTGGCTGCGAAAAAAATGTATCTCTATTCTTTAGACTCTATACTCTAAAATAGAATATTCTTGTTAGAAGAATGAAAGCTGTTTATTAACCGACTTCAAAAAAAAGGAGGAGGTTCTCAATTCGACGTGTATTTTTTTTTATGTTTGTTACCTCAGAACTCCGTCATTTATTGACCGATTTGGAATTTTTTTCTTTTATTACAGAGAATGTGCTTCCAGATTGGTCACATAGAATTTTTATCAAAATCGGTTGAGTAGTTTGGTTTTAAAACCAAAATAACTTGAAAAAATATGTTGTCCGAGTATACGAAATTGCGAATTTTGCTTTCCTGTGACTCTTTCAGTGTTGTTTTCTTTTGGTACTCTATCCAACGTACCTATTTTATATTTGTACCACAAAAAAGAAAAAAATAAATTATTACTTTTTAATAAAAATAAAACCGCCTTCAAAAAAACCCAGACACAACTAAAAAGCAAAAAATAATTGGTTACATTTACATCAATTCATTACATACAATTTAAATCAATTATTTGGAGTCGTCTACTCCGTCGTCTACTCGATACTCGAATTGGACGGCACTGCGCTTCCGATCAAGTGCAGTGTGGTTGCCGTGCAAGAATAAAAAAAAGATATTATAATCTACAAAAGGGAAAATAAATTTGATTGGAAATTTAGTGCAACACTGACAGTAGAAATAAATGACAGTGTCAAATTCAAAGAAACGAACCTATTGTCAAAGTAGGTACTCAGAGGGCCGCAAAAAAATAAAGAGATAAAAATTATATTTTAAATTACTTTTTAATAAAAATAAAACCGTCTTCAAAAAAACCCAGACATAACGAAAAACCAAAAAATAATTGGTTACATTTACATCAATTAATTACATACAATTGAAATCAATTATTTGGAGTCACTGCCAGCCAAAACATGGAAAAAACAGAATAATCAGGCATATAATAAAATATAAAATAGATCCATACTTGGTTTTTATGAATCTGAAAGTAAAGAAAACAACATCGGCACCGACTCCAAAAATAATCGATGGTGGTAGGATATTCATATCCGCCCGGATAGCGACCACCGTACACAGGGTGTAAAACCCGCCATAGTGGCACACGCAAGTCTGTCGCGTTCCGGGATCAGGCAGTGTACATCCGGTTTTTCTCGGGGGTCTAAAGTTGGAGTATAATGTTTGGCCATTTTGCGGCCTTCTGAGTACTCTGACAATAGACCCTCGACCGCTTCTTCACCTTCTTGCCCATGGCGTAGTGTGAAGAAGCAGGCCGGCATGATTGCGTTGAGTAGCGGGGGATAGATCGTCTCGCACTACTCGATACTCTAATTGGACCGCACTGCGCTTACCATCAGGTGCAGTGCGGTCACTTTGCCGTGTCAGGATAAAAAACAATGTTTATGCACAGAAAATACGATAAGAAATAAAGCAAAAATAAAAGGAAAATGAGAGACAATAAAAATTTAATTATACATCTGAAAATTAAAACCATTTTAAGACACATGTGTAAATAAAAAGTGAACATAACAATATTGGCCAATTGCAATTTCCTTTTTTTTTTTTTTTTTTTATGGAAAAAGGGGGCAAACGGGCAAGAGGCTCACCTGATGGAAAGTGATCACCGCCGCCCATGAACATCTGCAACACCAAAGGGCTTGCAAATGCGTTGCCGGCCTTTCAGGAAAGAATATGCTCTCTTCTTGAAGGTTCCCAGGTCGTAACGGTTCGGAAAGACCGCCGGCGACAGCTGGTTCCACAGAGTGGTTGTGCGTGGCAGAAAATGCCGTAAAAATCGCGCTGTTGTGGAACGCTGGACATCGAGATGGTGCGGATGGAATTTTATGTTTTGGCGCGATGTCCGATGGTGAAATTCAGCGGCCGGGATCAATCCAAACAATTCCTCGGAACATTCCCCATGATAAATGCGGTAGAAGATGCAGAGTGATCCAACATCTCTACGCAGAGCCAATGGATCAAGCCGATCGGAAAGAGCTTGATCGTCGATAACCCGAGCTGCCCTACGTTGAATGCGGTCAAATGGAAGTAGCTGGTACTGGGGGGCTCCCGCCCAGAGATGAGAACAGTACTCCATGTGGGGCCGAATTTGCGCCTTATAGAGATTTAGGCGTTGACCCGACGTGAAGTACCGTCTCGCCTTATTGAGCACACCAAGCTTCTTTGAGGCCAATTTGGCCTTTCCTTCCAATTGACCGCGGAACTGGACGTTGCTCGAAATGTCGACGCCAAGTATTCCGATACTGGGTTTGGCAGACAGGGGAGTGTTCTCTAAATGAGGAGTCACGACAAATGGTGACTTTTTAGCGGTTAACGCGCAGACTTGTGTCTTTTTGGGGTTGAATTGGACTAAGTTTAGTCGACCCCAGTCCGAGACTTTGGTTAACAAGGACTCGACTTCAGACACAAGTTTGTTCCGGCTCTCGTCGACGTATTCCCGAGAAATATTAGCACGGCCAGTGTACAGTACATCTACAGTGCTATCGTCTGCATAGCAATGAATGTTGCTGATTTGCAGCATGTCATTTATATGCAGAAGAAACAGAGTAGGAGACAGTACACAGCCTTGTGGAACACCAGCATTGACAAATTTAGGATCAGAGCATGCACCGTCGACGACGACCTTGATGCTCCGATCTGCCAAAAAACTGGTGATCCAGTTGCATAATTTCTCGGGAAGCCCATAGGAAGGTAGCTTCGAAAGAAGCGCCTTGTGCCATACCCGATCAAAGGCCTTCGCTATGTCCAGGCTGGCTGCAAGCGCCTCCCCCTTGGTCTCAACTGCTTTTGCCCATCTATGAGTTAGGTAGACTAGAAGATCACCGGCTGAGCGACCCCGACGAAAGCCGTACTGGCGGTCGCTAATCAGCCGGTGCTCCTCCAGGTACCGCAGGAGCTGGCAGTTAATAACGGACTCCATTATCTTGGAGAACAAGGAGGTGATGGCTATAGGCCTGTAATTGGACGGGTCCGAGCGGTTGCCTTTTTTAGGGATCGGGTGCACTAAAGCGGCCTTCCAGGATTTCGGGACTACGCCTAATGTATAGGAGTGCCGGAAAAGACGCGTTAAAACCGGTGCCAACTCCGGAGCACATGTCTGCAACACGATCGGAGGGATGCCATCGGGCCCACTCGACTTATGAATGTCCAAGGACAGGAGTGCTTTGCGAACTGCACTTTGCCGGAACTTAACCTCCGGCATCGTTGCATCGCACCGCGGGATTGTCGGCGGTGAATTTCCTCGGTCATCCAAAGTCGAGTTGGACGCGAAGAGAGAGCCCAGAAGATCGGCTTTCACCTTCGCGGCATGGGCCAGCGAGCCATCCTCCGTGTGCAGGGGTGGAAAAGATGGCTGACAAAAATTTCCTAAGACAGCCTTGGCGAGAGACCAAAACGCACGTGTTCCCGACGGGAGACGTGCCAGTCTCTCGCCAATTCTGCCAATGTGCTCCGACTTCGCCTTAGCAATGGCGCTTTTGAAGGACCTAGAGGCAAAGTTAAACTCCTTTTTAAATGCGCCGGTATTTACATCGCTAGACGCCGACGCGTCAGCCCAGGCTTGGTAGCATTCCCGCTTTCGGCGTAATGCCGTCTTGCAGGAGCGACCAAACCAAGGCTGGGATTTGCCTCCGATGGGCACTGCAGAGAACGGAATAAAGAGTTCCATACCCTGAAGTACCACATCAGTGATAGAGTCAGCAACGACGTCAGGATCATCCGGCGAGAAGCAAATCTGCCCCCATGGGTAGGACGCAAAGAATGACCGCATTCCGTCCCAATCCGCTGACCTATAGTGCCACACGCGGCGGCAGCCCGCAAAGCGAGGCCGTGTTGAGTGCGTGACTGGCACTGTACTCCGGACAAGACAGTGGTCCGACGAACCAAGAGGAGGATCGACGGATACCAGGTAGCCTTCCGGATGAGAGGTCAGCAGAAGGTCCAACAGGGAAGGTGTATGATCCTCCACATCTGGGATTCGCGTTGGCGAGGTGACCAGTTGTGTCAAATCATATGCTAATGCGAAATCGTGAACAGATCTCCCCGCATGATCGGTGGTGCGTGATCTAAGCCATTCGGCGTGGTGGGCGTTAAAGTCACCGAGAATCACGATCTCTGCGGATGGGATCTGCTGCAGCACGGAGTCTGTAGCCATTTGCATGTGCTCAACAAGTCGGTCAGTTTCGGCATTACCGCTATGGGACCTATACAGGCATGCGTAGATTCGCGGATGGTCGTCGCAGTCTATGCGTAGCCAGAGGTTGGATAGGTCCCGCCCTTCAAGGCTGCCGAGGCGACGAGAGCAGATATCCTCTCTAATGTACACGCACACCCCAGCCCGCGGTACAAAGGAATGTTCCAGTTTGTACCCTGGGTAGGAGAGGAAAGAGGTGTCAGCCGGAGAAGATATCTGCGTCTCGGTAAGGAATAGCAAGGCCGGCTTCGCCGTCTCAAGATGGAAGTGGACGGCGTTCAAGTTGGAATTCAGCCCCCTTATGTTACAAAAATCCACAGCAAGCGTGGAAGGGGTGGCCTTATGTTGCCTGCTCCGTTTGCCTCGTACACGTGCAAAATTGCCCCCCCCAGAATACGGAGGGCAGCCTGGGCATCCACACACAGGTGGTGTACGATCTGGGCGTGGACGTCCAGAGAGGGATTCTCCACCGCGATGTACGCTGGTGGTACCCTCCTGGGGTAGATCAACCAAATCTCGCACTGCCATGTTATTTAGTGGTGTGGGGGAGGGATGGGGAGTGGGCCTCCGGGACTCTCACAGACCAAACGAAACGCGACAGCATAGCTGCCACTTGACGCCGGTTTTCTGTGAGAGAGTGGTTCTTCCCCGGGCGTGCCGGCCCATTCGGCTGCTACCCGAAAGTGCGCAGCATGGCACTACCACTAGTTGGGTTGACTGATTGCACTGGTGGAATAATCTCTGTCACAAGATTATCCCACCAGCGGGCGATGGGGTCGTCACGTCCCGACGCCGGGAAGGTCCTTTATGCAGGGTGTCATATTACGAAATGAGCTCATGAAGTCAGAGAGAGAGAGCCTTAGGGTACGATGTTTGGCCGTGTTGCGACCTTCTGAGTACTCTGACACTAGACTCTCGACCGCTTCTACACCTCTTTGCGCCATGGCGTAGTGTGAATAAGCTACTCAGCAGACCGGCATGATTGTGTTGAGTAGTGACGGATAGAGTGTCTCTCGCTACTCGATACTCTAATTGGACGGCACTGCGCTTACCATCAGGTGCAGTGTGGCCACTTTGCCGTGACAAAAAAAGTCATTACACCAATTTTAAAGTTTAATCTTATCTGTATTCTACAAAGAATTAACAAAGTATAGCAGATTACTTAAGCTCTTTGTTATTTTTTAGTTTAAACTTCGTGGATTATGTTTTTCATTACTGAGTAAATTGTTCAATCCTTCTTGCACTATGCACTAAAACCTTAACTAAAACTCAATTACACGAAGGTTATCGAAACTCCTTTTAAATACACGGTTCCTGTAGGGTATTGTTATGCTATCCCATAGACGCAGCGATCTATATGTACCTACTACTGCGACCAGAACAAACATCATGTTCCACCGAGTTGCGGTTCCAATACCAAACCGACGTTAGTTTGCTTCATGCCACCTAAGTATGCACACCACATTGCATCTTTCAGTGTCGAGTTAATTTTAATTATTTGTAGCGACATTCCCGAACAAATCTGCCTTAAATTGATTTACAGTGAAACTGTTAACAGTATATAAGGTAAATAACATAATTTTATAAAATCAAATATTTATTGAATCCATGAAATGTTATACATTATTTAGATTCAGTCAATTTTTTACTCTACCGCCAGTTCGGAATGCAGTTTCGCTAGAGAAGAACGGGCAAGAAACTTTAGCGTTGCTCTTTTTCAACATTGGTTAACAATATTTGGTAATACAATTTTAATTTAATTACATTAGATTAGAGCAGCTCAATGTGTGTTAAGCTGCCTTATTGCAAGATTGTGAAATAAAACTCATTACAGCACCTAGTGCCGCACATGACCATCGTGAGAGTGAAATCTCGATTTCTTAAAGCAGTTGGTCCTTACTGAAATAGTCTGAGCAGACCAATCCACACGAGCCGCACCCGATCACGAGTAGTGACGCATGTGTCAGCCATCGGCCTCCTCAACCATGTTACAGGGAAGAGACCGACCTGGCACATGGCGCCGCAGCAAGCACAGACACTTTAGCGAGCATGACATACCCAGACTAAATACAACAATTAAATACTAAGACAATAATATCAAGTAAAGTCATGTAAGGCATATAAGTTCGCAATGTTAAGCAAATAAAATATTGGCATAACTTAATATATATAACTCTTATACAAACATATAAAGTTCCCAATAATAAGTTAATGACTAACTTCTAAGTAATAGGATAACTTATTCCCAAGCCTTTCGGTCATCTAAATATTCAGAAATTTTGTAATAGGCTTTATTACTTAGTTTTCGCTTGATAGTAGCTTTAAAGCATCTTTCATTAAGTTCTTTAATATGATTGGGAACCTTATTGTAGAAGCGTATACAAAGCCCCTTGAAAGAGTTGCTGATTTTGTGGAGCCTTGTTTTATGACTAACAAGATTATTTTTATTTCTAGTATTTACACTATGGACTTCACAAATTTTTGGAAATTGTTGTATATTCTTATGAACATACATTAAATTAGCGAATATAAATTGTGATGCTACTGTCATTATATTAGTTTCCTTGAATTTTTCTCTCAAAGAACTCCTAGAATTTAGCGAGTAGATAATAACTATAACATAACGTTTATATAACGTTATATATATATATATATATATATATATATAATATAACGTTTGGTTGTCGTTGTTGGTCGTTTGGACTGCCTCGGTGGCGCAGTTGTAATTGCGCATGCGTTACAACCGCTGTGCTGAGGTCTCGGGTTCAATCCCCGGGTCGGGTAAAGTGATATTGGGTTTTTCTATCTAGAAATTCTCAGTATTAGCCCGGAGTCTGGAATCTGGTATCACATTATGGGACCGAAATTCGGCGAAAAGTGGGTGTACTGGTTACACCTCTGCCTACCCCTTCGGGGATTACAGGCGTGAGTGTATATGTATGTATGTTTGTTATAACGTTTAGAACGTAATATCAATAAATATTAATTAATTTCAATTCTGAATATGGGAAAGTCTATATTTCACAACAGTTATTCATTATATAGTTTGTCCCATTTGGCGCGCGGAAAATATCGTTCGAGAAAAAGTGACGGAGTTATCACGCTTCTAACTGTCATAGATTAAACAGAGTCGTTTAGGGCTGTGTTCCGAAAAACACTGCAACCACTGTACAGTGCTCTTCAGTGTTGCCAACAACTAAACTAGCTCTCCCCAGATGCAACTACGTAACCACCAGAAAACCACTAACAAAAATTGTTATATAATACAATACCATATAAACATAACCACCAAAATATCCAGCAAAAAAAATTTTTTTTTTACCAAAGAAAATATACAATACATACGCCTGTAATCCCCGAACTGTAGGGACACGATATCGAATAGAAAGTATCGACACATTTCCTAGGGCCTAAGCAACTAGAAAGGAGGAGTCTGCCATGACAAAATCTATCAATGGAGACATTTCTCGTGGTAGTAGCTGGCGTGGTGGTAGCTGCTATGGTCTATGGGGTAGGGAACAAACCGATTCCGCTCGCCACCAATCGAGGGGGCGCCGAGTTTGATGACTGGCTGGCGCCTCCCGCCCTTTTTACCCGATTGCCAAGGAAGGGTTATGTTTTTGCGAGCATCTTGTATGTATGTTTGTAAATTTCTTTATTACCTCGTATCTTCTAAACGCCTGGATGCATTTCGACAATTAAGATATCATTATATTCTAGGGCTTTGAACCGTAGATTTTATTTACCGGTAAAAAAATACCGTATTAATTTATTTTACCGGTAATAGGTGCATTTTTCAATTTTCTTTAAAATTGGAGAAGATCATATTATTTAGTCGCCTTAAAGTAAATAGGAAGCAAAAGTATATAAAATAAACCTTAACTCATAAATTAAACAAAATCATACATTTGTTTCACTAAGACAGTAAAGGCCAGCCAACAATTATGTTTGCTGGTGTTAGGATATTCATATCCGCCCGGATAGCAACCACCGTACACACCCTGTAAAACCCGCCATAGTGGCACACGCAAGTGTGTCGCGTTCCGGGATCAGCCAGTGTACATCCGGTTTTTTGTCGATGGTCTATAGTTAGGGTACGATGGTTGGCCGTTTTGCGGCCTTTTGAGTACTCTTACACTAGACCCTCGACCACTTCTTTATTTATTTTGCAGAAAGTTTGGGGAGAACTAATTCTGTGTCTAATTAATAAAAGAAATCTAAGATTTGTTCTTCGTGTCGTAATTGAAACGGCAGGCGTAAAACAATACAATGCTGCCAACAGTATTCTTTCGATAACATGCCCGCTGCAGCGCGTCGCGGTCGTGCCGCTGCCACACGCCAATGGCGAGTCAAATATCTCATCTCGTTTACCAATCAGAGGGAAGTGTTAGATAGTGAAATGTATGTAATTTTGGATAAAGTAAATAGATGAAAACTGTGTTTTATTTTTAGTAGATGTCAAATCAATACAAATAAATAATGTTGAAGCGTCTGTTTGTAATATCAAAATGACCACTTATTTAGAAATTTATATGAGAGCATAACTAATACCTATAGCAAAATATTTTTTGTCTGTCTGTTCCAAATAATCTCCCAAACGGCTGGATCGATTTTGATGGAACTTTCACTAGTATGAAATGAATGTGGAATGAGCTCCCTGCCGAGATGTCCAAGGGGACTACAGTCCTTCAAGAAGGGATTAAATAGGTTTTTGAAGGGTCGGCAACGCGCATGACGCATGTGATGCTCCTAGTGTTGCAAGCGTCCATAGGCTACGGTAACCACTTACCATCAGGCGGGCCGCAAGCTCGTTTCGTTATATCATCGTCATCATCGTGATATAAAACAAAAAAGTGGGTTACTGGAAGTAAAATAGGCTTCTTTTTATTCCGATATTCCTCTGGTAACATTGGGATAAAAAGGAAAAATATTGTGGGGAAAAAATTCGGAAATGTATCTTTTAAGGGAAAATTTTAACCTGAAATGGGGAAATTTCTATACATAACCTGGAGACACTGTTTCTGAACGCTGTTGATCACGTGACCAAAGCACTGAGAGCGCCTTACCTCGAAAACGCCAGTGCTCCCAGTGGCTTTCAGTACAAAAATGGCGCCGATTTATAACGTCATTTCATACAGTGGCAGTATGAGAGCACTGAACAGTGGCGCAGTGTATACCGGAACACGGCCTAGATCAGAGGGTACAACAATGTACAACATAGGCACTTGATGGATGATTATTCTTTGTATTGTTTGTTCACATTATTTTTACATAATTTTGCACATAATCCGAGCTATACTCGAAAATTAGACTACATCACGAGGCTAAGGTAGACCCAAAGATAAGCTCTACTACTAAACGCCAGAAATTTACCAAATTTATTTTGTTTCAAGGAAAGTAGTTATGAAATAAACGCTTAAAGTATATATATTTTTTTTAAATAAAAGTAACTTGTTTCAACAAAATACGTGATGACGAAATACATTATTTTGGGCTTTGCTACTGTTGTGTATTAAAATTAATCTATCGGTAGAATATAAGTCAATGTGTAAAATCGACTACGGCACTCGACAGTGACTACTCTAAGTCAGCAGCTCAGTAGGTAATTAAATTTCCCTTCTATTCGTCAACGATTCGTCCAGTTAACATGTAGTGACATCTATTGGTTAAACTTCAAGACTATACATTTATCTTCGAACTCTAAAAAAACATCATAGATGACGCAACGACAAAGTTTTCAATTTTTTTTTAAATTATTATTGTATGATCAACTGTAATATTTCAAATAATTTATTTATATATATTCTTTTATCAATAATAATAATAAAAACTATATTTCTTGGTAAGAAAAATTTTCAGTAGTATTATAATGCTCTTTGAGATAAATTGTGAAAATGTCAATGTCAACTGTGGCTCCAAATGCCACAGATGATATTATAATAATAATACCTCACATGAAATTCTACCAGAACAATTATTTTACAATATTATTTGAAAATTAGCCACACTAATAGAAATAGATAATAATAATTATTATTTTATTTATTTTATATAATCAAGTTTCTTAATAATATATTATTTAATTTGTAACAATAAATTATTACTGGTTGGTAAAAAAAATATGTGACAAGAAAACTGAAAGGGCGGGAAATTTGTAAAAAAATATATACTTTCTATGTGAAAAATAATATTTTAAATTGAAAATTTACAATGTCTCACGTAAGTTATGCTTTAAAAGATAATTTTATTACAAATACGATATTTTATTCTTCGACGAAAAACATATCAATGTAGCAGCAACACTGCTTCAAGTAAGCACGTATAATTATATACACATGTAGGTCAATGAAAAAATGGCTTAGCACCGGAGTAAGCTCGTATGTATCGTGGCAAGGAACAAATTTATAATAAATGGCCTTCAGTGATTTATGTCACATAGGTAATGCGTACAAAACTGTTGAAAATGATACAGATCAGGTAAGTCCAAAAGTGCAAATTTTCATTTGGTGGTGTAAATGTCGAACTGTCAATTTGACCCGAAATCCGGGTGTATTTGTTGAAAATTTGTTGTTTTCGTGAAAAGTGCCCTATATATGGATATTTGTGTACATCACAAGCGTTGTTTACGTAATATGTGTGAAAAATGTTGTGGTAGTGACAGTGGTTTTTGAAATATTTTTCGTCTCATGTATGATGACATCAAAGAATGCACATAATATTTTTAGAATTATGTAGTTTGCACGTTAGAGGACATCATAACAAGGTAACATTCATAAATATACTATTTTTACGTTCACATGATGACACAAAAATAAATACGCAATTGGTAATGGTATATTTCTGACAATATGCTCACTATATTTGGTTATTGAAAGTGGTAATCAACCGTTCATGTTATGTTACATATCGCTTAATGCCCTCTTTAACTTGTATCCATAGCATTACATTGTCAAAAAATTATAAAATGTCTAGTAATGTCTAATAACTAGTGAAAAAATCACATACATATTTTAGATGTCAAAAACTTGCTCATACGTCCTTCAGTCTTGTTCATGTCTTTCCCTTCACAAAATATGTCACAGTGCACTTCAGATTACAATAAAATCTATTTATAGTAACCAAAGTTTTCCTGTGCATAATTGGTATATCAAAAATCTGCTTTTAAGCAGATGGCACAATTTAACTTGCTTTTTCCTTAGTACTATTATGTACACAGACTGCCCTCCTCTTTTCCCTTTTCTTTTTTTTTTTCTTTTTCCTTTTCAATTTTTTCATTCCATGTTTGTCTTGAATAGATCGCAGAGAGTGATAATTCCACCAATTGTAATTGTAATTAATATAAAAAAAAAAAATTGTATCTAAAGAATCAAATTTCATCTTGCATTTTGAAATAATTCATTAACTCACAATAATATGTATAAACTCATGCCTATAAGCCTCTACTAACCCTTATTCACCCCTGCCTTAAGTGGGTGTATGGTTACACAGAGGTGTAACCAGCACACCAAATTATGGTCCCATAATGCGATAGGGGACGTGCCTAACGCCATACAGGCTTAAATTCCAGACTCTGGCTGATACTGAGTATTTCTAAATACTTCTTCTTTTGCTTTAATGGCCTCTGCGGAGGAACAACTCCACAATTTTGCCAATGTCACGTAATAAAAATATTAACTAAGTAAATAAAATTTATGTGATGATGATGATTGATGACATGATCATAAATAAAAACAAATAATTCTATATATAAATATATATATATATATATAAATATATATATATATATATATATATATATATATATATATTTCTAAATACAATAACATTTATGATTTAATATTATATATGTCAAAGGTCTAGTGTATGGCTCAGATAAAAATAACTAGATTACATTGATTCTTATGTGAATCTACTGACTTCAGATCACTTTGTAAGCAGTACCTTGTTATTTACAATAGTAGGGGAGCCCAAGCGGGGATTTCGGGATTTACTAAAGCGCGACAGATTAATATACAGGGGGATACCTTGTACCCGGTTAAGTACCTCCACAAAACATGAGACCCATATATAAGGCCGCCCGTGAAGGATACAGGATCAGATTAGTAAAAAAAAATTGACCATCAGAAATTCTCGAGCGCGTCAGATTAAGGTAGGGTGAGTTAATTACATCCTAAAAAGTGTATATTCCACTAATCTGACAATTTGAGAGTGACGTAAAAAATGGGGAGGGCAACAAAGTTGTAAAAAAAAACGTCATCTCGACATTCTCGAGCGTAGCTAAATTTTTTTTTATAGAAATATTATTTCTTTGAACTCATGATATTTTTGAGCTCAAAATATAATTTATGTGATATTTTGAGCTCGCTGAGTTCAAAATATAGTTCAAAGTACAATTTTAAGCGCCCAGGAATGGAATTAGCGGGAAGTTGCAGGGATGGCCTTTAAGGTGAACCGTTTTTCTAATTTTTTTTTGTCAGATCAGGCGAATCCCTCTAGATAATCGTCAGATTATGAGACAGTACGTTTAGAACATAAAGATGAACCATATATATCTTAATCTGACGCGCTTGAGTATTTCAAAATGGCGAATTTTTTTTGCACATTATGAAAATGGCAGCGAGTTTGCGTCCCATCGAAATCGTCAGATTAGTGAATGAGAGCTTTTTTTTGGTGCACTTAACACTCCCTTAGAAAATCTGACGCGCTGGTTTTTTTTTTTTTTTTCATTTTCAACCTTTAAATACAACCACCCGCATCATGCAAACGATCAGATTAACATACGTACATTACTAAAAATACGTAGGGCATTGATGCTATCAATATCTGACGCGCTCGAGGATGTCCATGCAACAGTTTTTTTTTACATATTTAAAAATCTATAGCCGCTTCCCCCACCGATGTAAAGGTATATATCATATAACATTTTTTTCTTCTTATCATCTAAGCTTTGCATCCCAATAGGTCTCTACGACGCTCGAGTAAATCCCCATTTAGCATCGTGGGCTCCCCTACTACAATGTTAATGAATAAGTAGATTTTTATGTATTTGTAATGTACAGTTATAGTGGTACATACATATTTTTAAATGCATACATACATATACCCTCACACCTGTTAACCCCGAAGGTGTAATCAGTACACCCACTTTTCGCCGAATTTCGGTCCCATGATGTCATAGAGGGCGAGCCATACTGGGCACAGATTTCAGACTCCAGACTCCAGGCTAATACTGAGAATTTCTAAATACTTCTTCTTTTGCTTTAATGGCCTCTGCGGAGGAACAACTCCACAATTTTGCCAATGTCACGTAATAAAAATATTAACTAAGTAAATAAAATTTATGTGATGATGATGATTGATGACATGATCATAAATAAAAACAAATAATTCTATATATAAATATATATATATATATATATATATATATATTTCTAAATACAATAACATTTATGATTTAATATTATATATGTCAAAGGTCTAGTGTATGGCTCAGATAAAAATAACTAGATTACATTGATTCTTATGTGAATCTACTGACTTCAGATCACTTTGTAAGCAGTACCTTGTTATTTACAATAGTAGGGGAGCCCAAGCGGGGATTTCGGGATTTACTAAAGCGCGACAGATTAATATACAGGGGGATACCTTGTACCCGGTTAAGTACCTCCACAAAACATGAGACCCATATATAAGGCCGCCCGTGAAGGATACAGGATCAGATTAGTAAAAAAAAATTGACCATCAGAAATTCTCGAGCGCGTCAGATTAAGGTAGGGTGAGTTAATTACATCCTAAAAAGTGTATATTCCACTAATCTGACAATTTGAGAGTGACGTAAAAAATGGGGAGGGCAACAAAGTTGTAAAAAAAACGTCATCTCGACATTCTCGAGCGTAGCTAAATTTTTTTTTATAGAAATATTATTTCTTTGAACTCATGATATTTTTGAGCTCAAAATATAATTTATGTGATATTTTGAGCTCGCTGAGTTCAAAATAAAGTTCAAAGTACAATTTTAAGCGCCCAGGAATGGAATTAGCGGGAAGTTGCAGGGATGGCCTTTAAGGTGAACCGTTTTTCTAATTTTTTTTTGTCAGATCAGGCGAATCCCTCTAGATAATCGTCAGATTATGAGACAGTACGTTTAGAACATAAAGATGAACCATATATATCTTAATCTGACGCGCTTGAGTATTTCAAAATGGCGAATTTTTTTTGCACATTATGAAAATGGCAGCGAGTTTGCGTCCCATCGAAATCGTCAGATTAGTGAATGAGAGCTTTTTTTTGGTGCACTTAACACTCCCTTAGAAAATCTGACGCGCTGGTTTTTTTTTTTTTTTCATTTTCAACCTTTAAATACAACCACCCGCATCATGCAAACGATCAGATTAACATACGTACATTACTAAAAATACGTAGGGCATTGATGCTATCAATATCTGACGCGCTCGAGGATCTCCATGCAACAGTTTTTTTTTACATATTTAAAAATCTATAGCCGCTTCCCCCACCGATGTAAAGGTATATATCATATAACATTTTTTTCTTCTTATCATCTAAGCTTTGCATCCCAATAGGTCTCTACGACGCTCGAGTAAATCCCCATTTAGCATCGTGGGCTCCCCTACTACAATGTTAATGAATAAGTAGATTTTTATGTATTTGTAATGTACAGTTATAGTGGTACATACATATTTTTAAATGCATACATACATATACCCTCACACCTGTTAACCCCGAAGGTGTAACCAGTACACCCACTTTTCGCCGAATTTCGGTCCCATGATGTCATAGAGGGCGAGCCATACTGGGCACAGATTTCAGACTCCAGACTCCAGGCTAATACTGAGAATTTCTAGATACACACACATACACATACACTCACACCTGTAATCTCTGATGGGGTCAGCATAGGCAATCTACACTATGATATATGAATTGTCTAGTTATTGTGATAAGATATAGCAGCGATAGCCTAGTTGGTTGCGGTACGGACTGTCAAGACGAAAGTCGTAGGTTCGAAACCCAAGTGGCATACACCTCTGACTTTTCTAAAGTTAAGTGTGTATTAAAATGTTAATTATCGCTTGCTTTAACGGTGAAGGAAAACATCGTGAGGAAACCTGCATATCTGAGAATTTTTCGAAGGTATGAGAAGTCTGCCAACCCGCATTAGGCCAGTGTGGTGGACTACAGTCTAACCCCTCTCATTAGTAGAGGAGGCCCGTGCCCAGCAGAGGGACAATGTTTAATACAGGGCTAGTATTATTATTATTGTGATAAGTGAATAAGGAGGAAGGGAGATGAAATCCACAGAGCTAAAACTATTGTTGACATTCTATACAAGACCACAATATGTAAAATATTGGGTAAAATGTGTATATTGTTTGAACATTCTCTGGAACCCATAATGCTTTAAGGAGTAAGGTCAAATAAACATTTGTCTTGATGAGATAATCAAATTTCAAGCCCCTTATTTTATAAAAAAACAACTTGCCCCATTTGCCAATGTTCTAATCACCAGCTTGCTCTAAACATTTATATATTTAACTTTAGATACATTTTAATTTGCAACTAACTAGAGGCATAATTGCCATAATTAATAAATTCGTATTTTTGCCGCACCATCAAGCTGAGGAACAGTTCGCCAGCTTCTGTGTTCCCGCCTTCCTATGATTCTGAGTCCTTTAGGCGTAGTGTGAAGAAGCTACACATCAGGCCTGCATGATTGTGTTGAGTAGTGGGGGATAGGTTGTCTCTCGCTACTTGCGTGATCAATTTAGATAAAATTTTGTGTGTATATTTCAATGGGTTCCTGGATGGTTTGAAAACACAACTGGACCCGGTAGGTGACATTGAAATGTTGATGAGAAATGCTAAGATTTTGATGTTTAAAATATCATATTTAATGCTTCACTGCATTTCTGGGCAGTACAACGTCTGCCAGGCCTGCTAGTAACTTATAAAAACTCCGAGATAAACATTTTCATAATGCCATATTTATTATATTTTTATAAAGTAGTTGGGTGAGCTGAATTCTAATGATTTCATGAATATTGATGTAATTTTATAATGATTCCGACATAGTAGTTATAAAGAAATACATACATATACACTCACGCCTGTAATCCCCGAAGGGGTAGGCAGAGGAGTAACCAGTACACCCACTTTTCGCCGAATTTCAGTTCCATAATGTGATAAGGGGTGAGCCTATCGCCATAGCGGGCACAGATTCCCGGGCTAATACTCAGAATTTCTAGATAGAAAAACCCAATATCACTTTACCCGACCGGGGATCGAACCCGAGACCTCAGCACAGCAGCAGTCGTAACGCATGCGCAATTACAACTGCGCCACCGAGGCAGTCAAAGTCAAAGTCAAAGTAATATAAGTTTCCAATAAAATCATCAGGAAAAAAACAATGGATTTGGTTAACCATATTACTAAGTGGGAAGAATGTATTAAAGTCAAATAATTGGTGGAAACCCTTTTGTTTCAAGTGCACACTGGATTATAATTAAATGTGGTTTTTATAAAGTAAATTTCCATGTGGTTTGATATCCTTTTTGGTTACTTAATATTATTTCTTTATATGAAACTGTGTAATTTTATCGTGGTTGGATATAAGTAGTATATACTCAGTAACTACATTGACTCATTGGTTATTACGATTATTGCTTGTTTTATAATAGGATGTTGCAATTGCGCATGTGTTATGACTGCTGTGCTGAGGTCTCAGGTTTTATCCCCGGGTTGGGTAAAGTGATATTGGATTTTTCTATTTAGAAATTCTCAGTACTAGCCTGGAGTCTGGAATTTGTGTCTGGTATGTCGGTAGGCTCGCCCCCTATCACATATGGGACCGAAATAAATTCGGCGCAAAGTGGGTGTACTGTTACACTCCTGCCTACCTCTTCGGGGATTACAGGCGTGAGTGTATATGTTATAATAGGTTTTAACATTAAAGGCTGAATTGGTAGAAACATACAATGGTTATGCAAACGATAAGCATACTAATAGACCATGTTTATTCCTTTGGCAAGAAATGGACTATAAATAACTTAAAATGATATTTGTAGTCATAGTTTATAAATAAATACACCCAGTCATACACTTAGTCTCAGGACTATGTGTGTATTTATTTATGACCCACTGACCTGACCCATACTAAAATATGAGTCTTATGTCCTGGATATCAGGAACTAAGAGAGACTGAAAGTCTAATACAAATATTTGTAGATCACACAACCATTGTTTAGTGCAAGACTCAAGCCAGCAACCTCTTCACATCACATGCTATGGAGACTACCAATAACTTTTTTGTTGTTGTTCATCAATGAACTTAGGTGTTTAAGAGATTGTTTTAATGTCTGGATGTACTCAATTTTCTTATAGTCCCTAAAAACAGAGATTTTAGCATTAGGGTAGTTTAGTTTCCTGTGTTTTATTTTGGACATGATTCGACATGCAACCGAATATAATTCGCAAACGAAACCCTTTTGTGAAAACAGAATCAAAATTGCTTGAAAATGGTTGTATAGAGGGTTCATATTACTATCCCTCGCACAACGGCACACTAATGGCCATACTGAGAACCGTGACGTCACGGTACATATCATGCATGCTTTTCTTGTCATTTGATAATTACCCCTTCCAGCAAATTTGAATGGCGTCTAACTTACTTATTTTTGTTCGGATTCATAAAATTCTTTCGATATTAAGTTTTAGGTAATGTAACTTGTTGATTAAAATAATAAAAAAATCGTGCCAACTACCTTATTGTATTGTTGTTGATAGATATAAAACTATTAGTGCATGAAAACACCATTGTTATATTTAGACAAAGTATAAAATGCGTCGCAACATCCTTTTATACAAAATTCATTACGACTGAATCTTTTAACCACTGAATAGATTACACGGTAGGCAGCGGCTTTGCTGTGCCCTTTTTTTTTTTTTCGTTGTCACGGGGAAATCGTTTTATTACTGCCGCCCGCTCCGGGGGGAAGCGGAATAAGAATAAAACGGGTATGCTGGACTAGCCGGTCTTACGACCCAGCATCCCCCTCGCCCGGATGATGGCTATCCGTGCTGCCGCTGGGCCGAGTCCCTACCCCCTATGTACATCCCACCCGACACTACCAGCTAAAACCCCGCGGTGGCCTTCTTCGGCGCTTACGGAGCGATCCCGGGGTATTCTAAGAAGTGCTAGAATTGCAGCCGGAATCGCCCCTGCGCGGTGCTGCGTTGCAGCCCATCTCCATGGGGGGCTTAGGAGCCCCCGCGCACCGAACAACGACAGCGAACGAGGCCTTACCACCCGCGCTGCCGTCCATCTCGGGGTCGCACGATGCTCCGAATTTGGGAGTGCATCGATACGGGCTGACAGAGGCTTTGCTTTGTGCCCTGGTATTTCAGAATTTATTTCTATGGGCGGCGGTGACTACTTACCATCTGGTTGCCCGTCTGCTCGTCTGCCTATCGAGGCACTAAAAAAAAACAATGATTGAAGGCATAGTGGTTTAGCACCAAGACTTCTAAATACTTCTCTTTATGGTTTTTCTTCATAAACCATACATAATAACAGCTTCCGTGGCGCATAGGGCGAGTAAGCGGCAGTGAAACGAGAGGCCGTAGGTTTGATTCCCGCATCGAGACAAATGTTTATGTAACAGACAGATATTTGATTCAATTTTTAGACTGGAGAGTGGAGGGGATTTAAAAAAAATAAAGTACATGATATCCATTCTCGAAATTAAAGGTATCCTCATACTAATTGGCATCGATATCGGTCCAGTGGTTTAGTGAAAACGTAACGCACAGAAAACTTTCATCCCCTAATTCAATCTCTTAAGGGATACATTTTGAAAACACCGATACACGTATAGTACCTATTATTTCTAACCAATAGCACGTTTACGGAATTTCGTGCTTCTTACTTTGAAAATGACAGAATTCAATACAACAGTTTTTCCATTATTTTACCCTCTTAGGGGCGAAATTTCCAAAAATCCCTTCTTTGATGTTTACAACATAAAAGGCATCAACTGCCAACATTTCAAGTTTGCAGCCCCAGCGGTTTAGGCTCGGCGTTGATAAATCAGTCAGGACAAATAATAATAGTTAGGAAGTGGTAGAGCCACGTTGAAGACATATTTGTCTACAGCATGAATGGGCCGGCTCGACCGGGGAATTACCATTGTCTCACAGAAAACCAACGTAAAGTGACAGTTTGCTGTCGGGTTTCGTATGGTAAGTGAGATATCCGGAGGCCCAGATTCCCTCTTCCCTTCCCTAATCCCTATTCCCGTCCTTTAAGGCCGACAGCGCATACATGATACTTTCGGTATTGTGGATGTTCATGGGCGGTGGAGATCACTTAACATCAGGTGACCCACTGGCTCGTTTGTCGGACTACACTATAAAAATATATATATATACCTAGTCAGGTCATAAATTCTGTCACATGTTTAATATAAAATAATTGAAACAAGTTTATTCATTATGTAAACATTTATATACCAAAATGAACTTAACAAAACATAGATTCTTATGACACTAAAGTTTATTCAAAATGACCTCCGTGATTTTGAATACAGGCCTTCAATCTGCGCGGCCAGTTTCTATCGCAGCACGAACGAGGTCCATGTCAATATCGGCGGCTGCCTTAATCAAGGATGTCTTGAGTGACTCCAAATTGGGATGAGGCTTTGAGCACGCCTTTTCCTCCAAGTGTTGCCATATCTTGTAATCTAACGGATTCAAATCTGGACTGGAGGAGGGCCAGTCTTCGTGCCGGATGAAGTCGATTTCACGCGCCGCCAGCCAGTCTTGTGTGCTCTTCGCTCTATGAGCTGGCGCCGAATCTTGTTGGAATACCCAGTGCCTGTTATTGAACATGGTATGAGAAACAGGTTCCACAAAGTTCGTCAGGACTGTATTTTGATACACAACTGCATTCGTTTTTACACCTTTCTCACAAAAATGTACCCCTGTTAAGCCCCAATAACAAACTCCCAACCATACCATGAGCGAGGATGGAAAATGACCTCGTTGGACACGCGGAATACGGTTGCTCGCCTCTTCACTACTGTGTGCGTACACCTTATCATTTTGTTTGTTGTAGCTCTCTTCTACGGTAAAAATTTTTTCATCTGAAAAAAGAATTTCTCGATATTTTTTTCCCGCGTACCGCTTCAACAAAGCGCGGCATCTCTTCAGTCTCAGGTCCATTAGACGAGCATTCAAACGATGTCCTGTTTTTCTTCGATATGCCCGAAGCCCTAAGTCTTCATTTAACACCCTTTTCACCGTGGCTCTGCTTAACCCCATCTGAAGGGCCAACAGTTTCTGCTTACGTTTGGGATTTCTTTGAATTCGCGCCTTCACAGCTTTTATCACTGCTGGAGTCCTAACAGACCGAGGGCGACCACTTCTTGACCTGTCATCTACACTAGAGTCTTCATTGTATCGTTTGATGGTACGATAAACGAATCTTTTGGTTATATTCAAATTTTTCAGTATGTCAAAAATTTGAATTGGCGCGTAACCGCAACGATGCAACGCAATTACTGCAACACGGTCTTCTTTAAGCGTCCACTCCATATTTAAAAATGAGTAAAATTCTAAAAAGTATACATTTTTATTTTCATGAACAATTTGAAATTCGAATTCAATAAACTTTTTTGTGGCCAGCATTCTAAAATAAAAGTTTTTACTGTGTGACAATACTTATGACCTGACTGTGTATATATATATATATATATATATATACAGTGTAAACTCTATATAGCGACACTGAAGGGACTGTGCATTTTATGGCGTTATAGAGAGTTGTCGTTAAATGGAGGGAAGAAACATCAGAATTAGAAAAATAAAAAGTTTATTTCTGACTATTGTTAGTAGTTATGTGCATAAAAAAGAATGTTATTTGAACGCTATTGAGTATAGTCTGTTATTTTTGTCTGACGTCTTTTGCTGCACCAGTAATTTTGTTGTATTTTTTTAGTTATTTTATTAATATCTAGCAATACTGAGGCATCTTGGTTATAAAGGAAATATTTTTCCAATAATTTTGCTGCTTCCAGAGCTTCTTTAATGCTCGGCGGAAGCTCAGGCTCATCCGTCTCATCTTCTTCATCACCTTGTTCTTGATCCTCAGTTTTTCTCACTGAATCCAAAATTTCTTCGTCTGTGAGTGAAGCCGTTGTAAGCAGGCGGTCGTCCACTTCAATGTAGGTTTGAAGATTTACCGTATCAACACTTCGTGCTTCCCCACTTATTTTACCATAGGTGATATGATGACGCTGCTTGAATTTTCCGAGCCATCCTTCTGATGCTTTGAAAGAAGTTAAACCAAGTTCAGCAGCAAAATTCTCCGCCTTAGCTTTCACGAGCGGCCCCGAGATAGGCATATTATTCTGGCGCTGTCGATGAAACCATGATAGTACAGCTTTAGCCAAATCTTCGTATATAGGTTTCTTTAATTTTTTGGAAGATTTTCCCTCGCCCGCAGCGTGGAGGATTTTTTCTTTATTTTTCCATATTGTGGACACGGTAGAGCGACTAAATCCAAAGCGTTTGCCAACATCACTTATCTTCTCTCCCGTTTCTATTGCACGTATCAGTAAAACTTTTTCGTCAATACACAGTGATTTTCTTTTAGTAGCCATGTTTACAGTTTGCAAGTTTGTGAGCAACTAAGAATATGATAAGGTATAGATAATCCATGACTCCTAGTTATGAATCATGGTCAATAACAGTCTACACGTGCAAGCAATCCCAATTTGTAAACAAAAGAATGAATTTCTTAGAAAGTTCGGTATGCATGATGCCGACAGTCGAGTTTATTGCGGGCTAGGATAATAAAGCGACAATAGATCGTACACAGCTGCGCAGTTTTTACTAATTTTAGCAACTTAATTGTTGTCGTTATTGAGAGTGGGTGTAATGCTATATAGAGTGAAACATTGTATGAAAAACAAGCTAAACCAACCAAAGCCAATTGATTTCGACGCTTAAGAGAGTTTGTCGTTAAATAGAGTGACGTTACATGGAGTTTACACTGTATATATATATATATATATATATATATATATATATATATATATATATATATATATATATATATATATATATATGTATAGATTATTATTATAATCAAGCAAAAGTGAGTCTCACTGTTTGATCCAGGCCTCTCCTTAATGAGAGAGTTTAGACCTTAGTCCCCCATGCTGGTGAGTCAGTATACTAATAGGTATGCAGGTTACCTCAGGATGTTTTTTTCTGGCACGGCAAAATGACCACACTGATGGTAAGCGCAGTGCCGTCTAATTAGAGTATCGAGTAGCGAGAGACAATCTATCCCTCGCTACTCAACACAATCATGCCGACCTGGTTCTTCACACTGCGCCATGGGCAAGAATGTAAAGAAGCCGCCAAGACTAGTGTAGAGTACTCAGAAGGCCGCAGGCCAAACATCGTACCCCAAGTATAGACTGTCGACAAATGCTCGAGCTGATTTCAAACCAACGACTTTTGTCTCTGCAGTGCTTACTAATAACTGGGCTATTGATATTTTCAATATATACATAATATGGCCTCATTGTAATTATAAAAGGTATATTTTGTGTCAGAATTCTAGTTCTTTGTGTCTAGAAACGTAAAATTCGGTCACACCCAGTCTGGCCCAGTAACACATATACCTAGTGGTGTCCTTTGTGTACACGCCCTAAATAATATAAGTACCTGCCCAGATTCATTGTCCTAGAATTCATAGATAATGACAATCGATAATAATATATTTAATTTTGCTGGACATCTTAATATATAAAATTTCCATGTCATAATGTTGATCAGCGATTAACTCAACCGATTTCAATGGTATTTTGTGAATGCGTACAGTTGGGTCCAACTCAAAAGATAGGTTAGTTTTAGATCCGGTAAGTGGCGCTGTTGTCGATTTTTTTTAACGAATACACATGCCTTCCATTTCCTAACTTTTTAATTGTCCTTTGAGTCTATAATTTTTTCTCCCACCCCCATTCTTCAGAGTGTTCCACTCTCAATGCGGAATGACCATAGTATCCTAGGTATGGATATCCGCTGTGATGTTAATCCAAGGAGTCTCATCGAGGGCGTAATATCCGCCACTTCCGGCAGGGCCGGAATCCTGAACAGGGTGCGGTGGTTTTTCACATCCGTTCAGCTCTACGGCTTATACAAAGCACAGGTGCGGCCGGGAATGGAAAACTGCTCGCATCTCTGGGACGGTTCCGCTACATACCTACTTGACGCCTTGGATGGGCTGCAGCGGCGTGCCATCCGCTTTGTGAATTATGCAGACGTGACCAACAGCCTGGAGCCGCTACAGCTGCGAAGGGATATATCCGCGCTTAGCGTATTCTACCGTCTGTATCATGGCGAATGCTCTGAAGAATTGTTTGATCTTATCCCATCCACATAGAACTAAGCGTACTACTGGCTTGCGGGGCCACAGCTGCGCGGTGTCTACTTCTCCGGCCCGAACCAAAGGATTCGCAAATTCTTATTTTTGCCGCACCATCAAGCCGTGGAACAGTTTGCCAGCTTGCATGATCCCTCTTTCCTATGATCCTGGGCCCTTTAGGCGTAGTTGAAGAAGCTACATAGCAGGCTGGCATGATTGTGTTGAGTAGCGGGGATAGCTTGTCTCACCACTTGTTACTCTAACTGGACGCCTGAAAGTAATTAATAACTAACTAAAAGTAATTTGTTGAGCATGAGCTATGGAATTGATTTCCGACACTATTTAAAAAGGTAATTTTCCCAAAAATAATTAAATCTTAAGTAAATAGCAGAACCCTTCATAAAACATTCACAACAAACGAAATTGTATCTTAAATCAAGGTAATAAGGATTTTTTAAATGAAACATACAATAAAATTGGTTATCAAATAAACTGAACCTTATGTGAAGGGAAATAAAGATTTTTGTAAATACAGTCTCAATATGAAAACAATACTTAAATTCATCACAGTATAATTTCAGTGTATGTATTAAAATTATAATTTTATATTTTAACTGGAATGGTGTGTGTTATTCCTGTGACAAATTATATGGTGCCCAGTATTTGAAGATATTTATCAAGCTTTTAATTTAACTAATTACCTAATTTATGATTTAGTCGAGACTATTTTGATGGCGCAGTTATAATGCGTACGCGGCATGAAGGTTATGCTGAGGGCTCGAGTTCGATCCCGGGTCGGGTAAAAGTGATATTGGGTTTATTATCACACAATACTCAGTATCAGTAGTCTGGAATTGTGGCCAGTATGGAGATAGGCTTTACTCCTCTCACATCATTGGACGGCAATAAGCTAGGCGAAATGTAGGTGTTCTGGTTACACCTCTGTCTACCCCTTCGGGGATTATAGGAGTGTGCGTATGTTTAATTTAGTACAATATCACAATATATTTCACACTTTTTCGCTTTATAAAAAATATTAACTTTTGTGGTATTCTGAACAAACTTACATTCATTCTTTATGTGTGAGTGTATGAAAATCAATGTCTATAAATAATCTCCAAAGAAGAATCGTCTTTTATATGCATACATTGAAAATGTTATTCTCTCTGCAGATAGTACTTTAATCCTTGAACTGATGAATTTTTTATTATTGCGTCTGATCTGTCATTTTGACGAGGGTATTTTTGTTTACCATATGCATGTAGAATTTCATATCGGACTATAGTATTAAGCAAGTACGACTACGATATATCGTACCGATTTATCTGTACGATACACGATGACTATACGATGACATTTGTGACGATTTTATGACGTTACGAGAAATCGCTACAATCGAACTGTATGTTTCATACTCTAACGATTTTTGTTTTGTTCTGTTGACGATAAATCGAACTGATATGCTCATATCATAGACATGTTACGAATAGGGTAGTTGACAGTTAGTGAAAACCAACCTGATCAATTTTGTTTTTATAATTGTTTTTAGTCTAACTATATCGAAAATGAAACCATTTTGGTAATTTATATGTGATTATTTAATATTTTCAAGAAACAAATATGTAAAAATAAAGCATTTTGTCACGTGCCATGACATACAAATCAGTCATTCATGACGTCACCGTCTGAAACATCTATCCAACGCTGATCCAAACGTCTATTAGTTTTGCGGATGGTCACGTCACACGAGAGGCCATGACAGTTGGTAGCGTTTTGGTGAGAGAAATAAAATTGGTTTATAAAAATGCAAATTAAATGTTGAAAACTTTTGTTTTACATTTATTAACGATAATATTTTAATAATATAGACCGTGAAGAATAAAATAAAACGGTTTTCCGAAAACAGTCAACTAGCCTATTGTACTTTGTGATATGGAGAAATTAGATCGTTGCCAAACTGTTCTCTACACTATTGGTAATCGTATCGAAGCCGAAGCGATTCCAGATCGATAAAACCGGACTGCAAATAAAAGAACGCATTTTACGGAATAAATCTTCAGGCAGGCATAATTAGGGTGGCCTTCGAGGCATGCAAAGTGTGGACGCTTGACATTATAACTGCACTCTTCACGGCGAATACACTGATGGTCATTTAATTTTTGCCACTGTCTTCGAACAGCAGAATTTAGTTTTGGTAATTCGGTCGACAAGGTTCCTCGGAGACGGATTTATTAATGTAGTTACTGTTTTCAGTCGGAACGCATTATGGAAGAGAATTCGATCGTACGAGATCTTATTACGAAGATCCTTGACGAGACCGGACCTACTGAAGGGAGCGGGTGAGATTACAATTTTTTTAAGTGAATTTTCTTTACTTTGCGCAGTTTTGGGATGGGAACAGCACTGAACTCGCGTGATCGTCACGCTCTGAGACAATACAGAGCTCTTATTTTTACTTTTGACATATGCTCGTCTATGAAGTTCTATTATTATTGACATGCCATGTTTCCAAAAGAACACAGTGATTCCAAAGTTTTAAGGTTTCACTTCTGTCGACAGTCCCCATGACTGCCTATTTTTTATAATTTTGTTAAAATTACTGAATTGTTGCCTCGATATTTTTATACCAACTATCTGGAACTTTATTGTGATAGAAAGAGTGTAGCTATTTCCTTTGGCGTATGCTATTGATCATAGCATTTGCTGCATACGATGTGACTTGTGAGCATTCATTTCTATTAATTTTACATGAGTGCAAGTATAGGCATGCATCGAAGGAAAATACACAAGTTTACTTTGCAGTAAAATTTTATTTTACCTACATTATGCAAAATTATAAATTCGTAACTATTGGTATGTTCATCTTAATAATCTATCACTACTCATTAAATTATTCCTAATTCAGATCTATACAACCACCGGAAAAAGCTGTAAGCTCAATACAGAGCTCATATCCAAAAAATGATACAGGGAACACCTCATACATACCACCGTCATACAACTACCAGAACTTGTACAATTACACGCAAAACGACCAGAATGGCTTTAACTTCAACAATATGCCAAACGGCTACAACACGAATGGATTCGTCAATTATCCAGACAACGACGTCAATGCATTACTGGGCATAGATACAGTCGCAGATACCACAGAGACTGTCACACCAGAACAACTCAACTTACTAAGACTCGCCGCGCAAGAAATCGGCGGTGCTCAATTCACGAGTCCGAAATTCGATGAAAAATTCTACAATTACTTCGAACCGAACCAAAGAAATTCGTTGCCGGAAACGAATATGTTCAACGCGAATAATTTCTCGCGACCGAGCAGTCTTAATTTAGACGCAAATTACGCGAACTATGATTTCAATCAAAGGTTACCGTACAAAGAGCAGAACCAAGATCCAACAGAAATACTGGCGTACCTGAATCAACTGAACATATCTCTAGACAGGAATAGGGAAGAAAATGCGATAAACAACATGGATTTCAAGATGCCGTTGGATTTGAATTACCAAAATGATTTCAACAAAGTGAACGATGAGAGCAAATTCTATCGCAACTATCCAAATAAGTTCGAGAATTTCTACGAAATGGTGCAGATGAGCGAAAGGAGTCCGATGGGACAGAATCAGAGCTACGAGTTTCCGAACCAACAGAATCAGGTGTACAAACCTAACGGATTCCATCAGAACGAGTTCATGCGACGTGATGTGAATCAAATGTTGCCGCGCGAAGGGTACCAACCTAACGGCATGAGTGAGAGGAATTTTGATAATGTTGGCAGAGAGAATATGCAACAAGCTGCTTTGATGAGACAGAACCAGGAGTTGGCTCGGCAGATGAGTATTTTGATGAGAAACAGGCCGCCGCCTAATCAGTTGAACGTTGATGTTTCGTTTTTGCACGAGAATACGCCTTTCGGTCTTGGTAAGTTAAGAATTTGTCTTTTTTTATCCTGGCACGGCAAAATAACCACACTGCACCTGATGGTAAGTGCAGTGCCGTACAGTTATATCAAGTAGCGAGAGACAATATATCTCTCGCTACTCAACACAATCATGCCGGCCTAGTTCATTGAATTTTATTTATATATTTATTAACCCACGTGCAATTATCTTTATGGTATTTTTCGTCTCCATTTATAAAATAACAAGCAGTGTTAGCCTAGTTGGTTGCGGTATGGACTGTCAAGATGAAAGTTGTATGTTCGAACCCAAATGGCATACACCGCTACTTTTCTAAAGTTACGTGTGTATAAATGTTAATTATCGCTTGGTTTAACGGTGATGGAAACATCGTGAGGAAACCCACACACCTGAGAATTCTCATAAGAATTTCAAAGGTATGTGAAGTCTACCCGCATTAGGCCAGCGTGGTGGACTAAGGCCTAACCCCTCTCATTAGTAGAGGAGGCCCGTGCCCAGCAGTGGGACAATGTTTATTTTTATATCCTGGGCCGGCAATGTGACCATACTGCACGTGATGGTAAGCGCAGTGCCGTCCAATTAGAGTATCGAGTAGCGAGAGACAATCTATCTCCCGCCACTCAACACAATCATGCCGGCTTGCTTCTTCACACTACGCCATGGGCAAGAAGGTGAAGAAGCGGTCGAGGGCCTATTGTCAGAGTATTCAGAACATCGTACCCCAACTCAATACCCCCGACAAAAACCGGATGTACACTGGCTGATCCCGGAACGCGACACACTTGCGTGTGCCACTATGGCGGGTGTTACACCCTGTGTACGGTGGTCACTATCCGGGCGGACATGGATATCCTACCACCAGCAAAATTAGCAGCTAGTATTATTATATTATTTTTTTTTATTAATTTGTTTCATTTTTATAGGCCTGGGTGCATTACTGGGCCCGAATCCTTCCGTCCCACCGCCAGTATTACCTTCACCTATGCTGGACCTTCCACTCTTGGCACCTTTCTATGCCATGAGGAATATGAGGTAAGGGAGAATGCATATTCAAATAATTTTAGATCAAATGATTATTCAAGCAACATTTTACTTAAGTTTAAATATATTTAATTTAAAATATGTAGTTTGAAATATAAAATTTGCAACCTTAGACTTGGGGGTCACATCAAAAGCCAAAACAGTTTTTTTTTTGTTTAAAATCATAGTCCGACAAACGAGCCAGTGGGTCACCTGATCTTAAGTGATCTCCACCATCCATGAACATCCACAATACCGAAAGTATCATGTATGCGCTGTCGGCCTTAAAGGGCAGGAATAGGGATTAGGGAAGGGAAGGGGGAATCTGGGCCTCTGGATATCTCACTTACCATACGAAACGCAACAGTAAACTGTCACTTTACGTTGGTTTTCTGTGAGACAGTGGTACTACCCCGGTCGAGCCGGCCCATTCATGCTGTAGACAAATATGTCTACAGCGTGGCTCTACCATTTTTTATGGGAAAGGCAAAAATGCGCGTAAAACGTTGAATACAATATTGGACAGTTGTTTGAAAGTTATTGCAACGAACAATGCATCGTCTCATGACATGTCACACTGTCATCGTTTGTGACAGACATATATTTGTGTCCTGGGTCTGGGTGTTGTGAGAGGGTGCGTCTCTCTAGGTCCCTGCTACTGACAACACAAGACTCGTATCTAAGTGTGGGGTCGGGGCTATATGTGTGACTGCTGGTTGTTATTTATCATAAGATTTAATGTTTCATGGACTACTTGATTGGGCGACTTTATCGACACTATAAACATTTTGAGAAAGTTTCTATTGAAGTACATATTATTCTTGCCTTTAATTTCACATTACAGAGGTGTAGCGACGTCGTCAAGTATACTGCACGCGAGGTTAGACGCGTGTTACGAACAGTGGAGACAGTTAGAGCGGGAACGCAAGAGGACCGAAGCGCGTCTCGCTCTCGCCTACCCGGGCAGGGCGGTGTCGTCATCCAACTCGATACCCGTGCCCCGGTTGCCTCCTTGTCCGACCAGAGTCGACAGGCTCACTGTGGACATGCTCCGGGAACATACCAAGGTACGGGTAGTAGACGCCAATGTAGGACATTGTTTAGATAAGGATTGATCTTGTCTACCTTTATGGATAACAATTGTGAGCATATTTAGTATAAGAAAATAAACCAGAGTCAACAAGCTCACCGTGGACATGCTCCGGGAACACCAAGGTGTGGGTAGTAGCCACCAACGTAGGACATTGTTTAGATAAGGATTGATCTTGTCTACCTTTATGGATAACAATTGTGAGCATATTTAGTATAAGAAAATAAACCAGAGTCGACAAGCTCACCGTGGACATGCTCCGGGAACACCAAGGTGTGGGTAGTAGCCACCAACGTAGGACATTGTTTAGATAAGGATTGATCTTGTCTACCTTTATGGATAACAATTGGGAGCATATTTAGTATAAGAAAATAAACCAGAGTCGACAAGCTCACCGTGGACATGCTCCGGGAACACCAAGGTGTGGGTAGTAGCCACCAACGTAGGACATTGTTTAGATAAGGATTGATCTTGTCTACCTTTATGGATAACAATTGTGAGCATATTTAGTATAAGAAAATAAACCAGAGTCGACAAGCTCACCGTGGACATGCTCCGGGAACACCAAGGTGTGGGTAGTAGCCACCAACGTAGGACATTGTTTAGATAAGGATTGATCTTGTCTACCTTTATGGATAACAATTGGGAGCATATTTAGTATAAGAAAATAAACCAGAGTCGACAAGCTCACCGTGGACATGCTCCGGGAACACCAAGGTGTGGGTAGTAGCCACCAACGTAGGACATTGTTTAGATAAGGATTGATCTTGTCTACCTTTATGGATAACAATTGTGAGCATATTTAGTATAAGAAAATAAACCAGAGTCGACAAGCTCACCGTGGACATGCTCCGGGAACACCAAGGTGTGGGTAGTAGCCACCAACGTAGGACATTGTTTAGATAAGGATTGATCTTGTCTACCTTTATGGATAACAATTGGGAGCATATTTAGTATAAGAAAATAAACCAGAGTCGACAAGCTCACCGTGGACATGCTCCGGGAACACCAAGGTGTGGGTAGTAGCCACCAACGTAGGACATTGTTTAGATAAGGATTGATCTTGTCTACCTTTATGGATAACAATTGGGAGCATATTTAGTATAAGAAAATAAACCAGAGTCGACAAGCTCACCGTGGACATGCTCCGGGAACACCAAGGTGTGGGTAGGAGCCACCAACGTAGGACATTGTTTAGATAAGGATTGATCTTGTCTACCTTTATGGATAACAATTGTGAGCATATTTAGTATAAGAAAATAAACCAGAGTCGACAAGCTCACCGTGGACATGCTCCGGGAACACCAAGGTGTGGGTAGTAGCCACCAACGTAGGACATTGTTTAGATAAGGATTGATCTTGTCTACCTTTATGGATAACAATTGGGAGCATATTTAGTATAAGAAAATAAACCAGAGTCGACAAGCTCACCGTGGACATGCTCCGGGAACACCAAGGTGTGGGTAGTAGCCACCAACGTAGGACATTGTTTAGATAAGGATTGATCTTGTCTACCTTTATGGATAACAATTGTGAGCATATTTAGTATAAGAAAATAAACCAGAGTCGACAAGCTCACCGTGGACATGCTCCGGGAACACCAAGGTGTGGGTAGTAGCCACCAACGTAGGACATTGTTTAGATAAGGATTGATCTTGTCTACCTTTATGGATAACAATTGGGAGCATATTTAGTATAAGAAAATAAACCAGAGTCGACAAGCTCACCGTGGACATGCTCCGGGAACACCAAGGTGTGGGTAGTAGCCACCAACGTAGGACATTGTTTAGATAAGGATTGATCTTGTCTACCTTTATGGATAACAATTGGGAGCATATTTAGTATAAGAAAATAAACCAGAGTCGACAAGCTCACCGTGGACATGCTCCGGGAACACCAAGGTGTGGGTAGTAGCCACCAACGTAGGACATTGTTTAGATAAGGATTGATCTTGTCTACCTTTATGGATAACAATTGTGAGCATATTTAGTATAAGAAAATAAACTAGAGTCGACAAGCTCACTGTGGACATGCTCCGGGAACACCAAGGTATGGGTAGTAGCCACCAACGTAGGACATTGTTTAGATAAGGATTGATCTTGTCTACCTTTATGGATAACAATTGTGAGCATATTTAGTATAAGAAAATAAACCAGAGTCGACAAGCTCACCGTGGACATGCTCCGGGAACACCAAGGTGTGGGTAGTAGCCACCAACGTAGGACATTGTTTAGATAAGGATTGATCTTGTCTACCTTTATGGATAACAATTGTGAGCATATTTAGTATAAGAAAATAAACCAGAGTCGACAAGCTCACCGTGGACATGCTCCGGGAACACCAAGGTGTGGGTAGTAGCCACCAACGTAGGACATTGTTTAGATAAGGATTGATCTTGTCTACCTTTATGGATAACAATTGGGAGCATATTTAGTATAAGAAAATAAACCAGAGTCGACAAGCTCACCGTGGACATGCTCCGGGAACACCAAGGTGTGGGTAGTAGCCACCAACGTAGGACATTGTTTAGATAAGGATTGATCTTGTCTACCTTTATGGATAACAATTGTGAGCATATTTAGTATAAGAAAATAAACCAGAGTCGACAAGCTCACCGTGGACATGCTCCGGGAACACCAAGGTGTGGGTAGTAGCCACCAACGTAGGACATTGTTTAGATAAGGATTGATCTTGTCTACCTTTATGGATAACAATTGGGAGCATATTTAGTATAAGAAAATAAACCAGAGTCGACAAGCTCACCGTGGACATGCTCCGGGAACACCAAGGTGTGGGTAGTAGCCACCAACGTAGGACATTGTTTAGATAAGGATTGATCTTGTCTACCTTTATGGATAACAATTGGGAGCATATTTAGTATAAGAAAATAAACCAGAGTCGACAAGCTCACCGTGGACATGCTCCGGGAACACCAAGGTGTGGGTAGTAGCCACCAACGTAGGACATTGTTTAGATAAGGATTGATCTTGTCTACCTTTATGGATAACAATTGTGAGCATATTTAGTATAAGAAAATAAACTAGAGTCGACAGGCTCACTTTGGACATGCTCCGGGAACACCAAGGTATGGGTAGTAGCCACCAACGTAGGACATTGTTTAGATAAGGATTGATCTTGTCTACCTTTATGGATAACAATTGTGAGCATATTTAGTATAAGAAAATAAACTAGAGTCGACAAGCTCACTGTGGACATGCTCCGGGAACACCAAGGTATGGGTAGTAGCCACCAACGTAGGACATTGTTTAGATAAGGATTGATCTTGTCTACCTTTATGGATAACAATTGTGAGCATATTTAGTATAAGAAAATAAACTAGAGTCGACAGGCTCACTGTGGACATGCTCCGGGAACACCAAGGTGTGGGTAGTAGCCACCAACGTAGGACATTGTTTAGATAAGGATTGATCTTGTCTACCTTTATGGATAACAATTGTGAGCATATTTAGTATAAGAAAATAAACTAGAGTCGACAAGCTCACTGTGGACATGCTCCGGGAACACCAAGGTATGGGTAGTAGCCACCAACGTAGGACATTGTTTAGATAAGGATTGATCTTGTCTACCTTTATGTATAACAATTGTGAGCATATTTAGTATAAGAAAATAAACTAGAGTCGACAGGCTCACTTTGGACATGCTCCGGGAACACCAAGGTATGGGTAGTAGCCACCAACGTAGGACATTGTTTAGATAAGGATTGATCTTGTCTACCTTTATGGATAACAATTGTGAGCATATTTAGTATAAGAAAATAAACTAGAGTCGACAAGCTCACTGTGGACATGCTCCGGGAACACCAAGGTATGGGTAGTAGCCACCAACGTAGGACATTGTTTAGATAAGGATTGATCTTGTCTACCTTTATGGATAACAATTGTGAGCATATTTAGTATAAGAAAATAAACTAGAGTCGACAGGCTCACTGTGGACATGCTCCGGGAACACCAAGGTATGGGTAGTAGCCACCAACGTAGGACATTGTTTAGATAAGGATTGATCTTGTCTACCTTTATGGATAACAATTGTGAGCATATTTAGTATAAGAAAATAAACTAGAGTCGACAAGCTCACTGTGGACATGCTCCGGGAACACCAAGGTATGGGTAGTAGCCACCAACGTAGGACATTGTTTAGATAAGGATTGATCTTGTCTACCTTTATGGATAACAATTGTGAGCATATTTAGTATAAGAAAATAAACTAGAGTCGACAGGCTCACCGTGGACATGCTCCGGGAACACCAAGGTGTGGGTAGTAGCCACCAACGTAGGACATTGTTTAGATAAGGATTGATCTTGTCTACCTTTATGGATAACAATTGTGAGCATATTTAGTATAAGAAAATAAACTAGAGTCGACAAGCTCACTGTGGACATGCTCCGGGAACACCAAGGTATGGGTAGTAGCCACCAACGTAGGACATTGTTTAGATAAGGATTGATCTTGTCTACCTTTATGGATAACAATTGTGAGCATATTTAGTATAAGAAAATAAACCAGAGTCGACAAGCTCACCGTGGACATGCTCCGGGAACACCAAGGTGTGGGTAGTAGCCACCAACGTAGGACATTGTTTAGATAAGGATTGATCTTGTCTACCTTTATGTATAACAATTGTGAGCATATTTAGTATAAGAAAATAAACTAGAGTCGACAGGCTCACTGTGGACATGCTCCGGGAACACCAAGGTATGGGTAGTAGCCACCAACGTAGGACATTGTTTAGATAAGGATTGATCTTGTCTACCTTTATGGATAACAATTGTGAGCATATTTAGTATAAGAAAATAAACTAGAGTCGACAAGCTCACTGTGGACATGCTCCGGGAACACCAAGGTATGGGTAGTAGCCACCAACGTAGGACATTGTTTAGATAAGGATTGATCTTGTCTACCTTTATGGATAACAATTGTGAGCATATTTAGTATAAGAAAATAAACTAGAGTCGACAGGCTCACCGTGGACATGCTCCGGGAACACCAAGGTGTGGGTAGTAGCCACCAACGTAGGACATTGTTTAGATAAGGATTGATCTTGTCTACCTTTATGGATAACAATTGTGAGCATATTTAGTATAAGAAAATAAACTAGAGTCGACAAGCTCACTGTGGACATGCTCCGGGAACACCAAGGTATGGGTAGTAGCCACCAACGTAGGACATTGTTTAGATAAGGATTGATCTTGTCTACCTTTATGGATAACAATTGTGAGCATATTTAGTATAAGAAAATAAACCAGAGTCGACAAGCTCACCGTGGACATGCTCCGGGAACACCAAGGTGTGGGTAGTAGCCACCAACGTAGGACATTGTTTAGATAAGGATTGATCTTGTCTACCTTTATGGATAACAATTGGGAGCATATTTAGTATAAGAAAATAAACCAGAGTCAACAAGCTCACCGTGGACATGCTCCGGGAACACCAAGGTGTGGGTAGTAGCCACCAACGTAGGACATTGTTTAGATAAGGATTGATCTTGTCTACCTTTATGGATAACAATTGGGAGCATATTTAGTATAAGAAAATAAACCAGAGTCGACAAGCTCACCGTGGACATGCTCCGGGAACACCAAGGTGTGGGTAGTAGCCACCAACGTAGGACATTGTTTAGATAAGGATTGATCTTGTCTACCTTTATGGATAACAATTGTGAGCATATTTAGTATAAGAAAATAAACCAGAGTCGACAAGCTCACCGTGGACATGCTCCGGGAACACCAAGGTGTGGGTAGTAGCCACCAACGTAGGACATTGTTTAGATAAGGATTGATCTTGTCTACCTTTATGGATAACAATTGGGAGCATATTTAGTATAAGAAAATAAACCAGAGTCGACAAGCTCACCGTGGACATGCTCCGGGAACACCAAGGTGTGGGTAGTAGCCACCAACGTAGGACATTGTTTAGATAAGGATTGATCTTGTCTACCTTTATGGATAACAATTGTGAGCATATTTAGTATAAGAAAATAAACCAGAGTCGACAAGCTCACCGTGGACATGCTCCGGGAACACCAAGGTGTGGGTAGTAGCCACCAACGTAGGACATTGTTTAGATAAGGATTGATCTTGTCTACCTTTATGGATAACAATTGGGAGCATATTTAGTATAAGAAAATAAACCAGAGTCGACAAGCTCACCGTGGACATGCTCCGGGAACACCAAGGTGTGGGTAGTAGCCACCAACGTAGGACATTGTTTAGATAAGGATTGATCTTGTCTACCTTTATGGATAACAATTGTGAGCATATTTAGTATAAGAAAATAAACCAGAGTCGACAAGCTCACCGTGGACATGCTCCGGGAACACCAAGGTGTGGGTAGTAGCCACCAACGTAGGACATTGTTTAGATAAGGATTGATCTTGTCTACCTTTATGGATAACAATTGGGAGCATATTTAGTATAAGAAAATAAACCAGAGTCGACAAGCTCACCGTGGACATGCTCCGGGAACACCAAGGTGTGGGTAGTAGCCACCAACGTAGGACATTGTTTAGATAAGGATTGATCTTGTCTACCTTTATGGATAACAATTGGGAGCATATTTAGTATAAGAAAATAAACCAGAGTCGACAAGCTCACCGTGGACATGCTCCGGGAACACCAAGGTGTGGGTAGTAGCCACCAACGTAGGACATTGTTTAGATAAGGATTGATCTTGTCTACCTTTATGGATAACAATTGTGAGAATATTTAGTATAAGAAAATAAACTAGAGTCGACAAGCTCACTGTGGACATGCTCCGGGAACACCAAGGTATGGGTAGTAGCCACCAACGTAGGACATTGTTTAGATAAGGATTGATCTTGTCTACCTTTATGTATAACAATTGTGAGCATATTTAGTATAAGAAAATAAACTAGAGTCGACAGGCTCACTTTGGACATGCTCCGGGAACACCAAGGTATGGGTAGTAGCCACCAACGTAGGACATTGTTTAGATAAGGATTGATCTTGTCTACCTTTATGGATAACAATTGTGAGCATATTTAGTATAAGAAAATAAACTAGAGTCGACAAGCTCACTGTGGACATGCTCCGGGAACACCAAGGTATGGGTAGTAGCCACCAACGTAGGACATTGTTTAGATAAGGATTGATCTTGTCTACCTTTATGGATAACAATTGTGAGCATATTTAGTATAAGAAAATAAACTAGAGTCGACAGGCTCACCGTGGACATGCTCCGGGAACACCAAGGTGTGGGTAGTAGCCACCAACGTAGGACATTGTTTAGATAAGGATTGATCTTGTCTACCTTTATGGATAACAATTGTGAGCATATTTAGTATAAGAAAATAAACTAGAGTCGACAAGCTCACTGTGGACATGCTCCGGGAACACCAAGGTATGGGTAGTAGCCACCAACGTAGGACATTGTTTAGATAAGGATTGATCTTGTCTACCTTTATGGATAACAATTGTGAGCATATTTAGTATAAGAAAATAAACTAGAGTCGACAGGCTCACTGTGGACATGCTCCGGGAACACCAAGGTATGGGTAGTAGCCACCAACGTAGGACATTGTTTAGATAAGGATTGATCTTGTCTACCTTTATGGATAACAATTGTGAGCATATTTAGTATAAGAAAATAAACTAGAGTCGACAGGCTCACTGTGGACATGCTCCGGGAACACACCAAGGTATGAGTAGTAGCCACCAATGTGTTTGTGAATTGATTATATTGTTAGATAAGCATTGGTCTTGTCTTCCTTTATGGGTAACTATACAATACTGTTATTCTGTGTGCGCATATATATAGGATAGGTAGGATTGATTTTCTCTGCTTGTGTGGGTAATAAGATAATCTTATGATATTACTTAGCGTAGAAAAATTTGGGTATACAGTAAACATAACTGAGTCATAGTAAAGTAAATTACATAGTGTATTTTTCCAAAATGTCGAGCAAAACTAAGTTTGTTGTTTGTGTAAGTTATAATATTTATAGAGGCGATAAAGTAATTATATTTCCTTTTAATGATTACTTATGATGTCAATTCGTTATAGAAATTAATTTTAGACTTTATTTTTTGTATAAAAATGTATTCATTTTTATTACAGGTACTAACATTAATGGGCAAGATGGAAACATTACGGGCGAGTGTGTGTGTGGCACAAAACAAGAAGCCTAACAAGCCTGAAGACCCCAAGATCACGGTGTTGAAGCGAGGACAAGAGAACGTGGCGAGTGAGAAAGAGACGGGAGTCGATCCCGCGACCTTCGACCCTTCCACGTGGCGGGATGACATCAACAGCTTGGTCGACATGTGAGTGCATTTAAAAAATTTACTTGTACGAGAATTGAAACTGTTCGCGATGAACAAAAGAAAAGTTTGGATTTAGTGAAATTCTTGTATTTCTTGATATATTTAATTATCGTACAACGAATCGACTTGTTTAGTATAACTGTTGTGTGCAAGTGTCTGTATGTGACGTAGGTTTGTGTGACTGGTGTGATTAGTGGAGTGACGCCGATACCGACGACTGAGTTGTTTGGCGTAGACAGAAACTAAATCTTAAATGTATTAAAATATAATATAGCCAATATAATTATCGCTTGCTTTAACGGTGAAGGAAAACATCGTGAGGAAACCTGCATACCTGAGAATTCTCATAGGAATTTCGAGGGTATGTGAAGTCTACCAACTCGCATTAGGCCTGCGTGGTGGACTAAGGCCTAACCCCTCTCATTAGTACAAGAGACCTGTGCCCAGCAGTGGGACAATGTTTAATACAGGGCTAGAACTATATGTTATACAAATGCGCCACCGAGGCAGTCTAAAAAATATATACATTAGTTTAGTTTGTATTTGTATTGTTATGTGTCAGCGCGCCACACAGCGAAGTCGAGAGCGCTATGATGTCGTGGCGCGGCGCCGTGTGCGTGGTGCAGGCCGCGCGCCGCAGGGAGCTCGCGCCGCATCGGGACCCGCGGGACCCTCGGGACCCACGAGACCCACGGCAGAGGCAGAGGCCGGACCGTAAGTTGTATTCCACTAGCTGTTGTTGATTTTTTTTTATACCACGATGGTGGCAAACAAGCTTACGGTCCGTCTGATAAGCGGTTACCTATATACCGGTGATCTATACTACCTGTTGTTGATGCGGACTACCTATTGTTGATGCGGACTACCTATTGTTGATCCTTATTACCTTCTGTCAATCCATACTACCTGTTGTTGATACTTACAACCTGCTGTAGTTCCAAAATACCTGGTGTTGGTTTACTCTACCTTCTGTTGATCTGTACTACCTACTGTTGATGTGTACTACCTGCTATTGATACACACTACCTACTGTTGATCATAATAAAAGACAGTTATTAAGCATTCCCAGAGACTCGCCGAGTTTCATTACTCGGTGTCGAAAAAATGCGTGCCATTGTTGATACTGGATAAATAAGAGTTACAATGGCGGGTGTGTGGGCGGGATAGTCTCGTTGTTGATCCATACTACCTGCTATTGATCTATACTACCTACTGTTGATTGACACTACCTGCTGTTGATCCTTACTACCTGGTGTTGATTCACACTACCTGTTGTTGATCTGTACTACCTGCTATTGATCCTTACTACCTACTATTGATTCTTACTACCTGGTGTTGATTCACACTACCTGCTGTTGATCTTTACTACCTTTTGTTGATCCTTACTACCTGTTATTGATTCACATTTCACACCACCAGCTATTGATTCACATTCCTTTTTTTTGTACCTGATGTTAAATGCAGTGCCGTATCAGGTAGCGAGAGACAACCTATCCCTCGCTACTCAACACAATCATGCCGGCTTGCTGTTTAGCTTCTTCACACTACGCCTAAAGGACCCAGGATCATAGGAAGGAGTCGTGCCCAGCAGTGGAACAATGTTTAATTCAGGGCTAGTATTATAATTTTTATAATGGTTACACTTCGGCCTACCCCTTCGGGGATTACAGGCGTGAGTGTATATGTATGTACATTGTTGCAGCGATCTTGCAACTGGCGGAAGCTGTCCGTCAGTTGGGCGCGTGCGCACGACGAGCCAGAGCCGCCATGTGGAGTGACCTCACTCTCACTGTCGCACTCGCGCAACACCACGCGGACAGAGCCAACACCAGCGCCAATACCAACGCCAATACCAACACCAACGCCAATACCAACACCAACAACACTGCCACCGCTGTCACAGCTGAAAAAGCGGTAAGTGATTGAGTATACTGACGATTACACATAGTAAATTTCACTAACAATCAGTGAGAATGATGACGAATGGTTAGTGAGAATGATGAATGGTTGGGGAGAATAATGACGAATGGTTGGTGAGAATAATGACGAATGGTTGGTGAGAATAATGACGAGTGGTTGGTGAGAATAATGACGAATGGTTGGTGAGAATAATGACGAATGGTTAGTGAGAATAATGACGAATGGTTGGTGAGAATAATGACAAAAAGTTAGTGAAATTAATGACGAAAAGTCAGTGAGAATTGTGACAAATGGTCAGTGAGAATATTATCTAATAGTTGAGAAAATGTCATTATTCTCAACTATTAGATAATATTCTTACTTATATAAGTGATGCAATTTAATTATTTAAATGGAAATATATCTCTTAATCTTAATTTTTATTCTTCATTAATGTTTTCTATTATATTTGTGTTTGTAGAGTGAAAATGTCCAGAAGAGCAGTCCTCAAGCGCCGACGATAGAAGCCACGCCGGAGCCCAACACTAGCTCGTCCAGTCAGAGCTCGAAACAAACCAGTGACGCTAAAGAGGTAATAAATACACCCAAAATTCACCTTCATGGTTAAATATGAACGGACCACACAATCGGGGGAAAATTAATTCATAATAATTATTTAATGGACATTGTTATTTACAATTTTATATTTTTTAGTTTAATATAACATAACTATGTTAAAATTTGCCTATATTTGGTTTTATGAGTTTGTATTGAGCTTTTCTCTGTTTGTAACTAACTAGATGATGCCCGCGGTTCCGCCCGCGTGTAGGTTATTTTTAAGAAGAAAAGGTACACAATGGAGGCATCTAAAGCTATTACACCTTTCTAAATTTTGCTATCCTACAGGACGCGTGCATTTTTTCGGGATCAAAAGTGACCTATGTTATTTTCTGATCCCTAAACTGCCACTGTCCAAAAAATCATGTCGATCCCTTGCTCTGTGATAAACTAAACTATCCCACGGGAACTGTACATTTCCGGGATAAAAAGTAGCCTATGTGCTATTCCAGACTATAATCTATCTCTGTGCCAAATTTCAACCAGATTGAGTAACAAACATCCATCCAAACATTCGCATAGTAGGATTAAGAAAATGTTGTAGTTAGTACAATCATTTCCCATTATTTATTTACACTATCAGTTAAGACTTAATGTGCTGCTCTTTATTGTTTCAAATAAAGAAAAAAACCATGGAACACAAAAAACATACATACCATAAGTCCACCTTATTTACCCCTTTGGACACATGAACTTACCCCAAAACTTATTTCCAGGAGAAACAAACAGACACAAAGACCGAACCAAAGCCGGACGCAAACAAGCAGACAAATAAACAGACAGACAAGGAGAAGAACCGCCGCACACAATACAGGAAGGTGAATGGACGAAACGATTTCTACCAAAAAAACCAGAGGTACGATAACAGGTTTATGCACAACAGGCATCCGTACCATTACCTAGCTACGGGACCTATTAATTAAAAGTGGTACCATGTATGGAATGCCGGTTAGATTCCAGTCAAAATATCCCATGTAACGTTTGACTAAAACACTTTGAGTTGTGTAAAATCAATGACTATATACACTTAAATTGATTTATGACAATGTTAAATAATTAAACTAAGTGGTACCTTGTATGAATGCCGGTTAGATTCCAGTCAATACCCCATGGTCCAAAAAAAACCAGATGAAATGAGTCGTATAAATTATCGGTTATCTACACTTAGTGATTTATGACTTTACAAAGATATTAATATGTGTGTAATGTAATCTATGGGCATTTCTATAAAATGTTGAAATGTGAGAAATATTTTTTAAAAATACAGCCAAAAGACACACAGCCCCCAAACTAGATCAATTATCAGCTACTAGGGACTACAGTTCCAAAACCACACCCGAAACAAATATATGTCTATATTTGTTTCGGTGCGGGCACGGGACCTTTTTTTTTCTTCTTTTTTTTGGTGCCTCGATAGGCAGACGAGCAGACGGGCCACCTGATGGTAAGTAGTCACCGCCGCCCATAGACTTCTGCAATGCCAGGGCACAGCAAAGCCGCTGCCTACCGTTGAAGGACTACTCTTTCTAAGCCTCGTTTAAAGAAGGAAACGTACTTCACAAAATGGTGGATAGCTTTTGATTTTATACGACTCGAATTAGAAATTGAAAAGCGATTGAAATATTGAAGGTAACCAAATAGTGACTACATGGTGAAAAAATAAATGTTACAAGTTAGCCAGTGTATATCCAGTTTGTTTGAACAGCATGTGTGCCATCCAGTGAAGTGTAGTAATTACTACACTTGCGGTATCCAATCATACAAGGTATCACATAAATATGACGATTTTGATAGCATTATATTATATGACAATTGAACTAAATTCCCTAATTAGTTAAAAGTTACTAATTGAAAATAAATACTCATTGATATACATATAAATAAAAATTCACAATAACTAAAATTATTAATACATTTAAATCATATTCATACAAAAAGTATAGTCAAAAAAGTCCTAAGATATCTGTCAGCGAATTTCATCCACAGATAATAAAATATCGACAGTTGACTATTTATTTGATTTAAGCGGCTTATTGCTATATTGATTTAAATATTCGGAATTAGCAAATTTTTAGGCATCTTTTGAGCCTAGTTTAATTTTTTTTGTGCACTTAAACCAACTGTTATAACAGGGCTAATATTTTCAGCATTATTTTCTAAAATGATTAGAAAATAATGTTTATAAATGCACGAAAATAAGTCATAAAGATGCACATAGCTTATTACACTACTCTACTAAAATCCACGCTATAGTTTTTATTTGTGTTTTTTTTTTCAAAAAACTTTAAATTTCTCTCCTGTAACTTTTAAAAAATGCCGCTTAAATCAAGTAGCACGCCAACCAACGATATAATTTTAAGGTCCTAAAAGTATATACATTTCATCTATGGCCATGATTGTAAAAAATAAAGAAATCACTCAAACCACAGTTTAAAAGTATTAATAATTAACTTCTAAATAATTAATCAGTTTAATATATGTGAAATATCAACAATTATAATTATACTATAATGCTATCATATCGTGAAGTTGACGGTGTATTTTTTAAGGCAGCTAGACTTCTGTATGACAGTATTTATATTATCGAATCGAGAGGTTTGTCTGTAAGTTGGCCGACTAGTTGCTCGACTGGTTCACTGACATTAATGTTTCTGACAGATAGAGCAAGTTTATAAGTTGGCCGACTAGTTGCTCGACTGGTTCACTGACATTAATGTTTCTGACAGATCGAGCAACTCTATGAGTTGGCCGATTAGTTGCTCGACTGACATTAATGTTTCTGTGACAGATCGAGCAAGTCTATGAGTTAGTCGACTAGTTGCTCGACTGACATTAATGTTTCTATGACAGATCGAGCAATAAATCCGAAAACTGATTACACAATCGATTCGATACATTTACATAAAGTACCAAATGTTGGACCTACGATAGATCTAACACTACTAATATGCACTAGAAATGTAGTATTTACTCGGTCTAAGAATATAGTCCAAATATTCTAACAGAAATTGGGACGGAATGGTTCAGTCTAGGGCGGAATTGATTTTACCCCAACGGGATTTTAAAGTCTTAGTGAAAGTAGCCCTTAGATTTCCTAAAGTTAATAATTTGTGGGGCCTTGAGACATGCTTTTAATGGATAGAATTGGACTAAATATACGTAAAAATACAAAAAGCCATAATGGATGCAAGCCATTTTCATTTGCATTGATGCAAGAATATCATATCAACAATAACAAAGCTATTTATAACATTACGAAATACACTTTTTGGTACGAATGCATTTAATATGTACACATGGCGGAATTATTATTTAAAAGTTACGTTATATGGTCGCTAGATGGCGTTGTTTGTTTAATGTTCCACCCTACTAATTACAGATTTTTTTACTGCTTAAAGATCATGCATATTAATTCACTTGCAATAATAACTATGAATAATATATAATTTTTACGAATTTCTGGACCGAGGTAAAAATTGGGGTAGCTTCAAAAGTTAAAAATTTTCTCAGTTCCACCGTGTGTACATCCAAAACTAGAAAGTGTGCGTAATATCATTACTAAAACAGGTATATTAGAGACCACGTATATTAATATATGAGAAAAAATAATAATTTATAATCATTCTATATGTGTGTAGAATTAGTATCGCCGTTATCCCTACACCTTTGCGTAATCGTGCTTCGCTCGGTATAAGTATTACTCGTTGATTGGCTAGATTGTGGATGACACTTGCCAAAAAAAACGTTTTTTCAAGTCCGGTGTGAGTGGATCTCTAAAAACCCCCCTTGTCCGTGTGAAAATGGGAAACAATATTTTTTACTTCCACATCGGCGTAGAGAAATGGTACAAATGGTAGAATGTGGTAGAAATTTTATTCGTACGGCAACACTGGTAGATATGTCCCCGTAACTTCCTCTTTCTAGTCAATGAGCAAATGTTGGCTGAATGTATTGCGTTGCGCTCACACCGGACAAGTAAAAAAATAATAAACCTTAATTAAAAATGTGATGTTTCTACGTATAGTTAAAACTCTAGTTGACACTATTTTAATATATTATCAATTTCGTGCGAATAACAAAGATTTGTGAGGGAAAGAGATATTAGTTACAATGAAGTTTTGAACTTTAGCTTGTAAGTGTACTGGTGTTTAATTTATTTGGTGTAAATTTAACGATGGGTCGGTGTGGTTTATTTTGTCAATTTACGCGATGATGATCAACATCACGATGTTGGTAAACATGTGACGTACAAGTTACATTGCACTTGTGTTCTCTAACCGCTTATAAATGTGTGGCGAAGCCAAATGTATTAGAATTAGGGCCAAAATGAATTGACTTACGGTTTCTTGGTTTAGTTATTATTTGCATACAACAGTCGGGATGTGCGTGGCGTACTGCGTAGTATTAGCTACGCAGGATGCGTGTAGAGTACTACAGTCGTAGCACTTCGGCTACGATATGCTTATTCTACGACGAATAGACGTAGCGTATGTATACTACGCTGGTCACATCTACGTCGTATGATACTGGATGCGTGCTACGACGCTCGCATCCACAGAAACAGTGCACAAATATGTTGTTATTATACATAATGACGGTAAATAACCAAATTGTTATTGAATAGGTTTAATTCGACATCTTCCATATATCGTTCGTTAGCTTTAAGATGGTGTTTAGTTATTATTGTTGTGAGTTTTTATTTCTTTTATATTTACTTCCTACTCTCGTTCGTTTGAAATGACACAGTCGCGCGACCGGTTTCTGTGAAGGGATATTCCATTTTGTGATATTATTGACACACAAAAAGCATAAAATGAATTAATGATCTTAAAAAATTTAAATTATTTGCTGTATTTTTTATATAGCTTGGCTGTTTGCCACACATTTTTTTGGAATTATTAATATCAAGTATATTTTGAACTTTAAATGAATTAAATTCAAATATCAGACTGATTGATATAATTATATTGACGATGTATATAATGTGTGAAGCGACCAAGACATATTTGTTCGTTTTTTTATTAAATACTTATTCTTCACTGAAACCGCTCGTCGCGACAGATATAAAGAACTAATTTATTTAATTAAATATAGTGCCTTTTCGATAAGCATGCATCCTGTTGAAATTTAAAATATCCTAGTGCATGAGGATTATTTTTTTTGTTCTCATATGACATTCAAAATGGCATTTTTTTCCAATATTGTTGACTTTAGTAGGTGTTAATTTGTGGTGCGTGGATCTTAGAATAAAGTCCCAAAAACTCAGGATATGTAAAAAAATATTGCTATCCTAAGAAATCAAGTAACTTAGAAGTCACTTTAAAAGATAATAGGCCAAATAATAGTGAATGCAAACTACCTTTCTTACCATTATCACTAGGATTTGATGTTCTTTAATTTCAAATTTAACTAATAATTGACCTTTGACACACACCACAAGTTAATACAATTTAGGGGGTTGGTGTTCAACATATGCCCTAGGTACACGAATTCAGTGCAATATTTTAATTGTTTTTATTTATTTTCCAAATATCATATTTTCTTTATTTTTACTGAAATTCAATCTTAGGCTTGATCACATTTGAATTTCAATGTCTTAGCCATGATGAGTTATGAATTATAAATGTTTTATAGGGGATTTAGTAAAAGGACAATACATAAGTGATATATCTGAGGGATTGATTCTATTCTAACTACATCCAACTTGTTAAAATCTCATTTAGTGAGCTTAAAGCCATCGTGTTTGAGCCAAATATAAATTCAGTTGTTAAAGATAAAGTCATCTTTTTGTTTCCAATATATTACTATATAACCATTATGGTAAATAAATAAACATTAAACAACTCAAAACAAGTGTTGTTTTAGAAACGCCCTTTAACTCTGTTACTTTCACTAAACAAGATAAATTTGGTTGAGTTATAGAATACCCAAGAAATTGTCTGACCCCATAGTTACATAAAAATATATTATTAACTTATGTAATATTCTTGTCATAAAATAAAACAAAAATATTATTAATTTATGTAACACAAAATAATATAAAAATTCCCATATGTTAAAAAAACTTGAGAAAAAGTAATTTTATATAAGCCACAAGTTTTAGTAAAAAGTATAATTTCCTACTATTTTTAATTCCTTGAAACTATTATTTTTGTTTGAGTGAATAAAATTTTCAAGGCTATTGAAGTGGATTAAAATATTATGAACGGTAGGATCAATAAGTCATTCTAAGACCAAATCAGCGATTTCATTTCTAAATCCATTGCAGCTACAAATTTGCAGATTATTTTGACTGATACATAATATCTGTACTAATTGGGGTATTTTTTGAATAGCTTGGTGCTTTTTTGAAGTTATTTCAAATAAAATTGGGGTAAGGCGGTACGAAGTTACCCCATGCCTATATTTTCTATTGTTAGTCTAAATATTTATTTAACGTGTATATAAATAATGAATTATAATACAACACCAACCCCAGTTTGACGTTTCCATGTTTAATGTTTTAAAAGATATATTAGTACAATGAAAAATCGCACTTAGATGTAGTCCAGAGTTTTTATTCTTGTTTTTATTATAATATAAGCGCAACATATAGAGTTTAGTTTTTTTTCTTTTTTTATATTAGTTTGTATTTTTTTTCAAGTACCTTTTCTCGACGGTGACTGACATACAGTACTTCGGATTGTGACTGGGCTAATGATGAAATTAATTAAGCTTAACGCTTACCTAGACAGCCTTCGTGGCGCAGTAAGCGAGTAGCCGGCTGTGAAACGAGACGCCGTGGGTTCGATTCCCACACCGGGACAAATGTTTGTGTGACAGACAGACATTTGTGTCCGGGGTCTGGGTGTTGAGACCAAAAGTCTCTCATAGTCCTTGATATCCACAACATAAGACTCGTATCTTACTGTGGGGTCGGGGCTATATGTGTGACTGTATGGTATTATTTATTTACCTGATCTGACCCTTTAGTCTATAAAAAAGTATAACAAGAAAACAATTTAAATTTTTAAGCTGTTTAATTGCTTTCAATGGTGTTCAAAGCTCATATTTTGTACTACGTTTGGATAAATATATTTTTATATCTGAAATTAATCCCGTTTCAACTTCTTTGAAATGTTTAATACCAAAAAGAATTGTCAAGTTAAACGATAATATCGCGGTAATAAAACATTATTGCATAATCGATAATTTTATATTTGATAGTACCCTATTAATTATAGAGTATTACTACTTAACAAACATTTATGAATAACTCAAACATTGGTCCAGTCACAACAAACCAGTACTAAAATAATATTCTTTTCCAACGTTGCCATATGACAGAAACTGTTTACCTCAAAATCAAATTTGCAAATTAATTTACACATTGATTTGGATTTTTTATTCACCTTCCACAACGCGCAATTGTTACGGTACTTTTAAGATTGCACGGCTTAGAGAAATGATAGATCAATTTAAATGATTTTTGGCTGTCACATAGTATTGGCTGTGCTGAATAAGAATTGGCATTTTTTGCCTTGGACGGCTTTTAGTTCTATAAATCTCCCAAGCTTTGTATAATGTGGAATATAAATTGTATTTGCTTAGGAAATGTGCAATTTAAGCGTGTTTTTTCTCATCATCGAGACATTTTCTATATACTAGTCTCACAGAGTATACCTACTTATATATAAATAAACATAAAAGACATATAAAGTTCTGTTACAGAATATTATTTACTATGACAACTGAAGTATATGTCTTGTGGACCGAATCATTTTTATGACAAATGCCGCCAAGTGGGGTAATTGGGGTGAATTGAGACGAAACTTATTACACAGACAAAATTAAATATTTTTTTAGCCGATTCTTGTCCAAATGTTATAGAATTAGCGTATTTTTTAGTTGATAGCAGTTAAATCAGTTTAATTGCTTAAAAGATCCAGTCTTGTCCCGATTCACTCCATTTTATGGTCTATAGTTAAAAAAAAGAATATGCCAAACTGTATTAAAAATATTCAGTGCAGCCAACAATTTATTTACATAGTTAATATAAAGATGAATTTTATTTATTACACGAATTATTGTTTACATTGTAGTGCACGTCGGCTATGAGTTGAATTCATTACGGATTTAGTTTTCAAATTAGTGTAAATTAATGTAAGGACATTCTTAAAAGTGCCACTGTATGCTTCTCTCGAATTATTTGGTTATGTTTTTGTGGCATTGTCTTTTACTCTTGCTTATAAATAATATAATTACTTTAAAAATAATTGTGTTTCTATTGAAGGAAAGGATACACTCAATAAATAAATTGGGGTACTAATTTTCCCTGAATTTTATTAAAAATAAATATATTTTTCCCCTTACTAGCTAAAGCAACCTTCTAAAGTGTTAGTCAACTTATAAAAAGACAATTCCATAAAATATGCCAATGAAGCCTAAAGTTATTGTTTAGCTCAATATCGTTCCTTCCGTCCAGTTTCGGAATTTTCACATAGCATAAGCTTCCCGAATGCATTTCTGTCCGAAAATGAAAAACCGACAAAAAAAATATCTCCACGCTTGTTTTTCTAACATTTACTAATTTAAGTTATATATATATATATATTCTGATACTTCTCGACCAACGCTTAAATACAGCATATCTATAAGAATTATTGTGTGATAACCTAATTGTAATATCTTTTAGTCCCTACGAAGATGTGTTTTCTATAATACCAAAACTCTGTACTTAATTTATATAGTGGACGCTTATGGGTATATGTTAAGTGGACACATAATATACCTTAACGGGGAATGAACGTACGTCCTTTCACATGTGAGTCGCTATCTACATGTGTAAGTATATTGAGGTGCTAGTACGAGATGCGACGGGTCTTGGTGTAGATAGTGCATTCTATATCGGTGTTGTGTTTGGTGAAATGGGGTCAATTTTTAACCCCAAATTCAAATTGGGGTAATATCAGCACCACAGTGTAAGGTTCTAAATTATGGGGTAATTTCCGGCCTTTGTTTGGAAAAATGTGTTAGAAATTCCCATTAAGTTACATAATTAATACTTGAATTTAGGGTTCTAGATTTTGATGTTATATTGAGGCCACTTTTAACTATAATAATAAATTTCAGTGTAATTTTTTCGGGGTAATTTGGGTCTTATTTTATTACGTTAACTCTAATTTTAGTGAAAACTCGCCAGCTTTCGTGACACTATTTTTTTAAAAGTTTATACAGCATGCTTTGTTTTAGTTTGACTTTAAAAACCCAGTGATTATCCATCAGAATATTATAGCCCCAACTTATACTCAACCTATAGCCGTCCACCGTTGGACGTAGGCCTCCCCAAATTGGTAGCAAAAATACACTGACTTAAGAAAATTAAACTCTTAAACATATATGAGACATATAGAAAACATAGGTATTAATTATGTATGTACATCTCCGTTTGTTATTTTTTTATCTTTATGCACCTACCCTGCTTATCTCTGCGTCATTTAAGGTTGACTGGGAGAGAATACCGCTGGTATTAAGTCCGCGTATATAAAGTGTATAAATAAATAAAACATTTCACCAAACACGACCGCCAGTAAAAGTCATATATTTACCTAAGAGAACTTATACGAACGCTAGAATTTGTAGTTAGATAATGCATGATCGTGTGTATAGCGGTTGTTATATTTATGTTTTCTTCGTTGAATAGTCAATGTTTAGCATGAGATGTTAAATCCCACTCCGCAGTTTATGCTCCACAAAATCCTGTACGTACAAAATGTTTGACTCACTACGCTAGATTTACTGTTAGAATGTTTTTAGAATGTAGGCGGTATAGAAAGTTGGTTATTCGCAAGACTGGGGTATAATGGTTCTTTTATTTGCTTGACCTTTTCACGCATTGGATATTTACTACCGCGGTTTTAAATTGACGGTTTTGTACGCAGCGCTTAACGACATGCCTAACAGCCTCGCGCTAGAAATAATATCATTGATAAACTTGTCGGTTTTAAATCCGCGGTTTTGCAGTGATATACTGCACCGGCGAGTCAAAACAGAAATTTTATTTTAACAAAGCTTATACGGTATCTCTATTAACTTATTTAATGTAATTTTTTGCACCGGCAATATAATTTTAGTGTTCGTTAATGGAGGAAAATTCAATCGATATTTTGTTAATTATAAGATAAATGACATTTAAGAATGGTCGATGGTTCCGCCAACCAATGACGTTGTTTCTAAAACGAATAATGAAATAATCGAGTGATCGATCAATCGAAACATCCTAATAAAAAAATAAGATTTTAATAAATGGATCGTTTATTCAGTTCGGTATTTATTTAGATCTGAATAATTTTAAAATAAGTGGAATATGTTCCAATGCGTGAAAGGTCAAGGTCGATTCCACATTTGTTATTTTTGGCGGGCGGTTGCCGCATTTCGCGTTTCACGATGTTCCTGTACACAGTCGCTTCAGTCCCGAGTCGGGACACATTGATTTATCTGAATGTGGATCAATATTAGAGCTTTATCGAATTTGATAATAATTTACGGATGAGGAGAATATTTACAAAAAAGAAAAAAAATGAAAAAATAAATTATCAAAGTGGTAGAAGAGAATTCACTCCTAGATCGATATTCCTGCAAGATTGTGTAACGTAGTTGAATTTTTTTATCTATTTTAAAACGATGTTAGATGTTTAGGGGAAGTGGGGGAGAGTTTGCCACTAGTTTCGAGGTTAGGTTAGGTGGATACGGCCCTAAAGCTTATAGAACGAATCTAATAGTTAAATGTTTTTAAATATTACTGTGCATGGTTACATGGGTTTAGAACAAATTTGTATTTAGCGTAATCGTTGTGCCCCTTTTCCATTACGGTGTACGTTGTTATATAATTGCACAAAATACTCTTACATTTTTAAATACCCACTTTTCGAAGTTATACTTCTTTAGGCGCGTTATAAAAAAATGATGACGAGTGACATTTTGAGATGCGCGTGACACAAAAGTAACACTCTGAAGCAAATCGAATAAAACAACCCGGAATATGTCACTCGAGACGGGAAATGTTGACGTTTGAGATTTCTATGTAAGGTTGGCGGGTAGGCTCATTTTTAACCGACTTCAAAAAAAGGAGGAGGTTATCAATTCGTCTGAAACTTTTTTTAATATTTGCATGCAATTAATAACAATTTTTAATGATGCCAAAGAAGTATAACTTCTCACGCGCGTACATAAGTACACGCACCCATTTTTATATTGTGCCGCCGGGGTGAGGTCATGGATTCTCGTTTGACCTTAGTCGCGTATAGTATTCGTAGTATGAGTGGACAATAAAGGTGGTCAATCGTGTTAGCCATTGTGATACGTTAATGTACGGGTCACATGACCTGTGCGTGCCACCATGGTTTTTTAAACTTCTCTAATAGTTATAAGTTTTAACATCGCTTCAGTGAGTTGCCGCCGCTGCGGTGTTTTCTATACGATATTATAGTGGATTTTAATATATTTTGAGCAGTTTAGTGTGCATAGTGAACTAATATTTTTGCTACTCAAATGTCGTGCGGTGAACGTTTCTGTCCAATAATAAAGGAATGGCATCACGTTGTTTGCGTTTGTTTTTTTGTACACGCGAGAACCAAGATCTGGTTTAAACGATTTGAAAAAATAAATAACGCAATGGTAATACAGGATTTATTTTGCCAGTTCCTCTTAAATGTAAGTGAGAATTTCTAAAAATATTTAATAGTCTGTAAGTGTTGGTATATTATTTTTTACATTGTAGTTGTTCCGGTGTAAGTACAGAAGTATTAATAGGGTAGTTTCCTGTGTTTAATTTTGTACATTATTCGATATGCAACCGAATATAATACGCAAAAGAAACTCGCTTGCGAAAACAGAATCAAATTTTTCTTGGAAAATTAGTACACAATATTTATTTTAAATATTGGTATGAGCAAAAATGGTTGCGTATTGGGAACATATCGCTATCTCCCTCGCACAACGGCACAGCAATGGCCATTCTGAGAACCGTGACGTCACGGGACATATGCATGCTTTTACTGTCATTTGACAATTACCCCTTCCAGCAGATTTGAATGGCGTCTAATTTACTTATATTGGTTTAGATTCATAAAATTATTTCGATAATAGGTTTTAGATAATGTAACATGTTGAATAAATTAATAAAAAGAATCGAGCCAACTACCCTATTATGCTCGTGTATTTTTTCTTTTGTCACCTTCGTTGAGGGGAGGTGCGCGCCGTATGGATTTGTTTTCATAAAAAATGTGCAGTTAGTTTTTAATTCTGGTGCTGAATTGACACCAATTATATGTTTATATTTGTTAATTTGTAACTTTAAGCGTAACACGGTGAATGTATTGGGATGGTGTGTGCCGATTGATTTTTTTTATCGTTTAAGACGATTTTCTATAAGTTTTATATGATTATTGCATTTTATGTGACTACTCAACTATGTACTAGTTTTATTTATCAGTAAAAGTGTATTGGTCTTTTTTAAGGTTTAATATTGTGACGTCATAAGTTTAAAAATAACATTGAAAATGATATAAGAAAAAATTACAAATGTGCTCAATCGGCACCAAACAAGCAGCTTTTTGTAAGGTGATTAGTAAATAAAAAAATGAAATCTCACTACGTTTGATCCGTAATAACGTATTAATAAAAATTTACGTGATGTATTAACATGGTGAATGAATTACGAATGTGTGCACCATCGAGATCTGTAATAATTGTGATAAAGCCATCTGGTATCTATGTTTCAAAACTGTAGCTCGCTTTGTCAAATTGCAATAACTTAAATGAGTACAGACTAATAATAAGTAAAGTTTTTTAATTCATAAAAAGTACACCGACTTCAATAAAAAACAAATTATGCGTCACTATAAAATTTTAGGGTTTCCCTTGATTTTTCTGAGATCCCATAATCAGATCCTGACTTGGTGCCAATGGAACCACCTGGGAAGTATAGCCTTTTAAACAAAAAATAAATTCTCGAATCGGTCCAGAAGTCTTCAAGTAATCGGGTAACATACATAAAAAAAGATTCCTCCTTTTTTGAAGTCGGTTAAAAATGCATTAAAAAAGGTTTTGGTAGTCCTCTAAACCAATCTTTAACGCTAATTTGTGTATTGTATTTTGATTGGTCTATACAGTAAAGCGAACCTAAACCAAATTCCTACTATTTTTAATCGGTGAAATTTCGTCCAAATATTTAAATTTGGGTTAAAATACATTTTTTTATAGATCTCGATGAATATAAATACCTGATACTGATTCGAGCGATTTAAGCCTTTATTTTCACCAGCGAAAACGCCATAATGGCGTGCAATCGCTGTTTACGCTTGCCTCGGCTTCGTCGCGATGGGTTGTTTAGCATTTTCTCGTACACACTGCCACTACAGGTAGATTTAACGCGTACTGATAGCAAAAAAAATATTTTTATGATTTAGTGTTTTTGGTGATTTGTTATGACTAAACTGATTGACGTCTGTAAAGCTATAAACTATTTGAACTTTGTTTTTTTAACTTCCTTGTTGAAATGTATCATTATTTGTGTTTTTTGACTAAATTAGACCATACACATGACTTGAATATGTAAGAAAAATTTCAAATTTATATAATTTGATTTCTTCTATCTTAAATATTTTCATATCACTGAAAACACTATTTCAATACGCGTAAAACCCAACTCAAGCCTGCATTCAGTTTTTTTATTATTGTTTCTTGTTATAGATTTTTGTTATTTAGATACACTTTGTAAACGCAAAACCACGTATAGAATTATTGAAAAATATTTAGAATATTGATCGCTAGTCCTTATCTCATCGTGTGAACTTTGGATCTGTCCGTGTAAATTTAATAAAAAAACGTAAAAAATAAATGGAAAAATAGGTGTTTTTTAAGATACTTAATACAAAATATTACTGTCTGTGGTGAATATCGAATTTTATGAGCTTATTAATAACTTAATTCCGTGGTGTATTGGTATATCGTGGTATGCTAAATATATGTGCGATTTTGATAGCGCACGTCTTGCTATAATACTTTCTTCTTTCGAAATTGAAAAATAACCTCAAAAAACTAAATTTCCATCATCAGAATCCAATAGTAAAAAAAATATAACATACCAAACGTAATATTTGTCATATCACGCGCTTCTGTTGATGTTAGTGTCTTAAAAATTAAAAATAAACTATTTTTTTTAAATGACTGATCTACTTTCCTTAAACACATTCATAAGTCGTCATGCATGTGAATTATAATTTTAACCACTGACTGAATGCCATTTATATTGTGAGATATTTCTATTTCCCTAAAAGACGTGCGTTATCGAAACGAAAATGCGGGTACTACACAAAAAAAAATCAAACAATTTGTTACGAAGCTAAAATAGTATTTGATAAGATGCCAACATAGATGCATTGGACCAAGGAATAATGTAATTATAAGTGTAGCTCACTTCACATGCTGACGGTACATAGCATTTTAATAGATGAAGGAGATTGGGCAAAAATGGAATATTTTTATTTTCTATTATTTCATTGGTTGAAAAAATGTATTGCTAATTTTGTATTTTCAGCGAATATCATGATTGCATATTAATTATACGCTTGTCAATTACTTAGTTCATTAAAAGTTGAATGCTACTCTGTGGCCTAAATCTGTAAATTTACTAAAGTCTATGACTTGCTTTAATTAATCATAAGTGACTGGACAGTCACGTCTAAATATCTTTCAAAACAAAACCTAACGTAAGTTTGATTAAAGATGCAATTTTTTTTTGGTATTTCTAGAATATTCCACTTTGCGCATTCTCTTGGAGATGTTTATATTGATATTTTGACAAGACGTCTCCCTTCGTGTTAGATCGGTGTGTCTTTATATTCTAAATGTTAGATGACGCGGCATGACAGCAGACTGATATAGTGCAGGTATAATGTAGTGTAATATTGTTTTTGATCCTTTCAAAAATTGAGTCGTAAAATGACCGATTATTCTCTAATAGAAAACACAAATAGAATAAGTGTTTATTTATGAATGTTTTCTTTTACATTATTTATTCGAATCCCTTCTATTTATAAACATTTTGTTAAAGTTTTGTAATGTTTTCCCGTGCTTAAGAGATTTATAGGTAGGGTATGTAAGTATGATTTTGTCTGATGATTTAATTGTTACAACGACTGCTTTAAAGTCTGATCCTATATTTTAGGATTAAATGTGCAACTCTCAAAATGATTGATCATTTACAAGGATTTCTATAGATAACGTATTTATTTTCCTTATATACAAAACGGAAATCCTTGTAAATACAAAACCATGACAGTGATAAAATTTTAATTAATTTTACTTTGAATAGTGAATATATTCGCTTACCAACCGTGGTTGCAAGGATCAAAAACAAAAATTACCGTATTTATTGTTGGATGGCAATGCGCAGTCACTGTTAGTGATATCTGTTCTTATGCAGTATTATAATGTGGGTAGTTATGTGCAAAAATTTATACCGTTTGGTAATTTTTTAACTATGGTCACATTTATTTGCTAATTAGGCAGCAACCCTAACATGCTGAGTATTGATAGAATGGCTTGAAAACCTTGACTGATTTATTATTTATAGTTTGACATTTTTGAGTAACGACGTATGGTAAGAATTTTTATGGAAAAATGTATATTTACTTTTGAAGAATAATTTTATGTGCATACAAAAAACTGCTAAGTATAGTAAAAAGGTAAACTGATATGGTACATAGATATATGTTTTAAATATCGCAAAATTATAAAAATCGGTTTCAAAGAATTATTATTAGCATTTCTTTCGTCCACTTTCCCGTTTTTGCAATAGAGAAAAAATATGTGTTCAATGTTTGAATCAGTGGAACAAATTTATAGCGATATTTGAGACAAATCATTTACATAAAAAAAATCAGTGTTCATTTAATAATTGTTTTGCCGGTTTCTTGCTTTAAACTATTCAGAAAAGAGGCAACATTGATTAAATGAAACACTGATTAAACTAAGGAAGGCAAGCCATTATTTTTAGAATGATTCTAATAACCAAAGTAGCACATAACTGCCCGCAAATAATGAAATGTAGCTAAATAAAATCTATTACCATTAGACGTTTCGGTGTTCTGAATAGTTCACGGAATATAGATAAATATGCCATCTGTGTCGTGCAGTCGTTGTGAAATAATATATGTGTAATGTTGTCCTTTCAATAGGTTATCGTTTGTCTGAATACTAAGTAGATAATGCTAGATTCAGTACTTTTTTCTTACTAATGGTTTTGTTAATGTTTTGGCACTGTATTAATTACCTTCTGATAAAAAATATATAATGAAATAAAGTGTTTATGTAGTTTTATTTTTACCAATTTTTTAAGTGAACATTTCTTTAGAATCGTTCTGGTTTGAAACATGAAGAAACTGAAAAAGCGACACTAAAAAGAAAAACATACCTATAGGACTAAGCCTACGAGAGAACGAGATAGAATATATATATTCGAGTGGGATAACATGGACTTCTGCCGTGTGTGAATTGCGCACACTCATTTTTTTTATTTAAAACCTTTTTTGGTAAGTAATTTATTCATAGACTTTTTTTTTGTTTCATTATCTCATTTTTATATAAAACAGAAGGCAAAGGTTTTACACCATACAGCCTTGTCTGTCGGTATTTTTTCCAAATCTGGGCTTATTCATAGACAGATTAATTTAAAAAAAAAATAAAACATTTTAGTATTCAGCAAAATTTAATTAATATTTACATTTCATATTTCATGACAACTTTCCCCAACTTCCCCTTAGGCACGTCTATAGACTGCAGTGTGTCAGTCACGATGCCAGTGGCTACCGTCACATTGTTCTCCCTGATGGTGAAAGGCTGGCCTAATATCATCACCATATCTTCTAACAGCGTGAGGTACACTTCCCCATGGTCTCCGGGCATCATCATGTGTTGAGATGGATCTGAAAGAGCAATTATTTTTAACCGACTTCAAAAAAGGAGGAGGTTAACAATTCGTCGGAATATTTTTTTATGTATGTTCCCCGATTACTCGAAGACGCTTGGGCCGATTTGAGAAATACAGTGTAAACTCTATATAGCGACACTGAAGGGACTGTGCATTTTATGGCGTTATAGAGAGTTGTCGTTAAATGGAGAGAAGAAACATCAGAATTAGAAAAATAAAAAGTTTATTTCTGACTATTGTTAGTAGTTATGTGCATAAAAAAGAATGTTATTTGAACGCTATTGAGTATAGTCTGTTATTTTTGTCTGACGTCTTTTGCTGCACCAGTAATTTTGTTGTATTTTTTTAGTTATTTTATTAATATCTAGCAATACTGAGGCATCTTGGTTATAAAGGAAATATTTTTCCAATAATGTTGCTGCTTCCAGAGCTTCTTTAATGCTCGGCGGAAGCTCAGGCTCATCCGTCTCATCTTCTTCATCACCTTGTTCTTGATCCTCAGTTTTTCTCACTGAATCCAAAATTTCTTCGTCTGTGAGTGAAGCCGTTGTAAGCAGGCGGTCGTCCACTTCAATGTAGGTTTGAAGATTTACCGTATTTCCTGCCATGTTGAATTGTTGAATCCACTCAGTTAATGGAAGGTCGTCGTCGCTTTCAAACTCAGATTCTGTTTCCACCTCATCACTCGTAGAATTGGTACAAAGTCCAGCATGTCGAAAAGAGTGCTGTATAGTTGTGGGTGTCACTTCTTCCCAGGCTTTAGATAAAAAATTTACTGCATGCAGCATATTAACAGAAGTTTTACCCTCAGATTCGACTAGCTCCATCAATAATTTCCTTCTGTAGTGACCCTTGAGGCTTTTAATCACACTCTGGTCCATTGGCTGTAAGACACTAGTCGTATTTGGAGGAAGAAATGCCAACTCTATGTTTTGAAGGTTTGATATAAAAGGGTGGGCAGGGCAGTTGTCAACAAGAAGTAAAATTTTTCGTCCCTTTAATTCTGCATCCCACTTTCGCACTTCTTCTTCAAAAAGTTGACTGGTCATCCAAGCTGATTTATTAGCTTTATACGTCACTGGCAATTTTTTGATGTTCTTAAAACAGCGCGGATTTTTCGATTTGCCTATTATTAGTAGCTTTTTTTTCTCTGTGCCATCCATATTAGCAGCCACAAGCACCGTAATACGTTCCTTGGAAAGCTTTCCTCCCACACACTTTTCCCCTTTAAATTTCAGAGTTTTATCTGGAGTCAACTTATAGAAAATTCCTGCTTCATCAGCATTGAAAATGTCACTTGGGGCGTATTTTTCTATGAATTTTGACCACACTCTGTTAATCCAATCATGAGTCACATTTGTATCAACACTTCGTGCTTCCCCACTTATTTTACCATAGTTGATATGATGACGCTGCTTGAATTTTCCGAGCCATCCTTCTGATGCTTTGAAAGAAGTTAAACCAAGTTCAGCAGCAAAATTCTCCGCCTTAGCTTTCACGAGCGGCCCCGAGATAGGCATATTATTCTGGCGCTGTCGATGAAACCATGATAGTACAGCTTTATCCAAATCTTCGTATATAGGTTTCTTTAATTTTTTGGAAGATTTTCCCTCGCCCGCAGCGTGGAGGATTTTTTCTTTATTTTTCCATATTGTGGACACGGTAGAGCGACTAAATCCAAAGCGTTTGCCAACATCACTTATCTTCTCTCCCGTTTCTATTGCGCGTATCAGTAAAACTTTTTCGTCAATACACAGTGATTTTCTTTTAGTAGCCATGTTTACAGTTTGCAAGTTTGTGAGCAACTAAGAATATGATAAGGTATAGATAATCCATGACTCCTAGTTATGAATCATGGTCAATAACAGTCTACACGTGCAAGCAATCCCAATTTGTAAACAAAAGAATGAATTTCTTAGAAAGTTCGGTATGCATGATGCCGACAGTCGAGTTTATTGCGGGCTAGGATAATAAAGCGACAATAGATCGTACACAGCTGCGCAGTTTTTACTAATTTTAGCAACTTAATTGTTGTCGTTATTGAGAGTGGGTGTAATGCTATATAGAGTGAAACATTGTATGAAAAACAAGCTAAACCAACCAAAGCCAATTGATTTCGACGCTTAAGAGAGTTTGTCGTTAAATAGAGTGACGTTACATGGAGTTTACACTGTAATTTTTTTGTTTAAAAGGGTGCACTTCCCAGGTGGTCCCATTGGCACCAATTTAGGATTTGATGCTGGGATCTCAGAAAAATCTAGGGCAACCCTAAAATTTTATAGTGACGCATAATTTTTTTTTTTTTACGTCGATGTACTTTTTATGAATTAAAAAACATTTTATTATTTTATCACAATTTTTGTATATAGTTTTCAGCCAGTTGGTTCATTCATGTCATAGTCAAAACTGGTTCGTTTTTGTTTATGGTGAAGGAAAATATCGTGAGGCAACCTGCATGCCTGAGAATTCTTATAAGAATTTCCTAAAAGAAGGTACCTATGGGAAGTCTATTGAACCGCATTACGCCAGCGTTGTGGACTAAGGCCTAATCTCCCATTAGTAGAGGAGGCCCGTTCCCAGCACTAGTCAATAAACAAGTGACTACGTTTGGAAAAAGAATTTCATGTTTTTAAAATAAAATTAATTTGAAATTAGAATTCATAGCCAAACATAATTGTTTTCATTTGAAATGGCCAGTACTGCAGAACGGCAAGTTCACAGGAAAAGACCTATTATTATTATATAACTACTCTGTGGAATATCACAATATTAATAGTAATGGTAATTTAACGGATATATAATGATAATAGCAGCGATAGCCTAGTTGGTTGCGGTACGGACTGTCAAGACGAAAGTCGTATGTTCGAAACCCAAATGGCATACACCTCTGACTTTTCTAAAGTTACGTGTGTAATGTTAATTATTGCTAGCTTTAACGGTGAAGGAAAACATCGTGAGGAAACCTGCATATCTGAGAATTATCATAAGAATTTCGAAGGTATGCGAAGTCTACCAACCCGCATTAGGCCAGCGTGGTGGACTAAGGCCTAACCCCTCTCATTAGTAGAGAAGGCCCGTGCCCAGCAGTGGGACAATGTTTAATATAGGGCTAGTATTATTATTATATTATACTAGTGGGCCCGGCAGACGTCGTCCTGCCCAAAAAAACAACGCCACATTAAATATCATATTTTAAAGACCACCTTAAAGACCATCTTTGGCATTTTCACAATTTCTAGCTAATCAAATTTGGTAACATACCGGCAGCGCCACCTACCGGGTCCAATTGTGTTTTTAAACCTTCCCTGAACTTCCACAAATATTTCATAATCAAAATTAGCCAAATAGGTCCAGCCATTCTCGAGTTTTAGCGAGACTAACGAACAGCATTTGATTTTTATATATAAGAAGAAGAAGACAATCGATTTTTATATATAAGATAATGATAATATTTCTCTGTCTCTCTATCTCTCTTCCTGACTATTGATCCCACATAGAGAGAGATAGAGTTTACCTTCGCACTGTATTTCAGTGTTTCAATATGCAGCACTTACCCAAATCAATCCTACAGGCTATATTCCACGTCCCGCTGTACATTTGCTGAGAATACTTTGAAAATATCGGCTTTTTCCTCCCGCCCTCGCTTCGTGTTAGAAAATATATCTTCGCTTTGTAATGGTTGGTCATCTTCAAACTTTTGGCAGCACTTAACAACATGCCGGTCTCCACGGCTTTGATCTTGACTCCTCGTAGAAGTACACCCACATTGTCGCCGGCTAGACCCTAAAAATATTTTTTTTTGCCTGAAAATGTTTCTTTTCAGCCTAACTAATATGGCCGATATAAAAAAAATGATTTCTTTTACACTGCATTTTGTAAAGTAAAACGGCTTTATCGTGTTAAAAATACCAGAATTAAACTGTGGGAATTTATTTTTATATTTTATATATACACTAGCGGACCGTGCAGACGTCGTCCTGCGCGGGCAAGCAGCGCCACACCGACTGCAGCGCCATCTGCCGGGCTGATTTGTGAATCTAAACCATCCAGGGCGCCACCCAAACGCATACAAAAAAAACATTCAAATCGGTCCAGCCGTTTAGGAGGAGTTCAGTGACATACACAAGTACAGTAGAATTATATATATAAAGAAGATACTTACTTCCGAAACACTCTTCTTAAATATCTGGATATTAGACAACGTGGTTTTAATATTATGTCCGAAGCCAAGTAAATCTGCTTCATCGTTTTTCTTCATTACACCACGTTTTATTGTACCGATGACTACAGTCCCTCTGCCGGGGACTGTGAATGCGTTGTCTATTGGCATCAGAAAGGGGGAACTAAGGTCCCTTACTATGGGAGGGATGTGCGTGTCCATTGTATCTAGAAGTTTCCTTATTGATGGGGCGCCTGAAAAATTAGGAAGAAAACAAAGCTGACACCCAGTGGCGGATTTGCCGTAAAGCCCAGTAGGCCCGGACCTAGGGCGGCCAGATATTAGGGCCAATCGTGACAAAAAAATCACTGATGACAAGAAATAAGTCAAAGCATCGTATATTTTTTTTATAGTATAGTCCGACAAACGAGCCAGTGGGTCACCTGATGTTAAGTGATCTCCACCGCCCATGAACATCCACCATACCGAAAGTATCATGTATGCGCTGTCGGCCTTAAAGGACACGAATAGGGATTAGGGAAGGGAAGGGGGAATCTGGGCCTCCGGTTATCTCACTTACCATACGAAACGCGACAGTGAACTGTCACTTTACGTTGGTTTTCTGTGAGACAGTGGTACTACCCCGGTCGAGCCGGCCCATTCATGCTGTAGACAAATATGTCTACAGCGTGGCTCTACCACTTCCATATATATATATATATATATATATATATATAATATGTATAATAATATTCTTCCTCAATCTGATGGGTGCTGAAAAAGAGGCGGCAAAAACTTCAAATCCACCACTGCTCACACCTGTATCTGAAGGTAGGCAGAGCTGCAACCAGTTCCCCAAGCTCATTTCCTATATGTTAGGGTGTCAGCTTATCCACCCGTATGTGATTTTATAAATCGGAAACTCAAATGCAAGTTTCTCGACACGGGATTTGAACCCGGGACCATACCGGCTATATATGATATACCACCATATATTAATTTTTTTTAAATATTACATTTTTTTAATTTAATACATTTTAATTTAATAGAAAAAATATATAAAAAAATACAATTAGGGATTATTTATTTAATATTTAAGTATAGTCTGTATATACAAAAGAAGAAACTGACTGACTGACTGACTGATCGATCAACGCACAGCCAAAACGGCTAGGGTTAGAGACTTGAAATTTTGACAGTAGGTACCTTTTATGACGTAGGCATCCACTAAGGAAGGGTTTTTGGAAATACCACCCCTAAGGGGGTAAAATATGGGATGAAAGTTTGTATGAAAATCCGTCATTTTTGAAGTTAAATTGATGAAAATTAGTATTTGGCATTTTAGTTAAAATTTAAAAATATATGTTTCAGGATTTTCGGAAATTCCGCCCTTAAGGGGGTAAAATAGGGGATGAATGTTTGTATGAAAATTTTTGATGACCTCCACGCGTGTGGAGCCGCGAGCAACAGCTAGTTTTATATAAGATAAAATTTTGAAATTGTTATTTTCGCATGCTGCGTCTCCTTAGATTTAAGATGCACAAGGTTCATTTATACTGTTAATTTTTTATACACTTAAAATGTTATCTTTGTTGAAGAACTTTAATAAATAAATAAATACCACCTCGAAAATTTTAAATAGCTGAGATTTTTAACAAGCTCGGTAACACTAAGGTCGTGTCAATAGGCTATTTGACAACATTGAAAACACACTGCAAATTGTTGTCATCCTGTTAGACAATAGCAAAAAACCATATTTCGTAATAAAACGAAAATTTACGGATTCTATCGCGGTTTATTTTACTTTTTTGATGTGATGTGAACACTCTGTGATTGGTTGCAACTCTGGTGACGTCACACGCAAGTAAACATAGTTTCTTCGAGTGATTTTAGTACGCGTTTTATGTTTTCTGAGTGATAAATTCTATTGTTGATCTATTTTTGAAGCAGTTTTATGATAATTGTTGATAAAACAATTATCATAAAACTTAGCTTTGCTTATCATTATTAGCTTGTTTACGTGCATGTGACGTCACACGTGTCATATGATCAGCGCCATTACAGAAATAGCGTTTTTGCCGCGGTTTTGGAGATTTAAACTTTGACATCGATTTTTATTAAAAATACAGTAGATTTCCCGGAAATCTCAATATAGTGTGCTTATTATGTGATAAATAATAGTTTTAAATCATTTTCGAAAATTAGTCAAATAGCCTATTATTCTCAGTTTTTTAACGCTCAATTTATGATTTCATATGTCTGTTGAAGGTCATTCCTTGGCCTCTAGAAATTGCGCTCATAGTGGTCACTTTACTCCGGGTTCCGTGAGAAAATGGCATTACCCCAGTCGAACTGGGTTATCCTGGGAAACTCTGGCTTACAATGCGCAACTACCAATAGGGTAGTTGACATGATTTCTTTAATAATTTAATTATCAACGAAAGAATTTTATAAAACCGATCAAAAATAAGTAAATTGGATACCATTCAAATCTGCTGCAAGGGGTAATTGACAAATGACAGTAAAAGGATGCGTGATATGAGCCGTGACGTCACCCCTCAGAATCGCCATTACTGTGCCGTTGTGCGAGGGAGATAGTGATATGTTCCCACTACGCAATAATTTTCAAAATAAATATTGTGACCTCAATTTTCAAGCAATTTTGTTTCTGTTTTCGCAAAAGAGTTCCTTTTGCGTATTATATTCGGTTGCGTATCGAATAATGTAAAAAAATTAACACAGGAAACTACCCTACTACAAAACAAATCCGATTCTGTATTATTCCTAACTACCTCTCACACTGCCTCGGTGGCGCAGTTGTAATTTCACATGCTGTGCTGAGGTCTCGGGTTCGATCCCCGGGTCAGGTAAAGTGATATTGGGTTTTTACTCAGGTAAATACTCAGTATCAGCCCGGAGTCTCGAATTGAGGCCGGTATGGCTCGCCCCCTATCACATTATGGTAGCATAACAAATGAGACGAAACCTGGGTGTACTGGTTACACCTCTGCCTACCCCTTCGGAGATTACAGGCGTGAGTGTATGCGTGTACCTCTCACACACGGACTACTAATGTGTGTCCTAGAGTTGTACATAATGTAATGTAGCATTAAAATATCACTATTTTTAAATATCATGCATGCTTATGATCTGTATAATTTTATTTTTCACTTTAATGTTCATAGTTACAATTTTTTTTTCTTTTCGCAATGCCATTTGTTGCATGTTTGTAGCTTGTACAGTCCACTCGCACATTTATAAAATGATTATTGTTAACCTATGTGGTCTCCCGCGATACAGGTTCGCCTAGTGCGGGGACCGTTGTATTTTTGTTACAATATGTAAAATGTGTTTTTGGACAATAAATAATTTACTTACTTACTTACATTGTATTTTAATAATAGTTTGATAATGTGTAATTTTATCTAGTAAGTAATTATTATGTTGCTAATGATAAAAATAAAATAATGATATACTTTACCAAACTCTGATTCATCTCCATTCAAAGCCTTCAACGCCGATCCACATATGACGGGCGATGCGATTCCATCGTACCCGAAATCAGTCAATAATTCCCGCATTTCGATTTCAACCAATTCTGTTAGCTGAAAAATATAAATGTCCATGTATATTACACAGGAAAGATTATCAAATAAATATAAATGTTTATGTATATTACACAGGAAAGATTATCAAATAAATATAAATGTTCATGTATATTACACAGGAAAGATTATCAAATAAATATAAATGTTCATGTATATTACACAGGAAAGTTTATCAAATAAATATAAATGTTCATGTATATTACACAGGAAAGATTATCAAATAAATATAAATGTTCATGTATATTACACAGGAAAGATTATCAAATAAATATAAATGTTCATGTATATTACACAGGAAAGATTATCAAATAAATATAAATGTTCATGTATATTACACAGGAAAGTTTATCAAATAAATATAAATGTTCATGTATATTACACAGGAAAGATTATCAAATAAATATAAATGTTCATGTATATTACACAGGAAAGATTATCAAATAAATATAAATGTTCATGTATATTACACAGGAAAGATTATCAAATAAATATAAATGTTCATGTATATTACACAGGAAAGATTATCAAATAAATATAAATGTTCATGTATATTACACAGGAAAGATTATCAAATAAATATAAATGTTCATGTATATTACACAGGAAAGATTATCAAATAAATATAAATGTTCATGTATATTACACAGGAAAGATTATCAAATAAATATAAATGTTCATGTATATTACACAGGAAAGATTATCAAATAAATAGTTTTCTTCCATAGCCACATGAGTGGAACGTTTACCGGTTATAGAAGACTGAATTCATAGAAAGTTACACACAACTTTATTTCATGTTTCGACCAACTTTTCAAGCTTTCACGCCTTAAAAGCCATAAGTGGTCTAATACAGAAAAAAATAAGTTTGAATATGAGAACATTTTCTACAAAAATGTGCTTTGAAAGGGCAAAATGTTTGTACGTTTTAAATAAACAAATTATTTATAAATATGACATAGGTACTAAATGTTGCCCGCGGCTCCGCCCGCGTGGTTGTTATTTTGTTAGTCGCATAGGAACACTGCATTTTACCGGGATAAGAAATAAACTACGCCATTCTTTAATCTCTAAACTTCGATCCCTTGCTCTGTGAAAAATAAAAATTCCGCGGGAATCGTACATTTTCCGGGATAAAAGAAGCCAATGTGCTATTCCAGACTATCCACTAATGTATCAAAAGGTATATATTTATATTAAAAAGGTAATAAGTAGGGAGTAAATACAAGCCAAAATCAATTTTATTTCCATAATATTGAAGTTTTAAATAGCATGTAAGAACGGCGAGTGTTGCCAGTATTTGTGGCGCGAATCTATATTTGTGCCAAATCTCAACCAGATCCGTTCAGCCATTCTGGCGTGATTGAGTAACAAACATCCATACATCCGCATTTATAATATTACTAAGGTTATATCTTACCTCATCGTCAACCAAATCAGCTTTATTTATAAAGACTATTATGTGCTGTATTCCAACTTGTTTCGCTAGTAGTAGATGTTCTTTAGTTTGTGGCATTGGTCCGTCATTCGCTGCTACAACTAGAATGGATATTTTAGATAATATTATATAAGTAGCTGTTGTCTGCATGGAAGTTATCTTACACTATTTATAAAATCATTTCATCTCTCACAAGTACTCCTTGCATAATACAGATATTCGTTCATTTGGGTATAACTTTTGATGCATTCAGCACTGATTTAAATGAAATAAAGACTATATCGTCGGTGATACTGCAATACGTTCCATTTCAATAAATTCTTTTTTTTATTTTATTGTTAAAATGATCGAGATCCTGTATCCGAACGCATCTGTTTCCGGGATTATTTGCCTGTTATTATATGGTCTTAATAGCGTTATATCATTATAAGCAAGTCATACACTTAGTGTATTATTTAACAACAAAAAAATCGTTGTCTCTGCTGTAAAATCAGTTCTTGGTGACATAGCTCGTTTTGCAGTATCACCGACGATATGTTACCTCGAGATGAACTCTGTGATTTTATTGTCGATTCTTTTGTCGTAATAAAGTACTTTGGACGTGATGCCTCAGACAGACATACAATAATTCCAAAAACAATTGTTTTGGGTTCTATATCAATAATATAACATGTAACAATAAAAAAATTTCAAAAATATTTAATATACAGAGTAGAAGAAATATGAAGTGCCTCTTCAGCGTATAGTATAGATGGAACAGAAAATCCTTATTTTCAGACCTTAATTGTATTATAATTATAAATTGTAAAGAGTTTTCTATTAAACATGGTTGTATTAAGTTTTATATCATGCATAATGTGTCACAAAAATATTACACTCAATAGTCTCTGCCTACCCCCATGGGATACGGGCGTGAGTGTGTATGTAAAAAATTAGAACTACTATAAGCACACTAATGTAACTACATAACATAATTAAATATAAGTTGGAATTTAAGTTTTAAATTTGTTAATTAACTTGATAAAAAATTATATTAATAAATACATAGAACCACTAAAGTAAAACAAAATCCATAATACCATAAATAACTAATACCATTCTGCCAGTCTACTCTTGAACACAATTCCGATCGATCGTTATTGGATTTGTGAGATTTCGTATTCTGAGTGCGATCCTAGCGCCATATTATTTCAATATTATAACCATTCATATGATAATCTTAATTCCAATTACTGTATATTAATGGCTACACAATATTGTAATAATATGGCGCTCAAGACCACAAAATCTTTCAAACCAATACCGATCGATCGGAATTGTGTTCAAGAGTAGACCGGCTGGCCTCCAAGATACAGGCATTGCCTAGTTTGGGGCCCCCTATCAATTAGAGTTTAAAATTTCTGTGTAAGCAACAACAATTTAACGTCACTCAATGTTTTGAATATTATTGTTAACTCCATGTTGTGCCAAATAAATATTTTATTATTAAATAATAAATTATATTAATTGACTGCCTCGGTGGCGCAGTGGTAATTGCGCATGCGTTACCACTGCTGTGCTGAGGTCTCGGGTTCGATCCCCGGGTCGGGTAAAGTGATATTGGGTTTTTCTATCTAGAAATTCCATATCATTTGTGCCCAGTATGGCGATAGGCTCGCCCCCTATCACATTATGGGACCGAAATTCGGCGAAAAGTGGGTATACTCGTTACACCTCTGCCTACCCCTTCGGGGATTACAGGCGTGAGTGTATTTATGTATTTTTAAATAATAAATTCCCAATGTTACAAAAGCAGTCTCACCCAGAACAGCAGCGTCCATCTGCGATGCTCCAGATATCATGTTCCGTACATAGTCTGCGTGACCAGGGCAGTCAGTGTGTGCATATGTACGTAGCTTCGTTGAATAACCAACATGGGCTGCGTTTATTGTAATACCTGAAAATTGAGTATTTTGTTAAAGGTAAAAGGTAAATTATCTTTTTGTTTAAAAGGGTACACTTTCCAGGAGGTCCCATTGGCACTAAGTCAGGATCTGATGATGGGATCTAAGGAAAATCGAGAGCAATCCTCAAATTTTATAGGGACACATAATTTGTTTTTTTATTGAAGTTGGTGTAGGTACTTTTTATGAATTATATTACAAAATTTCAACTCTAGTCTATAATTTATCAATCTACCCCTATTTACTTCTTAGAGGCCCTCTGATATTTTAAATAAACAGGTTCTACCCTATCAAGATATTGATTAGTTCAGCAGATCTCTCAGGAATCTCATGAAATTCGACGCAAATTTTATGAGTTGCCATGAAAGGCATTTCAAATGATACGGAAACTACAATATCATATTATGAATGACAGGCTCTGTTGCAGTAGGCGAGTAGCCGGCTGTGAAACGAGAGGCGGTGGGTTCGATTCCCGCACCGAGACAAATGTTTGTGTGACAGACAGATATTTGTTTCGGGTCTGGGTGTGGTGAGACCGTAGTCCCTCGTAGTTCTTGACACCCACAATACAGGTTTTACCTAGTGTGGGGTCTGAACTATGTGTGTGACTGTTATGTGTATTTTATTATTTAATTATATTATGAACATACCTCTTGCTTTTTCCTCCGGTGCCTTATCAATTTCGTCGTAAGAAACATACTGTGCCAGTCCATCGTTTGCCAAAACCTTTGTTATAGCAGCCGTCAGAGTAGTCTTACCATGATCTACGTGCCCTATTGTGCCGACATTGCAATGTTTTTTGGCCTCAAAATCACTTTTAGGCTTAGTAGAAAAGTGGACTTGGAAAAGACCAACTAAAAATCGGTTTTTACATATTGTACCGTTATATAAAGGCAATTTTTGTGTAACGTTTGAGTATAATGACCGAATTATGAGTCTACCACTCATGTTTTCTTTTTATTATGTGTTTTCATCTATTTAGATTATATTTGGACTTTGGAGGTTATGTTGTTCTTGTTATACAAGTTTGACAGTTATCAGATGTGAGTGGATCGTTCATAAACTCATAGAATGATGTTGGTTACGCAACACGATTAGAAAAGTAATTTACTGATTGAATATAAGTAGATCTTATTTTTTGTTTACAAAAAAGTGGCTAAATAAGATATCTTTAGAAACATAATAAAAACCATTTACTATCCTGAACTTTATTTCGATTCTCTCTATGTACATTGCTAGGCAGGGATATGTCCTGGCAAAGGTTGATCATGTGGATATATACTTACGCCCACAGATTACTTAGAGAAACTACGCTTCTTACGCCTGTAATCCCCGAAGGGGTAGGCAGAGGTGTAACCAGTTCCACCACTTTTCGCCGAATTTACTACGGGCCATTAATAGTTTCACTGTAAATCAATTTAGGGCAGATTTGTTCGGGAATGTCGACACTGAAAGATGCAATGTGGTGCGCTTGCTTAGGTGGCATGAAGCGAAGTAACGTCGGTGCGGAGTATACACCTCAACTCGGTGGAACATAATGTTTGTTCTGGTCGCCGCATCTACGTAGTACGTAGTACATATAGATCGCTGACCCTCATAAATAAATAAAACGTTCATTAGCTCATATATTACCAAAATTAATCCGCTGTATTTTATTTTTTATTACGGAATTTTTTTATTATAACTGCGTTGTATTGTAACTCAATTTCGTCTGATTATCATAGTATGAATGGGCGGAGTCATTCTCTAAGTAATCTGGGTGGAGTGCGGGCTTGTTCAGGATGGTACCACAGTCATCACAGAAAACTGAGAGAAGTGTCACGTTACTGCTACGTTTGATACGGTCAGCGAGATTACAGAATTAGGGTACCCATGTCCTTCATTTATCAATTTCAATATATTTTTTTCTATAAATAGGCTTGCGTTTGACCACTATTTCTCCTGATGGTAAGTGATGATGTGGTCTACGGTGGAGCAACGCTTGCCTAGAAGATACCTATTCACTCTTGACATAAAAAAATTCTTACATTTTATGGACGGCAAGGCATACTATAATTATTCCAATATTGTCAGTGTTAATTTTATTAACCTTAGGTACCTACTTGTTTGCTAGCCTCTGCTATAAGAAAAACCTAAGACAGATAATCATTAACATCACGTATCCACATGAGTGCCGTGGTGGCGCAGTTTTAATTGCGCATGCATTACGGCTGCTGTGCTGAGGTCTCAGGTTCGATCTCCGGGTCGGGTTAAAGGGATATTGGGTTTTCCTATTTAGAAATAACTCAGTATCAGCCCGGAGTCTTGAATTATGCCAGGTATGGCGATAGACTCGCCCTCTATCATATTAATAGTATATAAGGTAAATAACAAAATTTCATAAGTTTAGAACGTAATATCAATAAATATTAATAAATTTTTAGCGCGTTTTAGCGCGCGGAAAGTCCCGTTCGAGAGACAGTGACGGAAGTTATAACTTCCAAATAATTCTTAGTAAAATGATAGATGGCATTAGTGGGCGGACAAGATTTTCGGAACATCTTTTTTCTTCGACAGTTCGTGTCTATAGAATATAATTTAATGATGAGGGTACATATTTCAACATGAAAATATTAAGTAACATGTAACTATGTACTTTTAATGTTAAAATATATCTAGCTATTTAATTTTATTTTTAATTTATATACAAGCTTAGTATAATAATAATAGGTATAGCATAAACCAGTGCAGGGCCGCGCCAACCCCCCACAGCGCCTGTGTGCGAAACCTATGAAGCGCCTCTTTTTTTCACGAATCTTCAAGTTTCAACTATTTATTTTTATTTTGAATAAAAACTGGTAACTTTGGCCAAGGTACAACAAACCCTATGTACCTCGGCCAGTACTACGTTGTACCTAGGACAACATCGAGAATTTGGGGATAATACATGTATTTTTAAGGAAACTATTATTTACCAAAATCATTTTATTAGATCTACTAATAAATAACTCACAAATTCTTTACAAAATTAACATAACATTCATAGTATTTTATTTGTTTTCGTGCAATTTGCTTCTATCTCTACGTGTTTCCAAACAGTGCTTTAAATGACGACGAAAAGTTGTTGTTGATAATCAAAAGTTTTTGGAAACACCGAAAGTTGTGAATTTTTTCTCCTTATTTTTTTTTTATTCTGGCGCGGCAAAATGATTACACTGCACCTGATGGTAAGCGCAGTGCCGTCCAGATAGAGTATCAAGTAGCGAGAGACAGTCTATCCCCCGCTACTCAACACAATCATGCTGGCCTTTTTTTTTTTTGTTGTCGCGGGGAAAGCGTTTTATTACTACCGTCCGCTCCGGGGGGAAGCGGAATAAGAATAAAACGGTTATGCTGGACTAGCCGGTCTTACGACCCAGCATCCCCCTCGCCCGGATGATGGCTATCCGGGCAGCCGCTGGGCCGAGTCCCTACCCCCTATGTACACCCTACCCGACACTACCAGCTAAAACCCCGCGGTGGCCTTCTTCGGCGCTTACGGAGCGATCCCGGGGTATTCTAAGGAGTGCTAGAATTGCTGCCGGAACCGCCCCTGCGCGGTGCTGCGTTGCAGCCCATCTCCATGGGAGGGCTTGGAGCCCCCGCGCACCGATCAACGACAGCGAACGAGGCCTTACCACGCGCGCTGCCGTCCATCTCGGGGACAATCATGCTGGCCTACTGTTTAGCTTCTTCACGTTACGCCTAAAGGACCCAGGTTCATAGGAGGGAGGTAACACGGTAGCTGGCAAACTGTTCCACAGCTTGATGGTGCGGGAAAAATACGAATTTGCGAACCTCTTGGTTCGGGCCGGGGTAGTAGACACCACGAAGCTGTGGCTCCGCAAGCAAGTACGCGCGGTTCTGGTATGGAAGGGAGAGGATGGGATAAGATCAAACAAATCTTCAGAGCATTCGCCATGATACAGACGGTAGAACACGCTAAGCGAGGAAATATCCCTACGCAGCTGTAGTGGCTCTAGGCTGTTACTCACGTCTGTATCATTCACAATGCGGATGGCCCGCCGCTGCAACCCATCCAAGGCATCGAGAAGGTACCTTGCGGAAACGTCCCAGAGGTACGAGCAGTATTCCATTCCCGGCCGCACCTCCGCTTTATATAAGCGGTAGAGCTGACCAGGCGTGAAAAACCGCCGCACCCTGTTCAGGATTCCAACCCTGCGTGAAGTGGCGGATATTACGCCCTCCATGTGACTCCTTGGATTAAGATCGCAGCGAATATCCATACCTAGGACACTAAGGTCATTCCGCATTGCGAGTGGAACACCCTGAAGAACGGGGATGGGAGAAAACAGAGACTTCTTGCACGAGAACGCGCACACCTGGGTTTTCTTGGCATTAAACTCAACCCGATTCCTGATACCCCATGATGAGATGAGTTCCAAGGTCTGGTTGAGCTCAACGACAAGATCCTCGCGTCTCCTCTCAGTATCCGCCCGGCAACCAGGAGGCTTGCTGCTATAACGCCCATGAACCGTGCTGTCGTCTGCATAGCAATGAATGTTGCCAAGCGACAACATATCATTGATATGCAGAAGAAACAAGGTGGGCAAAATCACAGAACCTTGTGGAACTCCGGCATTTACTGACATGAGCTGCGAAGCGTGTCCATCAACGAGGACACGCATTCTACGCTCATGCAGAAAGCCGGAAATCCACTTGCACAGGTTGTCGGGCAGACCGTATGCCGGGAGCTTGGAGAGAAGGTCACGATGCCAGACCCTATCAAATGCCTTGGCTATGTCGAGACTCACAGCCAGAGCCTCGCCATGCTTGTCAATCGCCTCCCCCCAGTGATGTAATACGAACGCCAGAAGATCACCCGTTGATCGGTTATGACGGAACCCGTATTGGCGGTCATTGATCAATGAGTGATCCTCTAGGAAGCGAACTAATTGGCTGTTTATCAGTCGCTCCATGACTTTACACATCACTGAGGTTATGGCGGTTGAGCGATAATTCTTAGGGTCTGACCGATCACCCTTTTTGGGCATCGGCTGCACATTAGCCTCCCTCCAAGATTCAGGCACAATACCTGAGAGGTAGGACGATCGGTATAGGCGCGTCAGTACAGGACAAGGCGTGGACAACTCCGCTGCACACTTTTTAAGAACAAGCGCAAGTAATTATTTTAAATGGCATTTGTCAGGATTTCTTAACTTCTAGGCATGATTTCTGAAATATTAAATGTACTGATCAGGAATCTAGTACGTGAATGTGAAATAAATAAAAAAATATTCTCCTGGCCAGAGTACACAAACCAGGTTGTATCTGGCCACTGACCAGAAACAACGGATGAACTACTTCAACTTTAACTAAACGGTGGATTTCAAATATTTTGAGGTTACTTATCTCGTAAGTTTATTATTTTTGTAACACTTGTTAAATCAAAAAACCAATTGCATATACAAGTAAAGTGACCAATAGTCAAACGTTTCAAACTATCGGACTTCAAAATATATTAAATATACTTACTTTTTTGCCAAAAAAGTTTTAACATTGATAAGACCAAACACCGGCTTAATGGTGGTAAGCGTCTTCACTATGGTCAATTGATAGTGGGTAGTGGCGTACCGAATACTATAGACCAGTGTTTCCCAAACTATGGCGAGCGAATATTGGTTGGGCCATGATAGGATCATACTTCGAACGAAATATAATTATTAAAATTGTTTTTATTTTCTTATTTGAACTTTCCATTCATATAGTTATGACTCTATTTATTCACCACAACCAAGAGGTGAGTCTCGAATTCGGAACTTTCAGAACTTTGAGAACCACTGCTATAGACAATAGAATTTAATAGCGCAAGAATATTTGAAAATAGCCAAATGGCCTAGGTACACAGAGTGCCAAGGTTCAACAGGTTCCCCTACTTATTTTAGTTGTATTTTAATCACGTTCTTCTTCTTGTTTTCTTGTTCTTATTAAATTCTTGTAACCATATAATTTCTTTATTTTATCTTGATTACTATCACTCATCGTGAAAACACGTTAGTGTAAGTGGAAGTGTAGTAAGTAATAAGTGTAAGTGTAACAAAAATTATTTCGATGGTGGCGCCTCTATTGTCTTGGCGCCTGTGTGCGCCGCACACTTCGCACACAGGGGCGGCGCGGCCCTGAACCAGTGTAAGAAATAACTAATATCAACCTTGTAATGTGTTATTACTTATGTCATGTAGTGTAATAACAAGTGTGCGACCGCGACGTCATTGCAGTGACAAAACACTTTTTCACTGGTGGTAGGATATTCATATCGGCCCGGATAGCGACTACCGTGCACAGGGTGTAAAACCAGCCATAGTGGCACACGCAAGTGTGTCACGTTCCCGGATCAGCCATTACATCCGGTTTTTGTCGGGGGTCTAGAGTTGGGGTTACGATGTTTAGCAGTGTTGTGGCCTTCTGAGTACTCTGGCACTAGACCCTCGACCACATCTTTCTGCATTTGCCCATGGCGTGGTGTGAAGAAGCTACACAGCAGGCCGGCATGATTGTGTTGAATAGTGAGGGATTGTCTCTCGCTACTTGATACTGTTACTGGACGGCATTGCGCTTACCATCAGGTGCAGTGTGGTCGATTTGGCATGCCTGGATAAAAAAACAATATTAAAATCTAGTAAGCCCATTTATAATTCTTTATTTTCTACCCATAAGTGGTCATTAATTATTATTATTAATGGAGGAAGTTTCTAAATCACAAATGAATAGTCTGAAAATTCCAACACTTATTAAAATACATACGTCACACATGTATCCCCGAAGCGGTGGGCAGAGAAGCAATTAGTCCACCCATGGGAGTTTTTTTTCATGTTACAAATGGCCAAACCATTATATTAATAACGCAATAAAAAAACAACGATAATATTCAACATTTATTTATTTCCTATAATTCCTATACAAGCGTTACACAATCATTTACATTTTTTTTAATTGCAATATCCAATGATCCTATTGGGATCCCTTCCAGCCCTAATGGCTGCATAATAATAATAATTACCCTATATATTTTTTTAATTGTGGACAAGCATTTGATAACAATGTTCTATCTAATTTAATATCCATTATTTTCCGTTACTTATTTACACAAACAATTCGAAATTTAAAACGATCTTTCGCCATTCCGTACAATAATCATAGCCGGAAATCGGTCGAATTAACATCCAAATTAGCCTAAATCCGTTCATAATGTTTTAGTCAACCATCGTAAGAGCATGGTCCGCCTGGATTAGAACCCGCTACTAAACACCACGGGGTCTGTAGTCTATCCGTTAGGCTACCACAACTCTTGTACTCCAAGCTGTAATAAACCATGACATTCTTATTTAAAAATTTTCGATGTTGATATAAAATGGTAAATCACTTAATATTTATTTAATAGTAACCTATTCGTAATAAAGTTGAGACCTAGGTCTTTAATAAATTATTTATTACGCGCAGGTCCTGAAATCAAAATGGCGCGCGATTTTGAATTTCGAAGTTGACAACAGATTTTAGCGCGTATTATTATATTTGAATAAAATGTAGTAGAGTTCCCAACTATACTGTTAAAAACAGTATTATACTGTTTTTCAGTACATAATACTTTTTACCATAGATCAGTATTCAAAATACTGTTTCTTCAAAATTCTGCATCACTTTCAGTAACACTAAATGTTAGGCGCCTTTAAAAATGATTGTAAATTGATAAGTTGAAAAATATGTCTTAAAACATTGAAAAAATAAAATACTGTTCATTTTCCTTCTCAGACCGGAATATACTTTTTCTAGTAAAAAAGTTGGCAACCCTACTTTAATGTACCATTTATACCATTGGTGATCCCAAACACTGATGAAAATATTTCAATAACAAAATAACTTAAAACAGCATTAAATTTCAAGTATGTCAAATTTTTACAATAAAAATACTATAGTAATAAGAGTAAGAAAATCAATTTTCCGCAACAGATGCACAGATAATTAATAACCAATAATGAATGTATTTTCCCTGTATTATACGGACACAGTAATTTTGTTTTAAACAAAGTAAAAGCATACATGCTATAAACTATATAATATAAGGCAAGAAACCACTTATATAGTGCAGAAAAAACAATTTACACTCACTTACGTAACTATAAGTTGCAATAGAAAAAAAACTAAATTATAGATTTTTTTTATTCGCTCCATAATGCTAAGGTCTGAGACCATGCTGCCAAGTCATAAGTAAATTTGCTTCATTGTCTAAATTATAGAATGAATTTTAACTTCTCAGGGGTCTGGCCGAATATGGCAGCACAAAAACAGTGCATACTTTTCTTTAAGTCTTACGTAGAAAGAAAGCACTTATACCAACATGAAAACAGACGAAAGTCGCCCTTATTAACGTGCATTAAAGGTCTTAAGTAGAAAGAAACGCATGCCCGCACTTATACCAACATGAAATAAAATGTAAACAAACCGTCGGCGGCCATTACCTTAAATACGTCTTTAATACATGTTAATAAGCGCGACTTTCGCCTGTTTTGGTCCGGCCTTGTTCGGCCGGTCCGGGCAGAAAGGTTAAAATCCTATAGAATAGCTGCCAATAACTCGGCTCTGACGACGCTTGATTGGACTAGACTGACATTATTTAAATTTCTCTCATACAGTTTGTATTTCGTATTAGTAACTAAGACCCATATTCTTACTTATACGTCTTTTTTTAATAGTCCGTAGATTTATCTTTAATTGTCAGGGTTAATATAATATTGACAGTTGGCAGGCTGTTTGATTTAAGCAACATTTATGAAAAGGTACAGGAGAGAGGTTTAAAGTTTTTTTATTGGAAAGAAAATTCACTATAAAAAAACTACTGCCTGCATAAATTCTACTAAAATTAGTAGAATAAAATAAATGGATTCTACTAAAATTAGTAGAATTAATATATTACTTGTGTAAGTACGTAATGCATCTTTATGCCTTATTTCATGCATTTATGAGCATATGATTGAATGTTTTTTTCTAAAATAAAATAAATGAGCCCTGTTTTACCACTATTTAAGCCCCAAAAAAGTGCACAAAAAATTGATATATTCAATTTTTAGGCTCAAAATATGCAGAAAAATTTGCTAATTCCGAATATGTATATAACTTAATATCGCAAAAATGACGCTTCAATCAAATATAACCAACCATCGATATATACTTTCCCGCCTAAATGAAGAATTTCTAAGTGTCAGCCTACTCCAATGTGGCATTGCCTGAGGGAATAAAAATGTCCTCATGCGTATATATAGTACAAACATATTTTATGAATATTATTTAGTATTAAGGCCTAACCCCTCTCATTAGTAGAGGAGGCCCGTGCCCAGCAGTGGGATGTTAAATACAAGGCTAGTGTTATATTATTTAGTATTTAATATTAAGAACCTCACAAATACCTCGAGTTTAACAAATTTTACATATCATAAAGTCATACATTTTACGCACTATTATATAATTACATAATTATATTTTAATGTATATTTACATCAAACTGCTAATATAATTAACGATTTAGGCAGATTACTTAATCTCTAAGATATTTAAATGCAAATAAAAAATTATCGCCCAAATACTCAAACACTACGCAACTGGTTGTCCGTTTAACAGCAATTTTTTAACATGCCATACAATTGTGACAAATAAGAGGTTCTTAAATATTTAACACGAGCTTAAATGCTTGAGTTGCGTTTGAGTATTCCACATTAGGCAACTAATTTAAAGGTTTAAAAAAACAAATAATTTCGGGGAATCCCCCATCATTGATAATCATCAGGCGTAAATCGGTTAAAATATAACATTTGGTTCGCTATTTTAAAGCAAAAGTAGTCTTTCGACAATCGAAGTCAGAAACAAAGTTGGTAGCTTTTTGTTACCCGTCACAGTAAATTACATCACACTATGTGTGTCGAAGGGTTAAAGATGAAACCAGTACTAGTCAATTAAAGACGATTGAAGTATTTTTTATTAATTGATAAATTTTGTATTTTTATTCACTGAAATAAGTAAATGAAACCTAAAAATTATAGAATACAGTATTTTACCAGTCGGCCTAACACCACCTCTTAAAGCAGTATTTTTGTAATATTGAAATGCAAATTCATGGTATTAAATCGCATTGTAACATAACACAATTGCTCTAGTACATACATACATACATATACACTCACGCCTATAATCCCCGAAGGGGTAGGCAGAGGTGTAACCAGTACACCCACTTTTCGCCGAATTTCGGTCCCATAATGTGATAGGGGGCGAGCCTATCGCCATACCGGGCACAGGTTCCAGACTCCGGGCTAATACTGAGAATTTCTAGATAGAAAAACCCAATATCACTTTACCCGACCCGGGGATCGAACCCGAGACCTCAGCACAGCAATCGTAACGCATGCGCAATTACAACTACGCCACCGAGGCAGTCACCTGTTTAATACAGGGCTAGTATTATTATTATTTTTATATTCGCTTAAATAGATCGGTGAAACCTAAAAATTATAGAATACAGTATTTTACCAGTCAGCTTAACACCACCTCTTAAAGCAGTATTTTTGTAATATTACAATGCAAATTCATGGTATTAAATTGCATTGTAATATAACACAATTGCTCTAGTAAGTTGCTCTAGTATTCTTTCACAATTGGTAGTAGATCGGCAGATATTATAGATTATTTAAGGTTAAATATGCATATCATCACCATCATGTGACTGAAGTAATTTGTGGAATAAATTTATTCTAGTGCCATATGACAAATATGTTTTATACAAATTAAATAATTTACTGAGAAACTATTTTGTATTTAGTGTTAAGTTCCAAATCATATAACAGGATTCATTTTAGTACCTCTTTTCTACAACACCTTGTATAGTTACAACATTAAAAATATTTTTATTTATGCTAGTATAGAAATGGATTTTATGATGCGTTATATGCTAGCTATATGTTCATAAGGCAGTGAATGTTCGCTATATATTTTTAAAAGTTATTTAAAGTTCCTATTTTCTAATCTAAAATCTCGTCCCTTTAATAAACCACTCTATTCTATGTGTAGTAAGAATCCAAATAGAGTGGCCTGTGTCATTTTGATTAGGACTTTACAAATGTCTATAGTGGTGGTATAAGTCAGTTATGTCATTCAATAATATACGACTAAGTTATGCGCTTCGGCAATCATAGTTTTAACTAACTACAAAAAAAGAGGAGTTTCTTAATTATTGTATATTCATTTTATGATTTAGTAGCAATGTTCAAAATCTGGCTGTTCGCGCTATTCAATCACTCAAATAAATGTTGGAATATAGTGTAATTTTCACCATATTAAAAATATTTTTTTGTAGACAATTTTTGTAAAGAACCAGCCAATGTGAAGTGATAGCTAGCAGTTGGGTTACTTGAGGGATTCTCGGAGGCTCAAATCTCCCTTTCAGCATTAATCCCCATTGTTTCATTTGGAGGAATTTTTGGAAATTTCGGGAATAGACCCAATATTCTTCTGGCAATCATATGGTGATTACTTAACAGTAGTTACCATCAGGGAAGCCATTTAATATAAAATAATATTATGATAATCATTTTTCATTCATTGCATGTTTAAATGTAGTTACAAAGATAAAAAATATTGGCGTAAGTGAATAACTTAAATCGTAATTCTGTAGTCTAACCTCAAAATGACAATTTCAGTATACATATATAACTACGTAGCTCAACCAACGTAATGGTCAAATTCTTATTAAAAACTCATATAAAATAATGATAGCCTTTAGCGTTCAAGGATAACATAGTGACCTATTAATAGATTACTCCTACACCAAAACTCCCAAAATGGACCTCCGGAATATTAGTATAGACAAATAAGTCAGTCACAATCAGTTTGCTTTGAGGTATGAAACATTCCGGAATTCCGGATTTTTTATTCCGGAATATCTGAATATATTTTCGCATTGAATCAAATCTCTCTGTTACAGCTTTTGTGAGTTAACTGTTCAGCCAGTTGAATGTAAGTCAATCCAAACATAACATCAGCCGTAATTGTTGTCAGAATTACGCCGGCAAGTAGCTGACCCTGAAACACGACTTACCAGAATGATTCAAGAAGTTTTTCATATAGGTATCAGGTACCTTCCCACCGGTACATATTACCACTTTTAATCACTTATCACTGTCACTTCACACATCCAAAACACACTTAAGCATGCAGTACTTTTTGATCTGTGATCTGTACTCGCAGAAACACGAGGTGCGATGGTTTCATTGTTTCAACACCCTGTAGTGTAGTGTAAACTCGACGTTAGACTTCCATATGAAATGGCGGACCGTACGCAGGTCCATATTTGGGTCGAGTACCTGAAAGAGTTGAAATAGAATTAAGTGTATATTTCAGTTGTGTTGTAGTATTATTTTTATCCTGGCACGGCAAAGTGACCACACTGCACTTGATGGTAAGCGCAGTGTCATCCAATTAGAGTGTCCGGCCTGCTTCTTCACACTACGCGATGGGCAAGAAGGTGAAGAAGCGGCCGAGGGTATAGTGTCAGAGTACTCAGAAGGCCGGAATACGGCCAAACATCATACTCCAAATCTAGACCACCGTCAAAAACCGGATGTATACTGGCTAATCCCGTGCTTTCCGGCGTTTTTGCCATACCTATTATTGGAATCAAGCGTAACAGCTCGCATGATAGGACCCGTTAAGTAACTTCCGTGGTGCTTTACGTCTGGCTTCTCCAGACGTAAATGTCCTTTATTGGAGGTTAATACCTTTTTAGTTCAGTATTTGTCTCCCGCTTTGCTATGGAGGGAAGTGGACAATTTATATTTCCAACTCCTCCCTATATTTCTATTTGATTAATTTCGTTGCGGGATAAAAGACAGTTATTAAGCATTCCCAGAGACTCGTCGAGTTTCTTTACTCGGTGTCGAAAAAATGCGTGCCATTGTTATCGGGCGGGATAGTCTCTATGGCTAATCCCGGAACGCGACGCACTTTCGTGTGTCATTATGGCGGGTTTTACACTCTGTGTACGGTGGTCGCTATTCGGGTGGATATGAATATCCTACCACCAGCGATTATAACCAGGGCAAGCTAAATGAAACCGTTTAAAACAAGTTTTTTTATTCATATTTATGTTACATATACACACCATTGTTGTTTATTAGATTTTGTACCCACTATTTGTTACACCCTGTAGAATACTTCTGCTTCCTTATAAATAAACTAAGCATATTTCCATTACAATTCTAAAATCTTACCTTAAAACTCGCCAATACACCTAAAATTCTTGTGCCATCGACCGTTTATTATTTACTATAGTCACCTAACATACAAAAAAGTACTAACGTCAAACAGGTATATAGTAAGTACTCATAACTGATTGAAAATGTCTGTTTAATTAATTTAAATCATAAACAAAAATGTAACAGATAGTATAAGAATATTTGATATCTAATTATTTATTGCATAATAGAAGTAATCTGTATATATAAAAGAAGAAACTGACATATCAACGCACATCCTAAACGGCTGCGGGTTAGAGACTTGATATTTTGACAGTAGGTACCTTTTATGACGTAGGCATCCACTAAGGAAGGGTTTTTGGAAATACCAACCCCAAGGGGGTAAAATAGGGGATGAAAGTTTCTATGAAAATCCGTAATTTTAGAAGTTAAATTCATGTAAATGAATATTTGTCCTTTTATTTAAAAATTAAAAAGATATATTTCAGGATTTTTGGAAATTCTACCCCTAACGGGGTAAAGTAGGGGATGAAACATTGTATGAAAATCCATAATTTTTCATGTTAAACGCATGAAAATTGGTATTTTAGGGGATGAAAGTTTGTTTTGTATACTTTTACTCCCAAATATTACCTCCAAGCGGGCGGAGCCGCGAGCAACAGCTAGTTATTCATAAATATTCTTAGCATCCCATAATTTAATGCAGCACAACACAATGCTTTAAGAAGCATCATTGGCATTACTTGGAAGGTCCTTGTAGACTACATACCTGATCGCAGCACAGCAACTCAACCCTGTCATCAGGGGTATCATTGGCACTGTCATCGTTGGCAGTGCTTTTACCGCTGGCGCCACTTGCGCCATTCACGTCTCCGCCCCCAACAATTTTTTCCACCACATGCTCGGCAACTTTCCGGCATTGTATGAAGTCATTTGCAACTAGACGGTCCTGTAAGTGTCAAGTAATTCTTTGTAGCTCAAAGGAATCTTAGCTATTATAAAACTGTTTGAGTATCACGAATAAACTACTGGACCGATTTTGATCAAACTTTCCTCTTTAATTGATATTATATCTCACTATAAAATTATAGCTGGAGTCTGAAAAAATAGGGAATATCGAAATTGTTATGTAGATTAATTCATAAAAAGTACACCGACTTCAATAAAAACTATATGTGTTTTACTATTATGCGTCACTATAAAATTTGAGGGTTGCCCTTGATTTTTCTGAGATCTCATCACCAGATCCTGACTTGGTGCCAATGGGACCACCTGGGAAGTATACCCTTTTAAACAAAAAAAGAATTTCTAGAATCGGTCCAGGCGTCTTCGAGTAATCAGGTAACATACATAAAAAAAAAGATTCCGACGAATTGTTAACCTCCTCCTTTTTTGAAGTCGGTTAAAAATGAGCATAAAAGGAAAGCTTAACGTAACAAAACACATTCTGTAGCATACAGCTACGGTTGTTCTATGAACACCCCAGATGAGAATATTTTCTTGTTTCAGAATATATTTTCTTCTTTTAGAGTGGGATTTTGTTTGTAGTCGGGTTTTAGTTTCGGAACTTATTTTTTATCGCCTATAACACCCTAATCTTACATTCATTCTTTAGATTACTGCAACAATACTAAAATCAGTCCTACTGAGTTGGATATCGTTAAAAATATAAGAAAAATTCTGTTTCATTTAAGACATCTAACTGACTTATTCAATAGAGTATGGCATATCTGAGTATGTGTATATTATATATTCCTTTCTATTTTAATATTATTTGTTTTTATATATAAGGCATGTTTTATTTTTCACTGATCTCAATTGTTATTGTTACCATGTGTTTCTGCGGTGAGCAATGATATTTTTACTCGTAATGTTGTGTATATCTATAATTGGCGTATATATTAAGAATTATTCTTTAAGAAAATTTTAATTATAATGAAAATATATGTGCTGGTGATGTACCTATTGAAATAAATAAATAAATAAATAAATAAAATAAATTACAATCTGCAAATGCTATCTACCTTCTTCTGTCTATCCTGTTTGCTCTGACAAGTGGAATGAGGCAATAAGTAAAATGGTAATTTGTTCAGTTTGGGTGCTGCCATCTCTACGGCAACATCTACCACCCAAGAGGGGACAGTTTCTCCGAGAAGATTACCTTCGGTCTCTCCCCCTGCATCACCCACCTGGAATAGAGTAGTTGAGATTTTTTTTATTATTAAATCAAATCAAAGCAAAAAGCAAAGTGCCGTCCAGATAGAGTATCAAGTAGCGAGAGACAGTCTATCCCCCGTTACTCAACACAATCATGCCGGCCTGCTTCTTCACAGTATGCCATGGACAAGAAGGTAAAGAAGTGGTTGAGGGTCTATAGAGTACTCAGAAGGTCGCAAAACGGCCAAACATCGCACCCCAGCTCTAGACCCGAGGGAGATGGCGAGATGTTCCCACTACGCCCCTATTTTTACTCAAACCAATATTTAAAATAAATATTGTGAAATAATTTTTCAAGCCCTTTTGATTCTGTTTTCCCAAAAGGGTCTCTTTTGCGTACTATATTCGGTTGCATTTTTTTTTTTGTGCCTCGATAGGAAGACGAGCAGACAGGCCACCTGATGGTAAGTAGTCACCGCCGCCCATAGACTTCTGCAATACCAGGGCACAGCAAAGCTGCTGCCTACCGTTGATAGCCTATACCTATCGTTGCATAACGAATAATGTACGAAATTAAACACAGGAAACTACCCTTTTACAATGAAATAGTCGAGCATCACCATTTTATTCCTATTTCCCCGAAAGGGGCGGCAGTAATGCTTTCCCACGACAACAAAAAAAAGGGTGTAAAACTCGCCAGCGTGCATGTGGATTGAGTGAGCACCTTCCAAAAATCTTTTTTTATGTATTAGGTATTTAGTAAAAGTTCTAAAACAATTGTAAAACCAATCCTGGAATTTGTAAAAAGATAAAACCGAAGATAAATCAGTTAATGTCTGCTCACTCAATCCTGATAAGGGGCAACCCAGATCTACAAATGTATCAAGTTTACATATAAAATTTGGGTTCTAGGATTTAGTAAAACCTTAGTGAAGTCACAGTATTTAATTTCAGATCACCTAGTGCCCTATTTAAAAAGTTACAAATTGTTATTGGTGCTCACTCAATCCACATGCTTTGAAAAGTCAAGATTTCTTACGAATTACCTATAAAATCAAGTTTAATTATATTTCTAGATTTAGTAAAAGTAGAATAGAAATTTGTAAAACACAAAACGAATCACTATCATGCTTCGTTTTTGAAAAATAAATTATTATAGGTGCTCACTCAATCCACACGTTTTTGAAAAGTTAAAATCTTTCATATCTTTAAATCTGTAAGCGCTATAAAAAATGTGAATACGTCAAGATTTAGTAAAAAAATTTACTAAATATTGGCTATTTCACATTTTCGATTTTTTGCTTACTTAAAGAGATATTAATTTTTTTATGTTTTCCATACAAACTTACAATGTAGGGTCGCCACACGTGTCAAAATATAGGATATTCTACTAAATTAATTTGTATTTGCCTACCTCTAGTTATGCCTATATGTACCTAAATTTGTTATGCCTATATGAATCACGACGATATAAATGGTAATAATATGATGGGAGGGTAATAAGCTCAGAGACACATGGTTGAATTAATTTATTTTTACCTATTTATAGGAACCCAAATTAATATTATCAATACCACCTAGCACCAATTTACTAATTAAATTCATATGGGAATTCTGAACTCCTACTTATTATATAAAATAGTTGAAACATACTGATATCTGAATTTATTCTTTTTAACGTGTTATTTAAATATTTAATCACGAAGCTTAAATACAAATGTGACTAATAAGTATATCTAAATAAAAGTTATAATAATTTTGTTACTTTATATAAATCTGCGTAGTTACTAAAAATATTCTATTGACATTTGGTGTTATTGTATAAATAAAAGGCCTGTCTGTACTAATATATAAAAGAGGTAAAATTTGTAAGTTTGAATGTTCGGGGTAATCTCCGGTTCTACGGAACCGATTTTGAAACATCTTTCACTGTTAGAAAGGTATTTTAATGAGTTCCCTGGGTGCTATAGACTACTCTTATTCTAATTTTTATTCCTGAAAATGTTATCTCGTGGGATAGACGGGCCGGGACAAACATATTTTTAAGGCGTTCGCGAGGACAGCTATACCAAATATCATTATTAGCCAAAAAACAAAGTGCCGAAACTTATGCTGAGAGTAAAATACGACAACTGACCGACGCTGACATGACTAGGTTTTATATATTTTTCATATTGCCATAGTTTGATGTGTCACGGGACTCTACTACGGGGTGGTGCTGCTGACATGAATATCATTTTACTCTTCAAAAGCGAGCTATAAGATCTATCGCTAAGTTCTAGAAGTTCTTGGGGAGGAAAATTCTTCTTTCAAGGGACTTTGTATACGCTTTTACAATAAGGTTCCCAATCATTTAAAAGAACAAAATAAAAGATATTTTAAAGATACTATTTAGCCTATTACAACATTTCTGAATATTTAGATGACCGAAAGGCTTCGGAATATATTATGCTATTACTTAGAAGTGTAGCCATTAAATGCTAATTAGGAACCTTATATATAATATATTTCATTTCCTTAACATTGCGAACTTATGTGAACAGTATGCCTTACATGACTTTACTTGATTTTAGTGTCTAATATTTTAATTGTTGTATTCTGTCTGTGCTTGCTGCGGCGTCATGTGCGGAATCGGTCACTTCCCTGTAAAATGGTTGAGGAGGTCGATGGCTGGCACATGCGTCATTAATCGTGAACGGGTGCTGCTCTTGTGGACTGGTCTACTCAGACTGTTTCAGTAAAGACCAACTGCTCAAGAAATCGAGATTTTTATGTATTTCACGGCGGTCATGTGCAACAATAAGCCTTGTAATAAGTTTTATTTTACAATATAAGGCAACCTAATTAACATACATTGAGCTGCTCTAATCTAATCAATTGTATGACCAAATATTGTTAACCGATGTTCGTAAAGAGCAACGCAAGAGTTTCTCGCCCGTTCTTCTCTAGTAAAACTGCATTCCGAACTGGCGGTAGAGTAAAAAAGATTGACTAAATCTAAATAATGTATATAGCATTTCAAGGATATTTTTTTATATTTTTACTGAAATAAAAAAATATATTTGTAAAGTATCGTTTAATTTAATTACTTTAGTCTAATTAGCATACATACTCACTCAGCTCTGTAATCTCAAAAGGGGTAGGCAGAGGTGTAACTAGTATCCACGTTTCGCCGAGCTTTGTTTCCTTTAGGTATTTACATATAGGCCAATACAAATTAATTTAGTAGAATATCCTGTATTTTGACACGTGTGGCGACCCTACATTGTAAGTTTGTATGGAAAACATTAAAAAATTAATATCTCTTTAAGTAAGCAAAAAATCGAAAATGTGAAATAGCCAATATTTAGTAAAAATTTTTACTAAATCTTGACGTATTCACATTTTTTGTAGCGCTTACAGATTTAAAGATATGAAAGATTTTAACTTTTCAAAAACGTGTGGATTGAGTGAGCACCTATAAAAATTTATTTTTCAAAAACGAAGCATGATAGTGATTCGTTTTGTGTTTTACAAATTTCTATTCTACTTTTACTAAATCTAGAAATATAATTAAACTTGATTTTATAGGTAATTCGTAAGAAATCTTGACTTTTCAAAGCATGTGGATTGAGTGAGCACCAATAACAATTTGTAACTTTTTAAATAGGGCACTAGGTGATCTGAAATTAAATACTGTGACTTCACTAAGGTTTTACTAAATCCTAGAACCCAAATTTTATATGTAAACTTGATACATTTGTAGATCTGGGTTGCCCCTTATCAGGATTGAGTGAGCAGACATTAACTGATTTATCTTCGGTTTTATCTTTTTACAAATTCCAGGATTGGTTTTACAATTGTTTTAGAACTTTTACTAAATACCTAATACATAAAAAAAGATTTTTGGAAGGTGCTCACTCAATCCACATGCACGCAACTCGCCATACGCCACACGCAAGTGTGTCGCGTTCCGTGATCAGCCAGTGTACATCAAGTTTTTGTCGGGGTTTTGGAGTTGGGGAACAATGTTTGACCATTTTGCGGCCTTCTGAGTATTCTGACACAAACCCTTAACTGCTTCTTCACCTTCTTACCCATGGCGTAATGTGAAAAAGCAGGCTGGCATGATTGTGCTGAGTAGCGGGGGATAGATTGTCTCTAGCTACATCCATACTCTAATAGGATAGAGCACTTACCATCAGGTGCAATGTGGTCACTTTACTATGTCAGAATAAAAAATATATATATATCACAGCATGCATTGAAAAATATAGAAGGATGTTACAAATAAACTAAAAATAATATGTTTATTAAGTAATAGACAGATAGTTATTTCGGGTCTTTCTGGTCAGTTGACACAGGTGGTACCTAGTGTGGAGCCAGATCTAAGTATATGACTATTGGGTGTATTTATTTTATTGACAGCCTCTGTGGCGCAATAGGCGAGTAGCTGTGAAACGAGAGGGAGAGGGGTTCGATTCTCACACCGGGTCAATTTTTTGTGTGACAGACAAATATTTGTGTCTGGGGTCTGGGTGTTGTGAGACCGAAAGTATCTCGTAGTCCCTGATACCCACAACACAAGAATCGTATCTCAGTGTGGGATCGGGGCTATGTGTGTGACTGTTGGGTGTTATTATTTTATTATTATTAGTTACATATTTAAATACCTGACCATTGTTTTTACTCGGTAACATGTAGATCATAGCCCTATTAATAATTATGGCCCTTATTATTATTATAATATACTCTAACCTGAAGCCTGTAAAGCGTCCTGCCACCGACTTCACTAAATATAAGCGGGGTATGTATAGGTACACTGAAGAAACTGTTGCCCACAACCTTCTGTCCGGCCTCATTTACCCGGTTTGGGTGGTTCCAGTGTTCCAGCAATGCTTGGAGAAGGAGCGCGCCGAAGTTCACCTTTTGGTCGTTTTCTAGAACATGGAATACTGTCATTATTTTATCTGACGGTCTATTGACTTAGGCGAAAGTGCAATGCTAGTGGAACCAGAATATGAAGGAGAATGACCATTCTTGGTACTGATTTTTCTCCCATCTCAAGATATAAATAATATTTAAATTAATTTCTTTATTTTTGAAGTTGTGCGGCGAACAGAATGTCTGTGTTGTACAGGGGATTTCTTTTAAAACTTAATCAGACATTATTGATTAAAAATGACTACCAGTTTTCATTGACGTAATACTTTATTACGTTTTTTTTTATTCACCCAAAGGACAGGCTATAGAAAATAGACCATACTGCCTAGTCTTACGTTTAAATCTTTATATACCTACAGTTTACTCAAAAAATATTATAATTACACAAAAAACATGGAAACCCGCGTTCCAATTCCAAAAATGTAAACTTTAGATAGTATTTGGATACTGCCTCGGTGGCGCAGTTGTAATTGCGCATGCGTTACGCTGTGCTGAGGTCTCGGGTTCGATCCCCGGGTCGGGTAAAGTGATATTGAGTATTTCTACCTGGGAATACTCAGTATTAACCCGGAGTCTGGAATGGTGCCCGGTGTGGCGATAGGCTCGCCCCCTATCACATTATGGGACCGACCTCTGCCTACCCCTTCGGGGATTACAGGCGTGAGTGTATATGTATATATGTATGTATTTGGATACTTTATAGACTATTTAAAACAACTTTGTGGTCCATATATTCCTGATCATTCTCCTTTTAATTAATTTCAAAAACACCATCTATTCAAAAGCTTAACAGATATACGGGCTAGTACACTTGTAAAATGTGAAGTAAGCTTAAGAACTTAATAACATAACAGAAATTATGAAACTAATCTTTAGGAATGCGGTTTAGTAATAATTTTTTATTAATATCATTAATTATATGGAAAGTGACGGTAAACGTAAGGTTTTTTTACGGCAGTGGTATCTGTTATAACAATTAATAGAACACAAATTACATACCAGTCGTCAGCCCAGCTTCCTTTGCACTGACCCATGCGCTCAAACAATCCGTCTCGTCCTGCCCCAAATGTATAGTCAGCATACCAGTCTTCAAATCTACATTGAACCAATTTGGCACATATACCATCTTAAACCTTTTCTTCACTTCTTCCTCATAGTCAACTTGGCCTAAGTCCTCAAGTTTACTCGCCTTCAGTACGTCATATAAAGCTACATTACTAGCCGTGTCTTTTGTGAGAACATGACGTTTGTCATTGAGTACCGTATAGTGCTTGATAGCTGGTCCACCCGGTATATTATACATAGGTTGCGTTTGGTATACATTATTAGTGTTATAATTAGTTGTAGAGTATGCCTCAGATGATAACGAGCTTAACGGAGGTAGTTTCCAGCAACGCACATCAGACTCTGATGTTGAAACCCACACAGCCTGTTGGTCTGCAGTAAAACACAGTTTTAGAATAGGAGCTGTCTCTTCACAGACTATCATGAAGTTGTCAGGGTTGCGTAGCTCTGTGATGATGACTAAACGGTCCCTCCCACCTGATATTATATGACTGAAGTTATCTGTTGCTAATATAGCCCAGACAGCTTCTGAGTGCACACGTATAGTTGAAACGCAACGTTGCTGAGACAGTGACCATAGCTTTATAGTCCCGTCAGAGCTCCCAGACACACATTGAGTGCCATCGCGGCTTATAACCAAGGCTTTGACGTTGTCCGCATGACCTTTTAATTTCATAAGACGGGAACAGTTCCGTGGGTCCCACACACGTAACACTTTCTCAGTAGACCCGCTGACAAGTATTGTACCGGGCGGATTCATGGCCAAACTGTATATAGACTCTTTATTACCGACAAGACTTGATGTAGTCACAGTATTATTACTAGCAGTTAAAGCAGTCAACGTATTTACATCCCAAAGGAATATAGCGCGGTCCAAACCCGCACTAGCCACTTGTTCCTTATCCTTTGCGTACGCCAAAGTCCGTACATAGTCTTTATGGGTGCGTAAAGTGGACATACAAAATCCTTTTGGAGCGTTCCACACTTTGACAGTGGTGTCAGAAGATGCACTTATAAGATTCTTACCGCCGCAACAGAGTACGATATCGTTCACCCAGTCGGTGTGGTGTTCCATGCTCTGAACGTATCTGTCTTGCGAGCCGGTTCCTGTGTGCCAAACTCGGATAATACCATCTCTGCCGGCTGAATACAGTCGTCCCGCAATCGGGTCCAGCTGTAGCGAGCTAACGCCATTTTTATGCCTCCTCTCCTCCTCATCGCGTATCACGAACGAAACCTGTGTTTTCTTACGCATCGTGGTGCCCATTTTCCGACATTTTAATATGTATTTGATTGATTATTCCGTGTAAAGTGCACGGTTTTCGCAATTTTGTTGCCGATTTGTTTTTGACATTTGCGTTTGACAGCTGAAGTAAGAATTAAGATGGCTGATTTTGATGTTTTGAACTCGCCACACCATTGGTTTCAATTCCTTTACCAAAAGAGACAATGTGTTGCAAAAAAATATATATTTAACATAATCTTGTAGAAATTATTTTGTAATCTTATAATGCGAATGATAACAGCTGATAAGAATGTGATTTCATTTTGCTTCTACATCAAACACTTGAAGAAGAGTAAAATGTAAACACAGTGTTCACTTTTTTATATTCCGATTCATGTTTTCTCGATGAATGTTGATATATTTCTACAATATACCTTAATCCAAGACTTCTTGCACTTTCTAATTGTATTTGAACAAAGGTATAGCCAATTCCACCGCCTATTATTTTAGCGACACTTAATTTTTCCTTTGATTGATCTATGCATGCGATCCCAGTAATATTAGTGCCGCCTGGATAACAGAACGATAAATTCTCTTCCCGTTTAAAAAATAAGAAACCTTGTCTTTTCACTTCTTTATACGTCATTCGAGCTCCATAATCATATCCCAGATATAAATCATAACATGAAATTCTTGTAAACACGTATAATAAGAGCAGAAAACTACTTGTATTAAAACTCATTATAAAAAAATACACGGAAAATACGACAGTAGCGTAATTATAACTGAACTGATGTTTGTTGGAAAACAATGAGATGTTTACAAAGATGCTTAAGGGCAATACTTGTAATCTTATAAATAGGTTATTATTACGTACCTACCTACCTATGTTTATGTATCACCGTACACAGGGTGTAAAACCCGCCATAGTGGCACATGCAAGTGTATCGCGTTCCGGGATCAGCCAGTGTACATACGGACGGTAGGCAGCGGTTTTGCTGTGCCCTGGCATTGCAGAAGTCTATGGGCGGCGGTGACTACTTACCATCAGGTGGCCCGTCTGCTCGACTGCATAACAAGGCACTAAAAAAAAAGTTTTGTCGGGGGTCTAAAGTTGGGGTACGATGATTGGCCGTTTCGCAGCCTTTTGAGTACTCTGACAATAGATCCTCGACCGCTTCTTCACCTTCTTGCCCATGGCATAGTGTGAAGAAGCAGGCCGGCATGATTGTGTTGAGTAGCGGGGGATAGATCGTCCCTCGCTACTTGGTACTCTAATTGGACCGCACTGCGCTTACCACCAAGTGCAGTGTGGTCACTTTGTTGTGCCAGGATTAAAAAAGGTATTTTTAAGAGCTTTTATTTAAGTTGCAATGTTTGCATGATTGATTGACAACTGAATTAGAATAGGTTGAAACTTGGTATTCATTCATTCATAAACCTGATGACAATGCTATATAATGGTGATTTGGACCTGATGCTGCTGCCAGGGCCACATGTAGACCATCCAACTCCTCAATAGCTTACAGCAGCCATATCGTGTTGAAGCAGCCATATTGTGTTGACGCCCGTTAGATTTGTCTTGATGTACATACATACATATACACTCACACCTGTAATCCCCGAGGGGGTAGGCAGAGGTGTAACCAGTACACCCACTTTTCGCCGATTTATTTCGGTCCCATAATGTGATAGGGGGCGAGCCTATCGCCATACCGGGCACAAATTCCAGCCTCCGGGCTAATACTGAGAATTTCTGTATAGAAAAATACAATATCACTTCACCCAACACGGGGATCGAACCCGAGACTTCAGCACAGCAGTCGTAACGCATGCGCAATTACAACTGCAAATCTTTTATTGTATGTTTCAAACCTCACATAGACTCACGCTTGTAATGCCCAAAGGAGTAGGCAGAGGTGCAACCAGTGCACCCACTTTTCGCGCAATTTCTTACGGTCCCATAATGTCATAGGTATCGAGCCTGTCGCCTAAAACCTTAAATATAAATAAAAATATCTTCCTCTTAATTGAGATAATTTGTGTTATTGTTATTAAAAGATAAATCGCATTGTGCTCATCAATTTTATTAAACATTATAGATAATATTATATTTTATTGGAATATTTATTTATCGTTCACTGGCAGCGTAATTGTTGTTCCCTTGTCTTATTATTTACAGTAAAAAGTTGACAAACAAGCCGTTGGGTCACCAGATTAACTATCGATCGTAGTTGCCCATGCTTTACAGACCCCAGCGATTAAAAAGTAATTGGGTTTCTGATCCACAAGGAATTATAAGAGATTTAAAATGTTTTTTTTCGTAAATTCACCGACTACATATTGCAATGTCAAATTTGCCTTTTTGCGTCGATGGCCTGAATATTCCCAGGCTATCCGTCCCACTGAAATGGTGATTAGAAAAAGCTGGTTATAGCTTAGCTGTAACGCATAAATAATAACACCCAACAGTCACACACATAGCCCCGACCCCACACTAAGACACGAGTCTTGTGTTGTGGGTATCAGGGACTACGAGAGACTGTTGGTCTCACGACACCTAGACCCCGGACACAAATTTGTTTTATTAACAAAATACTTTCTTCTGAACTCTAAGCCAAATATTTATCTATAACTCCTCTCCAAGTTATCTGTATATATAAAAGAAGAAACTGACTGACTGACTGACTGATCGATCAACGCACAGCCTAAACGGCTGGGGTTAGAGACTTGAAATTTTGACAGTAGGTACCTTTTATCACGTAGGCATCCACTAAGGAAGGGTTTTTGGAAATACCACCCCTAAGGGGGTAAAATAGGGGATGAAAGTTTGTATGAAAATCCGTCATTTTTAAGTTAAACGCATGAATATTGGTATTTTGTATTGTATATGTCAGAGAGAACTATGTGTTGTGTCAGATGGCTGAGGTCATGACGTCATCATAGGTCATGACTATGAGGGTTATTCATCCCTCTTTGCTCTACAGATAATCAGGATTCACTTCGTACGATAGTTCAGTAGAAATAACACACGTTAATCACTTTATAGTTTAATAAGCTACTGCCAGTTCGGAATACAATAATCCATGGCAAAGAGAACTGGCAAGAAAAACCATGGTTTACAATTACATTACTTTAATTGTAGGCAACGATCAGTTAAACAGCACTTGGGCATTACGACCTCTAAATTACTAAACCATTCGAGATATTGACTCGTCTAATAATTATTCCTGAATGCCTCGCCAAATGCAGAGGCACTCTTTTATATTGTGATTTTCGTTGTGCCCCACTACGAGTGAGATCATTTAATAAACAACTCGACGGTACCCACAACAGATTTACAAAAGATTAAATTATTTGTAAGGTCAATTCAGTCTCCGTATTCATTATTCTCCGACACGGCCATTCTGAAATGCGATGCGTGCTCTGCATCGCTTGCTAAATCCTCTAAAACTCCGCTGAAACTCAGAATATCATGAGTATACACAGGCTAGGTTACTCCACAGTACACCTGCCAACATTGTGAAAAATTACCATAGTTATGGTCCTTAAGAAGTAATGAAGATGTGAGTTCGTAACCACAAAAGTTACTGCCACGTTGAATCAGCGTGTTGGTTGGGCATCGTCCTTACCACCAATGTCAGCAAGATGTCAAAATATTACATGGCGTTTCGACTCCATTCTATAGTGCGTTAGGCACTTTGAATAGTTTGCTAGATCCTATCTGAAACTTACAGACTAACTCTGCGTGACAACAGCATAATTTGTGAGAAAAAAATGTTACTGTTCACTCTGCGTGACAACAGCATAATTTGTGAGAAAATATGTTACTGTTCACACTATGTGACAACAGCATATTCATTAAGGTAGTGTGTTAAAATGTAGGAGTAATTTACAATAGCAAAACATTTTTTTTTCTTTTAAAATAATTGATAGTCTTAAATCTTGTAAATAAAGTGTGTAAAGAAGGTGCTATGGCGACACGGCCATTCTGAATTGCGATGCGTGCCCTGCATCGCTTGGTTAGTCAGCCTTTTCTGAAACAGATACTCAAACAGATAGTTAATGTTAAGCCTGGGTACTTCCACAGTACCTAAGCATAATTATTAGAAAGAATATTTTTTTTTTATTAATCTGCTCACTCTACGTGACCACAGATAGATATTTAAAAGCTCACTCCTTACGACAAGTGTGGCAGATGAAATGTTGTGGTAAAAGACACTGCTCACTACACGCGAGTATAGGTCAAATAAAATACGCAGGTAAAAATATAGAAAACTATACTCAATTAGAGTGCCATAATTAATTGTGGAATATAGCGTAAGACACTGTTCACTCCACGTGACTACAGCATTTTTTTTTTCTTAATATATGGACTGTTCACTCCACGTGACTACAATCTCTTTAGGTTTTGTGTATAGTGTTAAATGTAAGAGTAATTTGACAGCTCTTATGACAAAAGTGCCATACATAATGAATTTGTTGAATAGCGTAAGACACTGTTCACTCCACGTGACTACAGGTCAAATATGTGTATTGAAATATATGCAGTACTGTTCACTCCACGTGACTACAGCATTTTTTTGTTTTTTTATAATATATGGACTGTTCACTCGACGTGACTACAGTATAATTTGTTTAAATATAAGGACTGTTCACTCCACGTGATAACAGTCACAATTTTTTTTCATTTGGCTCTTGAACGGCTCCACACGCCAAGAGCATCTTTTCATATATTTTTTTTTTTTCAAAAATTTTTTTTTTTCATTTTTTTTTTTTTGGCTTCTGAACGGCTCCACACGTCAAAAGCATCTTTTCATATATTTTTTTTTCATACATTTTTTTTTTTCATATTTTTTTTTTTTCATATTTTTTTTTTCATGTTTGGTTATGTGTGTTTGTGTGTATGTATAGTGTGAGTTTTGTGCAAAACATAAAGAAAGGTGCTCACACGTCCATGTGTGAGGTACCTGAAAAGAGGAACGGCACACACAGTAAAACCGTTCACCCGTTCGGCCGATCCGACAAATGAATGATAAGTAGACGCACATGTCAGTGTCCAATTAGCATAGAAAAAGCCCATATTACTGATAAAGAAAATCAGTAATACTTAATAAGCTTCAATAAATTTGAACTTCTACTAACATTGTAGTCACTAATTATTAAGAAACCGAAATTTAGTTAATTAATTGTACACACATCACAATAATAAAACAATAAAAAAAAAATTACACGAATGAACCAATGAACTTAAGATTGTTTTTCAAGATCGATTCTATCTAGCGCTAGATAGTTCACAGGAGAAATATGTTTCACTCGGTCACTCCTGACCCTATAATTTACCGACAACCGCTCGCGAATTTCGCGAATCAGTCGCTAAATCGCTACACATCAACGACAATGGTCTTGGAATTTTTCCGATCAAAAGTTCCAGAGACGTAGCTTTTGTTATTTTAAGCATTGCTAGGTGGACCTCTCTTATAGAGTCCTACCACGATCTGTGATCGCTAGTCTATCGCAGTTAATTATCGATTTAAGGACACTCGTGAAACGCTCTACATGAACGTTCACTCGAAAACCCGACATTGAATACTTATAAGCCCGAATGAAATTGCGGCATACTCGTACAAACCCTTAGGTGTAACAAACGCTGTACACCGATAGGTCGGAGTTAAATGAAACTCAATCTAATCGGTCGAATAACATTAGCAAGCAATTAGTAGTATACACTTTCGCTAAGATGATAAGTATGCGTTTAAACCGTCAACCTGTTTTCACACTAGTTGTGGTTATCTAGATAAAAAACAAAGCTGGAGTAGCTATTTAATACAAGTAATTTTTGGTGTATGTCCTAGGGACACACACCAGTATTAACAAGCGCAATGTCATTCACAGAGGGCTACAACATTTTGGATATCGACTAAGGGTAGTTGCAAAATATAATAATACTAGCCCTGTATTAAACATTGTCCCACCGCTGGGCACGGGCCTCCTCTACCAATGAGAGGGGTTAGGCCTTAGTTCACCACGCTGGCCTATTGCGGGTTGGTAGACTTCACAGACCTTCGAAATTCCTTTTGAGAATTCTCAGGTATGCAGGTTTCCTCACGGTGTTTTCCTTCACCGTTAAAGCAAACGATAATTAACAAAGAAAAGTGGCAAAATAACATTAATTATATTGAGAACTCGAGGAATTTTTAAACTGTATCACAGTCGCGGTAACAATGGATCTCTGCAATAATATTTCGCGCTTTATAATATCAGCGTAAATAGAGGTTAAACAAAACATAGTCTCTGTTAAATCACCATAAAATTTAACAACCAGAAAACTAAGTGTTAAACACTTGACTGATGTCTAACTGTAGTGAGATGTAGAAGAAACCGAAATTAATTATATCAAAATTAATAGAGTACCAATATGTATTACATAAAAGCAATAAGTAAAAATAAACGCCTCTAGTGGGAGTGGTGAACCTGGGGCTTTTATAATAAATATTCAATATTTGGCTTCAAATTTGTGGACCCCGTTTACACTCCATAGATCCCTATTTCTATTTTTTTTTCCCTCACTTTGACCCCTTAGTAGTCATCGGCCCCAGGGTGTCGATATAGACCACTTTGGGTATCAATGCTTTAAGTAACTATGTCATGTTCAAGTTTTCCACAAAACTTGGATGTAAAACTTTCTTTAATATCACTACCAGAAGATAATGAATTTAATTATGGATAATTAACTCACCACGATCACTAAGAATCAAACCAAATCAAATTATTTTCACCTCAACTAATTGCACAGTTTAGCGTAACTATTAATATAAAAATAATGTATTACCGGGCAGAACGAATTAAAACCAGAACTAACAGTTACCACCAATACCAATATAAAAATTCCGCTCTTTAGCGGGAAACACAAGCATGATACGTGTACGTCCTTTTTTTTTATTGAATTGTAGTCAATGTTACAAAAAATAAATGGTTATACTTGACTAACTTGATTATCAACTATTAATTCTGAAACTTTAATAAAAACTCGACCCGCACAACAATATTGCAGTAACTATTAAATTACTGAATTATTCATTCAATGCAGTTTTTTTCATAACACGTTAAAACATATAATAGTTTTTTTTAACACCAGTTAAAGAGTAAATGTTTTTTTTTCAACCCACACACATGATGGAATTGAACCACATCAAATTCAAGGTTCATTAAATCATCAAACATCACACGCGTCAACTGTTATGTATCTTCACATACATACACACTCACAAGTGTAATTCCCGAAGGTGTAGGCAGAGGTGTAACTAGTACACATAATTCGCGCAGCTATTATCACCCCATGCGTGATAGGGGTGAGCCTATCACCATACCGGGCATAATTCCAGGCTCACGGCGGATAAACCCAATATCTCTTTACTAGACCCGGGGATCAAACCTGAGACCCCGCACGGCAGTCGTACAGCCTACGGAATTACAACTACGCCACCGAGGACCGTGGACGTCCAAACATAATATCACTCCGTTATTAGCAGTTAAGCAAAATCTCGATGAATTTTCCATCGGTTGTAACAGTACAAATTTAAATAAAGAAATAATCAATTAAGTTGGAAACAAACCACACTATTTTGCATTTAACTGTTTAGATTAGCAGAAAGATCAAACTTAATAGTCGTTCATTACCATCAGTTTTAAATACAAAAACAAAAAATCAATGAGGTAGGAAACACATCCTCATATTTCCAACTAAATTAATAGTTTATTTTAGCAGAACGATCAAAATTAAAAATCGTTCTGTACATTTAAAAACTGAGAGCGACTCACCAAATTTCAAATAAATCCACGGGTAGGATCACATATGTAGGTAGGCACGCAAACAACACGCTGTAGCACTACTTGCGCTGCCAGAGAACCGCCTCAACAACTCCACAGCGCCACAGGAAACCATCCACAGCATATGGAATTTGAACACCAAAATCATTAACACAGTAAACATAGACACTTCATACCTATCGTTTAAACTATTTCGTTTGGAACATAAAATAATTCAATATTTATTTACCAACATAAGGGACTTGCAATAATTTACAAACATAGCACAATCCAAATGATTCTCAAAATTCGCAATCTTCAAATGTACTGTAGACTAGCAAATTTACAGTACCGCCGAGCACTTTTTACCACTTATAAAGCGGTAGAATATTACACTTAAGATCACAATTTTATTTCGGATGATAGAATTTCAATGATTTATAACTTTTTGCACAACCCAACAAAGCGCATAAACTAATTACTAATGTTTTCCAAACTCTCGAAACAGAAATATTATAAAATGAAACTGTAAGTATCACATCACCTGATCTACGATAGTGGATGTCCAGTTCGATGCCACTTCTGATGTCAGAGAGAACTATGTGTTGTGTCAGATGGCTGAGGTCATGACGTCATCATAGGTCATGACTATGAGGGTTATTCATCCCTCTTTGCTCTACAGATAATCAGGATTCACTTCGTACGATAGTTCAGTAGAAATAACACACGTTAATCACTTTATAGTTTAATAAGCTACTGCCAGTTCGGAATACAATAATCCATGGCAAAAAGAACTGGCAAGAAAAACCATGGTTTACAATTACATTACTTTAATTGTAGGCAACGATCAGTTAAACAGCACTTGGGCATTACGACCTCTAAATTACTAAACCATTCGAGATATTGACTCGTCTAATAATTATTCCTGAATGCCTCGCCAAATGCAGAGGCACTCTTTTATATTGTGATTTTCGTTGTGCCCCACTACGAGTGAGATCATTTAATAAACAACTCGACGGTACCCACAACAGATTTACAAAAGATTAAATTATTTGTAAGGTCAATTCAGTCTCCGTATTCATTATTCTCCGACATATACTTTTTCTCCCAAACATGACCTCTACGCGGGTGGAGCCGCGAGCAACAGCTAGTAACAGATCTATTAAAAAATACAACAAGAAGGAACGTCTAGTTTCCGGTCGAACAACTCCGAAAGGGTTGTGTTTTGCCCAATGGTCTGAACACGGACAGGTGCCTTATGTTTGATCCAACTCTTGTATAGTATTGGATCAAATGTTGGTGCATTGTCTGTAACTTAGAAATGAATTTTATTCTGACGACATATAACATCAGAAAGCAGCGATATAGTTGGGAATGGTATGGATTATTAAGACAATAGTCGTTCGAAATCAGCCCGAAATGGCATGCATACACCTCTGACTTTTCTTTTTTTTTTTAGTGCCTCGATAGGCAGACGAGCAGACGGGCCACCTGATGGTAAGTAGTCACCGCCGCCCATAGACTTCTGCAATACCAGGGCACAGCAAAGCCGCTGCCTACCGTTAATTCTAAAGTTACGTGTATATTCATTGTTAGTTATCGGCACCGCATGCTTCAATGGTGCAGGGAACATCGTGAGGGATTCCTCTCCTGCAATTCTCAGGAATGCTGGATTCTGCATACCTGAGAATTGTTATAAGAATCTAGACAAGTTTAATTCAAGGCTGGTAGTATTAATATGTATAGACTATCATTAAAATTTACGATCAACACTAAATAGGTTTAATGCGTTTATAAAATACCAAGGCATTGTCTAAATAAGGTAATAAATAATTAATAATAATAACCCAACAGGCACAACCATAGTCTGACCCCACACTAGGTCAAAGCTGTATCGTGGGTATCAACAACTACGAGGGACTACGGTCCCACAACACCCAGACCCGAAACAAATATCAGTCTGTCACACAAACTTTTGTCCTGGTGGGGGAATGGAACCCACGACCACTCCTTTCACATCCGGCTACTGGCCCGCTGCACCTTGGAGGCTGAATTACAAACCAAATACATATTATTATTCATTAGGTACTTTTATCAAAATTTTATAATATTCGATCAAATATTTGCCAAACCATTCCAAACTTGGGCAAGACGGTATCTTAGAGTTTATTTTCCGGATAAAAAGGTAAAATTAATAGCGCTATTATAAGGGTTTATTTTCACGATACGTTTTAAGGCGTAACCCAACGCCCAAGCCGATTTGAGCGCGCTTTGATTAATAAAAAATACTACAAGATTCGCATGGCCAGAACTTCTAATTACAAATCTAATTTTAAGTTTCTTTATTCTAAGTCGGTCATTTTAACCGACCTGTAAAAGAAAGAGTATTTTGGTATTAAATGCATTTCAATCGTAAAGTTTCTGAATGACATGAAATCTTTTATTATTATATTACATAGCCTTTGTGACACGTCAGTATATTAAAAAAGAAAGAAATTTAACAGAAAGCATATCAGCTTATGTCTTATAACATACATAGCATCTTCAATACACTAGCAATTTAGAATAAAATTATTATTTTTAATATAATTACTTAATTCCTTTTAATATACCATGGGTATTTCCGAGATGCCGCTTGTTTTAGAGCAACTGAAGCTATATTGAGTCAAATTAATTAGTAAATAATGACAACCACTGAGCGCAGCGGGTGAGTAGCTGGCTGTTAAACGAGAGGCCGTGGGTTCCATTCCCACACCGAGACAAACGTTAATGTGACAGACAGATATTTGTTTCGGGTCTGTTTGTTGTGGGACCGTAGTCCCTCGTAGTTCTTGATGCCCACGATACAGGTTTAACCTAGGGTGGGGTCGGAACTATGTTCGTGACTGTTGGATGTATTTATTAAATTTTTATTTTCTTAGAACTGTTTACCTTTTCCGATATTGCGTATATTACACCCTTAAGATATAACAAGGAAAATATCCGTGAAGTTATTACATTGCGCGTATAATGAGAGGCAATGAGGTAGACTTATCTAAAAAGCGTTCGATGTAGAGTTTTTTCAATATTACAGTCAGGGTAGACAAACTTTTTATTAAGTCCCGATATCAACATTTTTTGTTATATTTTATCTTGAACTGTTTATTTCTATTGTCTATGGCCAAGAGACTAAGAGTAGTGCCAGATAGAGTAATCATTACAATCAATTTCTTAGTTAGGACACACTTACTTAGTCTTTTATTTCTTACTAGATGTTGCCCGCGGTTCCGTCCACGTTGAGTTTATTTTTGTAAGAAAAGGTATACAATCCATGGAGGCATCTTAAGCTATTACACCTTTCTATGTATTGCTATCCCATAGGAAGCGTGCATTTTTCCGGGATAAAATGTAGCCTATGTCATTTTCTGATCCCTAAACTATCACAATGCAAAAAAATGCACGGGAACTGTACATATTACCGGGATAAAAAGTAGCCTATGTGCTATTCCAGACTATAATCTATCTCCGTGCCAAATTTCAACCAGATCCGTCCAGTCGTTGTAGCGTGATTGAGTAACAAACATCCATCCATCCACCTAAACATTCGCTTTTATATTATTAGTAGGACATATAATGTAGTAGGTTAGTAGGATTTGCGAGAAACACGACAGAAAGGATAATTTCAAACTTTTTCGTCAAAACTACATTTTGCGACATTAAAGTCGGTAGCGGAATTGAACGATTCGAAAACGCAACTTGCCAAATCTATCCCAGCCATTAATCGGCCCCATCGCCTCGACGTGTGAGGGTTATGAGCTGAAATAATTTATGCTTACCGCCATCAACAGTTTCGGGTTAATTGCCATCGCTATGGTAGTTATTAGGTATGGCTAGTGCATTGTGTATTTAGTCGATTATAAGCTTTAACTCGGACACCGGTGTTCGGAAAAAGGTAATAAGTAAAGTAAAATACAAGCGAAAATCAATCTTATATCCATAATTTAAGACTGCCTCTGTGGCGCCGCGGGCGAGTAGCCGGCTGTGAAACAAGAGGCCGTGGGTTCGATTCCCGCACCGAGATAAATATTTGTGTTATTAACGTATAATACGCACGTGAACAAGGGCGCGTATTGCCAGTTATTTAATGTACACCGTTGTCCGAATGATCCGTGAATGGTTAATGGACGGCAATAAATTATCCAATTGATCAAATGATATTGGGTTTTTCTACTACTAAATACTCAGTATCAATCCGGAGTCTGGGATTAAGCACGATATGGCGATAGGCTTGCCCCCTAACACATTGGGACAGTAGTTAACTCGGAAAACACTAGGTGTACTGATGATACTTTTGGTATTGTGGATGTTCATGGCCGGTGGAGATCACTTAACATCAGGTGACCCACTGCCTCGTTTGTCGGACTATGATATAAAAAAAATAATACAAAGAGGCGTTACTATTCACTGTTATATCGATTAAGAGTTGACAAAATAATCGACTAAATCCAAATCGAATACAACTACCCATCCCTAACAGAATTACTATCTCTCGATTCACTGAATACGAATCCTCTAAAGGCCGCAAATGTATTTATTGCGTATGAATGTTATTTCTGAAAAATGTTGTTATTAATGTTATACTATTTCCTTTATTTGATATGGCTCGATATTTTTAGCCATTTTTGACAGCCTCCGTGGTGCAGTTGGCGAGTAGCCGGCTGTGAAACGAGAGGCCGTGGGCTCGATTCCCACCTCGGGACAAATGTTTGTGTGACAGACAGATATTTGTGTCGGGGGTCTGGACACCTCAGCATAACGCATTCGCAATTACAACTGTGCCACCGTGGCTGTCAAGGTGGAAAAAATTTCATAATAACAATTAATCGCCTAATAAATATACATTTGGGGCGTGATAGTACATCTCATATACTGCCATCGTGATTGTTTTTTTTAAATAATAGTACATGGTACTAACCAAAAACCTAAAATTGTGCTAAAAGGAAAAAAAGGACATTGATATGGGTGTGGGGATTTGTCTTGTTGAATTGGTAACCGCAAAAACTGACATTGCACGACAGTTTAAAAAAATTATATCAAGATAGCGTCGGCTATTTTGTATTGTAAGCAAGGCTGTCTACAATATGACTAGAATTTCCTCAAGGATAACTGTTGAGGACGCCGAAGAGACTGTCGCGTAGGCTGGCACCCGTGTGAAGTTGCGAGCCTCGGGCGGTGTGCGAGCAAGACGGAGGATCGTTCCTCGCACCGACGGACCGCCACGGGATTGGTCAACGCATCGGGCAGTGTGCGAGGGAGACAGAAGACGCACAGTCGGCCTGTGATTAGCCAACGGCCTAATGAACGTTCTCGCACCATGTGCCAGTTGCGAGACTAAATTATTGTACATATGTAGATACATTGATGGAATAAATTGTAGTTGTTCGGAGTTCTCCTGTGTTTCATTACGTTATCAAAATATATCGAAGTAGAAGAAGTACTGCGAGTCATCGGTAGTAAACACCCACAGTACATATATATATTTATACATATACAGTCCACTACAGTGTTTATGGTCCTTCGAGCCGGATAGAGGATACAGTGTTTATGGTCCTTCGAGCCGGATAGAGGATACAGTGTTTCTGGACCTTGGAACCGGATCGAAGATAGTGTGTGCACCGGATCAAGTATAGTGTGTGCGAACCGGATCGATAGTGCGTGCACCGAATCGATATAGTGTGTGAACCGCGGCTAGGATAGTGTGTGAACCGGATTGCTGAAGACGGATCGCGAAAAACGTAAGACACGTTCAGGACGTGAGTCGGGAAGCTTCACCGAGTGAGGAGGCCGTACCGAATCAAGTAGGGATTCGGATCAAGAGGCTGCTCGGAGTAAGGAAGCCGTAACGATCGTCGTTTTTCGTGAATATCATCGTTCACAATGGTTGTCACAAGGAGCCAAGGTGATAAGGCAGAGTTGGAAGAACCGGGACGAGAACAACTTACCACGAGCCAAGAAGAGAGACGTCGGATTGAAATCGAGCGAATTAGGCGCTTGTCGGTAAATCCGCCGGCGTCACCCACTTCGAAGCTCACTTCCACAACGGTGGAACATCGCGCCGCTACCGGAGTATCTACAATGATGGCAGGTACGTCGGGTACGACGCGACATGAAGATCGGCCGAGATCGCCTACGCATTCCGTACGCTCGCATAGATCGACGGCGAGCGTCAATACTAGGCTGCGCATGGCAGAATTGGAGGCGGCCGAGAAATTGGCAGTACTGCAAAGGAAGCAGTTAGAGCTTGAAGCCGAGCTAGTTAAGAAAAGACTAGCGGCCGAAGTATCTATTATCCAGGACGATAATGATAGCGTCCATGAAGAACCGCTGGGTCCGCAGGAGGGACATCAGCGCGTTAAGGAGTGGCTGCAGACCGATCCCAGGGAGGAACCTAGACAAATACGGTTCGAGGCGGCGAGAGGAAGATCGCCAACACCTATAAAGGGAGGCGTCGAGCAGCTCACAGAAGCCTTGGAGAAGATGGCTCGTCCAAGGTTACGTCACACCGACCTACCAACATTCTCCGGAGCCATAAATGAATGGTTGCCTTTCAAAGCAGCCATGAGAGACAGTACAAGCCTGTACAACGTGTCCGCAGCGGAAAACATACAGCGACTGAGAAGCTGTTTGAAAGGGGAAGCTAGAGACGCGGTGGCTGCGCTACTACATACTGCAACGAATCCGGATGACATAATGAAAACATTGGAACAATGCTTCGGGAGGCCGGAAATAATTATTGACAAGGCCATTGAAGACTTGAAAAGGCTACCGAAGCTCGGTTCGTCGGCTACGGAATTAAACCAGTTCGCTGTTCGTCTGCAAAACGTAGTTTGTGTTCTGAGAACCATTGATCGACGGGGATATCTCTACAACCCTTTGTTGACTCGGGAGATATTGGAAAAGTTAAGCCCTCACATAAGGTCAAGATGGTGCGACTACGCCAGTGAGAATGAAGATGCTGCAGATCCAGAGGTCGTCGTGTTATCACGCTTCTTGATGCGGGAAGCGGACCGAGCATTGCGCTACACGTATGCTCCATCTACAAGCACAAGCACAACGACAAGGCGAGAAGTGCAAGTACCAGCAGCGAAGCCTAAAAGAAAGTTAAACACAGTTTACAACACCACCGACGAACAGGAAAAGTGTTTGGAATGTGAGCAGGCCCACCGGTTATACCAGTGCCCAAGATACAAAGCGCTGACGGTGAAGCAACGCTGGGACCTGCTAAAGGAGAAGAAGGTATGCTTTAAGTGCGCATACCAAAAACATTGGCGAGGAAATTGTCACGCCAAACCATGTGGTCAGTGCAAACGGCCACATCATGCGACGCTGCACTTCGAAGAGAAGTCTGCGGCAGCGTCGGAAGCTTCAGAGAACGCTGAAGCTGTGCTATCAGTAGGCACCAGAAGAGCTGCGGGCCCAAGCGCAGTATTGTTGAAGATGTGCCCCGTGGTAATCGCTGGACCACGGGGGGAGGTTAACACCTACGCGCTCCTGGACGAAGGAGCAACCGTCACCCTGATTGACGAAGAAATAGCGGAGAAGATTGGCGCAGAAGGTCCAACACGACCGCTGAAAATTAATGGGGTGAACATGTCCCAGACCGAAGGGGACAGCAAGGTGGTCACGGTGCAAGTCCGCGGCAAAAGCGAAGGAACATCGCACAAAATAAGGGCAAGAACGATGAAGGACTTAAAGCTACATCGGCAGATGGTCCCGATGGAGCTAACAAGATTCCAGCATCTCAGAGATCTCAAACATGGAGATATATGCTACGAGAGCGCGCAACCAGGGATCCTTTTGGGCGCCGATCATTGGGAAATCATAGTGTCCCGAGAGTTACGCGTCGGCAAGCCAAACCAGCCTGCGGCCTCAAGAACTCATCTCGGGTGGGTAATACATGGGACGTTACCCCGAAAGATGTTGCTGAAGACCCGAGAAAGTGTGCTGCACGTTTACAGCAACGAACAACACGTCTCGCAGGATGAGGAGCTTCACCACACCGTAAAGTTCCACTTCAAGATAGAAGCTTTAGGCGTGGCACGAGAGCCCCGCGTTAGCGATGCTGATCGCAGAGCAATGGATATAGTGAAGAACACTATAAGGAAAACCGAAAATGGTTACGAAGTCGGTTTACCTTGGCGGCAAGATAATATTAAGATGCCGTCAAGCTATGACATGGCGTTCAGGCGTTTGAAGAGCATGGAGCGGAAGATGGACGCTGATCCGAAGTTCGCCGAAGAGTATACCTCTCAGATAGAAAATCTGCTCCAGAAAGGCTACGCCGAATTATGCGACGGCTCTGAAATGAGCAGCGCAGTTTGTTGGTTCCTGCCTCACTTCGCTGTACAGAATATAAACAAGCCCGGCAAACAGCGATTGGTGTTCGACGCCGCGGCAGTAAGTGGCGGAGTGAGCCTCAACAGTCAGCTGCTGGAAGGCCCGGATCTGTTGTTGTCGCTACCCGGGATATTATTCCGATTCCGGGAGAAAGCGATCGCCGTGACAGCTGACATCCAGGAGATGTTTTTGCGAATAGGGATACGTCGGGAAGATCAGCCAGCGCAACAATTTTTGTGGCGTGGGGCGGACAGAACGAGTCCGCCTAGGCATTATAAAATGAAGAGCATGATCTTCGGGGCCGCAAGTTCCCCATTCATGGCACACTACGTGCGGAACTTCAACGCTGAAGAACACGCCCAGGAATACCCGAAAGCCCTGGAAGCAATTACGGGAAGCCACTACATGGATGACTTTGTGGCGAGCTACAGCAGCATCGAAGAAGCGCGGCAGGTCATCAGGGAGACCAGGGAGGTACACGCACGGGCAGGGTTGACCCTGCGTCAATGGAGCGCCAGTCACACGGACGTATTGCGCGACGTGCCCATGGAGCTGCACGCCGTCTCGTCCATGCGACTGGGGGGAGACCAAATAGAGAGCAAGATCCTCGGTCTCATGTGGCACCCTGAAAACGATGAACTCAGATTCAATACATGTATGAATCGTGTCCCAGCAGCGGTGCGTGCTCAACAACGTGCACCCACAAAGAGGGAAGCACTCAGTGCGGTCATGTCCATATACGACCCGCTGGGAGTGCTCAGCCTATACACGATAAGGGCTAAAATCATCCTGCAGAGCTTATGGCGATTGAAGATGACGTGGGATGAACCAATACCGGCAGAAGAACAGGCGCTCTTCTCCACATGGATTTCTCAATTGGAGGAAATAGAAAGATTGAAGATACCACGGTGTTACGCCTTAGTGGGATACGAACACACGGAGCTTCACGTGCTCTGTGACGCCAGTGAACAGGCATACGCGACTGTGGCGTACTGGCGAGCCGTGAACTCCGACGGTAGAATAAAAGTGGCATTGGTGGCAGCCAAAGCTAAGGTGGCGCCACGGCGCGCTCAAGCAATCCCACGGTTGGAACTACAGGCGGCGATCATCGGGGCAAGACTCGCCGAGCAGGTAAAAAGGGAACACTCGATCGAAGTCAAGAGGACTGTGTATTGGTCGGATTCATCCACAGTGATCCACTGGATACGACACGACGCCCGCCGATATACACCATTCGTGGCACATCGGCTTGGCGAATTGGCTGAGCTCACACATCGCGAAGAGTGGCGATGGTTACCCACAGCTGAAAACGTGGCGGACGACGCCACCCGACTAAGTACCTGCGCAATCAGCGACAGCGACCGCTGGTTCCAGGGACCACGGTTCTTGCACGAACCCGAAGATAAATGGCCTAGCCAGGACGAAGATAAAGAGCTGGACCAAGATGAAGTCGAGGTCTTACATCTCGCCAACGAAGAGGCGAACGACTCGCACACATGGCTGCCGGATCCAGAAAGGTTCTCCAAGTACGAGACATTGGTACGAGCGGCAGCGAGAATCTTGGCCTTCACAGACATGTGTCGACACAAAGCCGAACGAATGGAATATCGGCACATAGAACGAGCAGAGAAGGAGCTCATCAAGCGAGCACAAAAGGAAAGCTTCGCCAAGGAGACAGAACAGGTCAAGGGCTCCCGTCCAGTGTCAAAAGGAAGCAAGCTCTTTAGGTTGGATCCAGTAATGGAAGACGGAATATTGCGCGTGCGCGGTCGGATCAATGTAGCCGCAGCACACGAAGACACGAAGAGGCCAATCATTTTGGATGGACGACATCGCCTGACTCGACTCTTGGTCTTACGAGAGCACTGCGCGGCAGGTCATGCAAGCAGAGAACGCGTGACGAATGACCTGCGTCAAAGATACTGGATCATACACCTCAGACCTACAGTGAGGATAGTAGAAAGAAACTGCACTCTCTGCCAATTAAGAAGGGCAAGGCCACGAGTACCCGTCCCAGGCGACCTACCAAGAGCTCGTCTGGACCCGTTCCACCGTCCGTTTACCAACTGTGGAGTAGATTACTTTGGCCCCATGCTCGTCAAGGTGGGACGTCGTCGAGAGAAGCGATGGGGCGCACTCTTTACGTGCCTCACTACGCGCGCAGTGCACCTAGAGCTCGTCACGACGCTAACCAGCGATTCGGCGATAATGGCACTACGTAGGATGGCAGCAAGAAGAGGATGGCCGCGTCTCATGTACTCTGACAACGCGACCAATTTCCGAGGCGCCGATCAGGAGCTGCGAGCGGCGTACGTCGAGTGGGCACCAATCCTCAAGGAAGAAGGACACCTTCATCGGATGGAGTGGCGCTACATACCACCCGGTGCACCCAACCAAGGGGGTGCCTGGGAAAGGCTGGTGCGATCGGTGAAGGCTGCCCTCGAAGCGACGCTGCGGGAAAGAGTTCCGGCAGAAGAAGTGTTGCTCACGCTGTTGGCGGAGGCGGAATTCGCAATTAACGCCCGCCCGCTAACCCATGTTAGCGTGAGCCCCGAGGACCCCGAGGCGCTAACACCTAACCACTTCCTGTTAGGTTCATCGACCGGCTTGCCATCAACGGGACCGTGCACTGAAGCCGACAAGAAGACATGGCGAGTGAGCCAGGCATTGGCAGATCACTTCTGGCGGCGGTGGCTTCGTGAGTACCTTCCGAGCCTGGTACCTCGAGGCAAGTCTCATCGCGAAGATCGACCGCTGCAAGTCGGCGACCTAGTGCTCATCGTGGATGGCACCCTTCCCCGCAACGTTTGGCCCAGGGGAGTCGTCGAGCGCATCTACAAAGGTCCTGACGGCGGCATTCGAGTGGTGGACGTCAGAACGAAAAATGGAGTCTTCAAGCGGCCCACAACCAAGATCGTCCTCCTCCGAGTAGAGAAGGCTGCGCAAGCTACGCCGGGGGGAGGATGTTGAGGACGCCGAAGAGACTGTCGCGTAGGCTGGCACCCGTGTGAAGTTGCGAGCCTCGGGCGGTGTGCGAGCAAGACGGAGGATCGTTCCTCGCACCGACGGACCGCCACGGGATTGGTCAACGCATCGGGCAGTGTGCGAGGGAGACAGAAGACGCACAGTCGGCCTGTGATTAGCCAACGGCCTAATGAACGTTCTCGCACCATGTGCCAGTTGCGAGACTAAATTATTGTACATATGTAGATACATTGATGGAATAAATTGTAGTTGTTCGGAGTTCTCCTGTGTTTCATTACGTTATCAAAATATATCGAAGTAGAAGAAGTACTGCGAGTCATCGGTAGTAAACACCCACAGTACATATATATATTTATACATATACAGTCCACTACAATAACAATAGATAACAGTTGGTATCCTTCCTTCACGGTTGGATGCCCTGTAAGAATTGTTTCTCGTAAAAGACAATACGTCTTGTCTAAAAAGGTAAATTATGCTTGTGTTTTATTACTTTTATTCTTCCTTTATTCTTATTACCGTTGTTTAATAAAGAAACGGTTGTAGCAAAGGAAATACCGAGCATACAGCCAGCAATAAATTACGTCTAGTTTACGTACTTTTTTACTGTACATTTTTTTATGAAGATTCCCTAGTAATAAGCTAATTTGATTATTGTCGTTTTTATAGACTGAAGATAAATTTGCGTTTAAGGTTTTTTTGGTTTAGTATTGGAGATGCTGAAAGAAACTTTCACTTTATGTAGGTTATAATAAGCATGTATGTATATTTGATAGAGAAATCATGTGATCATTGTCATTGGAGCATATTGTGTATTTGTTACACTTCAATAGTATTATTGATATTTTTGTAAATTTAATTAACCTTTCTACTTTTTAACCGACTTCAAAAAAGGAGGAGGTTAACAATTCGTCGGAATCTTTTTTTTTATGTATGTTACCCAATTACTCGAAGACGCCTGGACCGATTCGAGAAATTCTTTTTTTGTTTAAAAGGGTATACTTCCCAGGTGGTCCCATTGGCACCTAGTCAAGATCTGATGATGGGATCTCAGAAAAATCGAGGGCAACCCTCAAACTTTATAGGGACGTATAATTTGTTTTTTATTGAAGTCGGTGTACTTTTTATGAATTATAAAACTTTTTATTTAATACTGGTGTTACTTTTTTTCTCAACACATGTGATATCGTTAAAATGTTGTGCATTAATAGTAACATTATTGTTACCTAATTATATTTTAGTCCTAAGCAGTGTAACAACAACTGGCTGCCCATTTTTAAATAAATAAATAATCATCAATTAACTGTAATTTTTTTTGTCACCGATTAAACACACACACACAAACACTCGCGCCTGTAATCCCCGAAGGGGTAAGCAGAGGTGTAACCAGTACACCCACTTTTTGCCGAATTTCGGTCCCATGATGTGATAGGGGGTGAGCATATCGCCAAACCAGATGCAATTCCAGACTTCGGCCTGATACTGAGTATCTCTAAATAGAAAAATCCAACAACACTTTACCCGACCGACAGGATCGAACCCGAGACCACAGCACAGCATCCTAACGCATGCGCAATTACAACTGCGCCACCGAGGCAGTCAAAAGCATAAACCTAAAAGTTAATAATTATTGTACACTAAAATACATAAAATAAAACACTTCACAAATTTTTAATTGGCAGTCTTAACGCTCTTGGCGATCTTTTCAAGACAACCATGGTATGGAATTATATGAAACGGGAAAAGACATGTACGTATGTACGTACATGTCGTACGTAATCTGTGAGGTCATTTTTAAGCCATAAATTTTTCCTCTCACATAAATACAGGAAAAAAATAATATTATAAATGCGAATGTTTGGATAGATGGATGTTTGTTACTCAATCACGCTACAACGGCTGGACGAATTTGATTGAATTTGGCACAAAGATAGATTATAGTCTGGAATAGCACATAGGCTACATTTCATCCCGGAAAAATTTACAGTTCCCGTGGGACAGTTTAGATTTTCACAGAGCAAGGGATCGACCTGATTTTTTGCGTAGTTAGGGATCAGAAAATGACATAGGCTACTTTTTATCCCGGAAAAATGCACGCTTTCTATGTGATAGCAACATATAGAAAAGTGTAATAGCTTAAGATGCCTCCATGGATTGTATACCCTTTCTTCCAAAAATAACCTCCACGCGGGCAGAGCCGCGGGCAACATCTAGTACATACATAATTTACAATATACTAGCGGGCCCGGTAGACGTCGTCATGCCCGTAAAAGCAGCGCCACACCGACTGCAGCGCCATCTGCCGGTCTGATTTGTAAATCTAAACCATCCAGGGCGCCTCCCAAACGCATACAAAAAAATTGTTCAAATCGCTCCAGCCATTTAGGAGGAATTCATACACACGTACAGTAGAATTATATATATAAAGATCACATGACACCTGCGAATACTTCTCACTGATATTAACAATACAACAAATTATTTGAAAAGACTGTCAACAGATGGCACTGTTCATTTTTCTGACAGATACCTAAAAAGCTGCATTGTTGTTTTTATGTATAATTGCTACTTTTGTTTTCCCAATGATAAAATAAATTTGCCTTTTCAAAAAATAAATGAAAAACAAAAACATAAATTTTAATGGAATTTCGGAGCGACTCTTCAATATCCCGTTTAACATAAACCACTTGGAAGCCTTCCTGTGTGCGTATTCTGGAATCCCAGCAGAGTTACTAACGTAATCCGATTAACATTTTAATAGATTTACATTCGACATAATCGTATCTTCGAACAAAACTCATTAGCATAACAAAGAGCTGTATTGGATCGAGGTAATGGTAATGTTTTCGACAGCGTCCGTGACTCAGCGGACGATTGTAAAACTAATGTGCGGGTTCGGGTCCCGCACAACGACAAATGTCTGTATTAGGCGCATTAGGCGAGTAGCTGTGAAACGAGAGGCTGTGGGTTCGATTCCCGCACCGAGACAAATGTTTGTGTGACAGAGAGACTATCCCGCCCACACACCCGCCACACACGCCACACTCGCCTGTTTAGCCTGGATCGACAATGGCACGCATTTTTCGACACTGAGTAATGAAACTCGGCGAGTCTCTGGGAATGCTTAAAACTGTATTTTATCCCGCAACGAAATTAATCAAATAGAAATATAGGGAGGAGTTGGAAATATAATGACAGTTGTAGTGTGAAGGACAAATATTTGTTTCGGGTCTGGGTGTTGTGGGACTGTAGTCCCTCGTAATTCTTTATACAAAAAGTGGTAGAGCCACGCTGTAGACTAATTTGTCTACATCATGAATGGGCCGGCTCGACCGGGGTAGTACCACTGTCGCACAGAAAACCAACGTAAAGTGACAGTTTACTGTCGCGTTTCGTGTAGTAAGTGAGATATCCGGAGACCCAGATTCCCCCTTCCCATCCCTAATCCCTATTCCTGTCCTTTAAGGCCGACAGCGCATACATGATACTTTCGGTATTGTGGATGTTCATGGGCGGTGGAGATTACTTAACATCAGGTGACCCACTGGCTCGTTTGTCAGAATATGAAATAAAAAAAAAAAACCTACGGTACAGGTTTTACCCAGTGTGGGGTCAGAACTATGTGTGCGACTGTTGGGTGTATTTATTTATAAGTCTGGGTGTCTTTAGTATAGTCCTTAGTAGTTCTTGAACGCCTTGTCTATCTTGGTGATCACACCTGATGGTAAGCGCAGTATCGTCTAGTAAGAGTTCAAGAACCAAGAAACAATCTATCTCTCATTACTCAACACAACGCTTCTGTATAAGTTTGACTTAGCCAGGACTACGTAGTGCTGGTGGTAGGATATTCATATCCGCCCGGATAGCGACCACCGTACACAGGGTGAAAAACCCGCCATAGTGGCATACTCAAGTGTGTCGCGTTCCGGGATCAGCCAGTGTACATCCGGTTTTTTGGGGGTCTAGATTTGGGGTACTATGTTGGCCATTTTGCGGCCTTCTAAGTACTCTGACAATAGACCCTCGACCGCTTCTTCACCTTCTTGCCCATGGCGTAGTGTGAAGGAGCAGGCCGGCATGATTGTGTTGAGTAGCGGGGGATAGATCGTCTCTCGCTACTCGATACTATCATTGGACCGTACTGCGCTTACCATCAGGTGAAGTGCGGTCACTTTGCCGTGCTAGGATAAAAAAAAAACTACGTACGTGGCTTCTGGGTGTATTATTAATCTAACGACAACGTCTATGATTAACACATCTAAAGTATTACGCGCGTAACCATCAATATTAATCATCATTTAGTGCAATTTTTCGTCCGATTTATTTTTATCCCGACACGGTAAAGTAACCACACTGCACCTCATGGTAAGCGCAGTGCTGTCCAGTTAGAGTATCAAGTAGCGAGAAATAGTCTATCACTCGCTATTCAACACAATCATGACAGCCTGCTGTGTAGCTTCTTTATACTACTCCATGGGGCAAGGAGGTGAAGAAGCGGTCGAGGGTTTCGTGTCAGAGTACTCAGAAGGCAACAGGGCCAAACATTGTGCCTCAACTGACAAAAACCAAATGTACACTGGCTGACCCCGAAACGCGACAAACTTGCGTGTGCCACTATGGCGGGTTTTACTCGCTGTGTACGGTGGTCGCTATATGCGGAAATGAATATAATAATAATACCAGCCCTGTATTAAACATTGTCCCACTGCTGGGCACGGGTCTCCTCTACTATGAGAGGGGTTAGGCCGTAGTGCACCACGCTGGCCTAATGCGGGTTGGCAGACTTCTCATACCTTCGAAAAAATCTCAGATATGCAGGTTTCCTCACGATGTTTTCCTTCACCGTTAAAGCAAGCGATAATTAACATTTTAATACACACATAACTTTAGAAAAGTCAGAGGTGTATGCCACTTGGGTTTCGAACCTACGAATTTCGTCTTGCCAGTCCGTACCGCAACCAACTAGGCTATCGCTGCTTTTTCTTGGAAATGAATACACTACCATCTAAATATTTCCTTTACTGATTAAATATTCTAACTTCAAACCAAATAAGAACACTTTTGTATTTACATTCACCCGTACGCACAACAAATCGTAAGATTTAATGATGTATGGAAGTTTGGAATAACAGTTGCCATAGTTTAATGGTTCTTGTTGTCTTAATGCCGGCCTGGGAGATCTTAAGGTATCCTCACGAGAGACCTTTGTCTCTGTCTTTGATGAATAGAACTCCATAAACTAAGGGTATAATTAGCAATGACTATCTACGGGGGACTGTCAAGACTGGTTTGAATTCATGAAAGCAATTACTTGTAATCAACCACTGTGAGTACGAACAGTCCGCAGATCATGTTCTTTGGGAGTGTAGTCTCTGGCAAAATGAGCGCAACATTATGATAGACTGTACGCAAATAACATCTGGACTTGTAAAATGATGCAGGTTTGTAAGTGGTAGAGCCACGCTGTAGACATATTTGTCAACAGCATGAATGGGCCGGCTCGACGGGGGTAGTACCACTGTCTCACAGAAAACCAACGTAAACAGTTTACTGTCGTGTTTCGTATGGTAAGTGATATATCCGGAGGCCCAGATTCCCCCTTCCCTTCCCTAATCCCTATTCCTGTCCTTTAAGGCCGACAGCGCATACATGATACTTTCGGTATTGTGGATGTTCATGGGCGGTGGAGATCACTTAACATCAGGTGACCCACTGGCTCGTTTGTCGGACTATGAAATTTAAAAAAATATTATATGTATCGGGGCAACATGAAAACAGTTCCTGATTTGATCTTTCAAATAACTCCATTTATTGTAAATTGTTGGTACTGCCAAGTCGTTTTACTATTTTGAAGGTGGTTTTGAGTTGTTTATCGAGTGATCTCGATCACAAGGTGGGGCACAGAAGAAATTACTCAATAAAAGCGACAGCCTCGCCATTTGTTAAACAATTCGGAAATAATTATTGAACAGTTAGTAACTTAGAGGTCGTAATGCCGAATTAGTGTTAGATTAACAGTACCAACGAATTAAAGTAATAAGTTAATGTAAAACGCGTATCTGTGAAAAGTCTAATTGTGAACTGATGGAAGAAGTGTTGTTTAAAAGAGCAACCACAGGTTTTCTTGCCAGAATCTTTCCTATTGGATGACTGCATTCCGAACTGGTGTTAGCTTCATGAACTATAAAGTGATGAACGTGTTATTTGTATCGAACTATCGTACGATGTGCATCCTGACTACATCTGAAGAGCAAAGAGGGATGAATAACCCTCATAGTCATGACCTCTGCCATCTGACACAGCACATAGTCACCCGGACATGTATATAAAAATTCTAGATGATGCCCGCGGCTCCGTCCGCGTGGTGTTTATTTTTGTAAGAAAATGTATAAAATCCATGGAGACATCTTAAGCGATTACACCTTTCTATATTTTGTTATCCCATAGGAAGTGTACATTTTTCCGGGATAAAAAGTAGCCTATGTATTATTCCAGACTATAATCTACCTCTGTGCCAAATTTCAACCAGATCCGTCTAGCCGTTGTAGCGTGATTGAGTAACAAACATACATCCATCCAAACATTCGCATTTATAATATTAGTAGGATAAGTAAGGAGTAAGATTAGTAGGATAGTGGGATAACTATCCACATATCCTCTACTAAAGAAAGTAGAAAACAAAAACGAATCTAGTTACATAATTAACGTTCTCGTCAATACCTTATTACTTTTTAAATAAAAATTAAACCGCCTTCAAAAAAACCCAGACACAACTAAAAAGCAAAAAATAATTGGTTACATTTAAATCAATTATGTAGTTATATGCAATTTAAATCAATTATTTTTGGAGTCGGTGCCGGTGTTGTTTTCTTTACTTTTAGATTTATAAAAACCAAGTCTGGATCTATTTTATATTTTTTTGTATGCCTGATTATTCTGTTTTTTCCATGTTTTGGCTGGCACCGACTCCAAATAATTGATTTAAATTGCATATAACTACATAATTGATTTAAATGTAACCAATTATTTTTTGCTTTTTAGTTGTGTCTGGGTTTTTTTGAAGGCGGTTTAATTTTTATTTAAAAAGTAATAATTTATTTTTTGCTTTTTAGTGGTAAATTATATAAAATCGGTTAAAAGCTGCTGAAGATATTAGAATTTACGTGTATTTTAATTTTATCACCCCCCTCCCTCACCCCCACCCCTTTTACCCTCTCTCACTGAAACTTAACTTTTATAATGAACGTAATGCAAAAAGAACCACTGGAATACTACTTAATCTTAAGGAGTTACCCTCTCCAGCTCCGAAGATATTCATCAGATCGTCACCATATTTTTATGGGACCAAATGACAAGCACCAGCTTTCAATCAAAGAAAGAATGGTCGAAATCGGTTCACACAGTACAGAGAAACGAGGTAACAAACATAAAAAAAAAAAAAAAAAAAAAAAAAACAACATACAGTCGAATTGAGAACCTCCTCCTTTTTTTGAAGTCGGTTAAAAATAGCAATTCATTGTCAAAGTGAAGTAGCGATAGCCTAGTTGGTTGTGGTACGGACTGTCAAGACGAAAGTCGTATGTTCGAAACCCAAATGGCATACACCTCTGACTCTTCTAAAGTTATTGTGTGTATTAAATGTTGATTGTCGCTTGCTTGAACGGTGAAGGAAAACATCGTGAGGAAACCTGCACATCTGAGAATTCTTATACGTATTTCGAAGGTATGTGAAGTCTACCAAGTCTGCCAGCATGGTGGACTAAGGCCTAACCCCTCTCATTAGTAGAGGAGGCCCGTGCCCAGCAGTGGGACAATGTTTAATACAGGTCTTGTATTATTATTATTATTTGTCAAAGTCGTGGACTAGGGGTACAACCTTAACCAAACTTTACGCGTTCATTATCTTCATTATTAACATACAAATATTGCCATACTACTTTAGCCTAATATGTATTACACTTGAAATTTAAAAAATTTAATTCATACCTTGGGCGAAAGTCAAAATAATTCCACTGAAATATATACATTAAACACGTATTGAAGTTTAATTTTGGGTGCTTGATACGCGTTGATTACTGATCATTCTGTTTAATATTGCTTCGTCAATATTTACACACATTGTATGGAAGACAGCGTTTCAGAGAATGGCTGTAAAATATTCACTGCATATTGCTAAATAAAGCATACGCTATTTACGAGCATTTCTCGGCGTCTACATATTACACTTATTTTCACATATATAGTAGCAATAATCTAGCTGGTTATGGTAAGGACTTGATACAAAAGTTTGTTGGCTCGACACCAGTTCTCGGGCACCTCTAACTTTCGAAGTTCTGTACGTATTCATTGTTAAACGCTCTATATCGGTGAAGAAAAAAATTGTTATGAACCTGGGTGAGAATTATGAAATTTCAATTTCGGATGTATTTGACCAGGGTGGCTTAATGCGGGTTGATAGACTTTACACATTCTCAAAATTCTTATTTAGAAATCCTCAGGCATGTGTCACGACTACCTTCACCGATAAAAACGATGATTAACTGTAAATACTCACTTTTTTTTATCCTGGCACGGCAAACTGCCCACACTCCGGTGTCGTCCAGTTAGAGTATGAAGTAGCGAGAGATAGTCTATCCCCCGCTACTCAACACAATCATGCCGGCCTGCTGTTTAGCTTCTTCACATTACGCCTAAAGGACCCAGGATCATAGGAAGAATGGAACACGGTAGCTGGCAAACTGTTCCACAGCTTTATGGTGAGGCGAAAATTTGCGAACCTCATGGTTCCGGCCGGGGTGGTAGACACCACGAAGCTGTGGCTCCGCAAGCCAGTATTCGCAGTAAGAGTATCAAGTATCGAGAGACAATGTATCTCTCGCTACTCAACACAATCATGCCAGCCTGTTGTGTAGCTTCTTCACACTACGCCACAGGGCAAGGTGGTGAAGAAGCGGCCCAGGGTTTGGTGTCAGAATACTCAGAAGGCTGCAACACATCAACATCGTACCCCACTCTAGACCGCCGACATAACCGGATGCACACCAGCTGACCCCGGAACGCGAGACACTTGCGTATGCCACTATGGCGGGTTTTACATCTGTGTACGGTGGTCGCTATCCGGGCAGATATGAATATCCTACCACCAAAACCAACGTAAAGTGACAGTTTACTGTCGCGTTTCGTATGGTAAGTGAGATATCCGGAGGCCCAGATTCCCCCTTCCCTTCCCTAATCCCTATTCCTGGTTTTTTAAGGCCGACAGGCATACATGACACTTTCGGTGTTGTGGATGTTCATGGGCGGTGGAGATCATTTAACATCAGGTGACCCACTGGCTCGTTTGTCGGACTATAATATAAAAAAAAACAAGCAAAACACTACAAATACTTATGCGTTTGTGCTAGTAGTGTGGGTAGAGTTAAAACTTTAATATCGAAAACTACAATATAAAATTGCTACTTATAGATTTATATACTTAAGGGACTCATTAACTGAGCCTACGAGTGTAGTTAACACCTAATACATGTCATTACCATGCGATGAAATGTAAGCGTTGCTTCCTCAAGTCTCAAGAAAAGCTGGGTATAAATAATTCAGCACGTGTAGTTTTTAGATGAGCTTCTCAGCTACATTTACATATTTAGTGTACTTACTACTGATATTTTATTTACATATACACTCACGCCTGTAATCCTCGAAGGGGTAGGCAAAGGTGTAACCAGTACACCCACTTTTCGCCGAATTTCAGTCCCATGTGATGGGGGTGAGCCTATCCATACTGGGCACAGATTCCAGACTCCGGGCTACTTATGCGAATGTCTAGATAGAAAAACCCAATATCAGTTTACCCGGGGATCGAACCCGAGACAGCAGCAGTTGTAACGCATGGGCAACTGCGCCACCGAGGCAGTCTATTTTATGTAGTAAAACCTGTGGCATCAGTTTGAGTTTTTAATAACGGTTGCGTCAGCCGAACACGATTGTACGTAAGTCGATACAGCGCCCCTAGCGGATTGGATTGAAAACGTATTAACTTTATACATATTTCCTCTATACAGATAACGCGACCGTTATCAAAAATCAATTTTTTTTTTTATTCTGTCGTGGCAAAGTGACCACACTGTAACTGATGGTAAGCGCAGTGCCGTCCAGATAGAGTATGAAGTAGCGAGAGACAGTCTATTCTATGTTTATGTTTTGTATGGAATCCATGAAATGTTGTACATTATTTAGAATCAGTCATTTTTTTACTCTACCGCTAGTAATGCAGTTTCGCTAGAGAAGAACGGACAAAGAACTCTAGCGTTGCTCTTTTCGAACACCAGTTAACAATATTTGGTTATTATAAAATACGATTTAAATTTGATTACATTAGATTACATCAGCTCAATGTATGTGAATTAACTAGCCTTATTGTAATATAGTGAAATAAAACCTATTACAAGACATATGGTCGTACATACGGTGGTAGGCAGCGGCTTTGCTGTGCTCTGGCATTGCAGAAGTCTATGGGCGGCGGTGTCTACTTACCATCAGGTGGCTCGTATGCTCGTCTACCTAACCAGGCACTAAATAAAAAAAAAATATGACCGTCGTGAGAGTGATGAAATTCTCGATTTCTTCTCAGTCTCGAGAACAGTCGAAGCAGACCAGTCCACACGAGCAGAACCCGTTCACCATGCATGCCTGTGTCAGCTATCGGCCTCCTCAACCTACAGGGAAGTGAACGCCCTGGCACATGGCGCCGCAGCAAGCATAGACACTTAGCCAGCATGACATACCCAAACCAAACAGCAACAATTATTATTTATTCATAAAAAGTACACCGAATTCAATAAAAAACAAATTATGCGTCACTATAAAATTTGTTTTTCCTTGATTTTTCTGAGATCCCATCATCAGATCCTGACTTGGTGCCAATGGGACCACCTGGGAAGTATACCCTTTTAAACAAAAAAAGGATTTCTCGAATCGGTCCAAGCGTCTTGGAGTAATCGGGTAACACACATAAAAAAAAAGATTCCGACGAATTGTTAACCTCCTCCTTTTTTGAAGTCGGTTAAAAATGAAAGACTTTTATTAGCAAGTAAAGTCATGTCAAGTATTAAATAATCTTCGAGTATAGTGCTTTTTCCCCACCCCAAAAGTGCCCAACGTGCCTAAAGAAAATTTCACTTCAAAAATACATCTTTCATCAGAATAAAAATAATAATAATAAATAAATAACACCCAACAGTCACACACATAGCCCCGACCTCACACTAAGATACGAGTCTTGTGTTGTGGATATCAGGAACTCCGAGAGACTTACGGTCTCACAAAAAAATTATCTAATATTATTAATTTGACGAGTTTATCGACCTTTAAAATAAAATTATTGAGTCAGAAAAGAATGTTTATGTATACAGTACATATCCGACTCTTCAAAGGCTCTTAATTAAATTGTCGGTATGATAAAAACTAGAGGAAATTACAGATTTCTCTCTACAAACACCTTAAAATGAAGATTAAAAGAAAATCCAACTAATATTACATTTCGAGCCATTGAGCCTGAAGCTAAGAAATTACTAAGATAAATTATGTTCAATCAATTAGAAAGAGGAATGCTCTGGTGCGAAAATTATTGAATTTCTTATTATTATATGGTATGATTAGATATATTTATGATAGACAGACACACTCCGTGGCGCAGCGGGCGTATAGCTGGTGGTGAAACGGGAGGCCGTGGGTTCGATTCTCGCACCGAGGCAAATGTTTGTGTGGTCTAGTCTGGTCTAGTTGTGGCACCGTAGTCCCTCGTAGTTCTTGATACCCACGATACAGGGTTGACCTAGTGTGGGGTCAGAACTATGTGCGTGACTGTTGGGTGTTTTTATTTAATCTTATTTATTTTTATTATCTTGTGTCGTAGTATCAGGGAGCATAAAATACTTTTTCACATAGAAACAATTTATATTTGTGGGTCATATAAACATTTGCCTCAGTACGGAATCGAACCCGCTACGTTTACTACACTACCTGTCCAATCCATTACGAACATTGTCAAAGTAATTATGAATAACTATATTTTATATTTTAATATGTTTTATTAAGATATGTAATAAGTGATAAAATATAGTTGATATTGTTGGCAAATTCGTAACAAAAGCAAGTAATAAGATGCTTCATCATCTAAAATTATTTAACAGTCGGCTTCCTTTCTGAAAACTGTTATCCCCTGCCTAATATTATGTAATTTGAATATAATAATTGAAATACTACAATATCCACAGTAATACGCTTTAATGAAGTTCAGTAATTTATTAGCACAAAAAACACATAAAGTTGTTTATACTAAAACCAAAACGTTCCCCAAAATATCCCATAGCGAACGTCTTGAAAAGTTCCAAAAAATACCGCCAGAGGGCCCCGTAGCGTCCTGTACGCAGTCACTGGCTCACACTCGTAGCCGCATGACGTAGTACGCGGGTCTACGCCGTAGCACATCCAATTAGTGCCAGCGTAGCGTAGATAGAAAGTTACTCGGACACTAATTATTACTATTACTTTCATTTGATGCAACAGTGGGTGATTTACATTTGAAAGTAAAGTGACGTAGCGTAAAGTGAAAAGTTTTTGTAAACTTATGAAAATTCTAGTGTTTTATGTGAGACGTGTTGAATATTCAAGTTTTCTTTGTGGATAAATTGTTTGGGGTAAGTGAAGATTTTGGTAGAGTAAATTTATGATTGTGATAATGATTTTAGTCAAATAAGGTGCAATTCGAATGCTAAACACGTTTTAGTTTTTTACTTTCTTTAATGTGTTATTTTAGGAAATAAATTACGATATTTTCTACTAAATACTTTTACAGCTAATTTCAAAAAGGACTATATATTTTTATATATAATGCATAAAAAAGGAACAGTTTTTTTTATATTTTGTAATGCCTTGTTAAGTACTTAATAATATGGTATCATTAAAATTAATAATTCTATCTAACTAAATGGGTGGATAGGGATTGACCCCGATGTTTAATTTTCCACCTAAATGGGTTTTAAATATAGCTTGTCTAATGACCGACGTTGAATATTTTATGTCTTCTATCTAATAAAAAACCGTCTTTATTGTAATTGTATTCATTCAAATAAGCGTTTTTTTAATGTAACTTGAATTAAATTCATTCAATTACATAATTATTTAAAAAGCATTGTTCTTACAATGATAGCATAACCATTGTAGATTTATTTTTATGTAACAAAATGAAATCATCAATATTATGCTCATTAGCCGAGAATAAAATTAAAATCAAATCGAGATTTACGCACGTTTTTTGTATTTTAATGAAATGAGTAGGTACTCCAATTTTAAAAACTCAGTTGAGTCAATTTTTCAAAATCGATTCTGCATTTTATTGAGTTAAATTTAGTAGGTAAATTAATTAGAAATGCTGATAGCGTTTTATTGCTATTAACATTGTCCAAAGCCGTATACCGCTGAAAAACCGTCGATTTCTCTGCGCGTATTTATGGTCCGGTGGTAATCACAGACTATTAGGCAAGCTTTTTATTTTTAAATGAATAAAAAACAACTCTTTATAGAATTGAATCTGTCACCCTACTTATTGAATCCTAGTATTTTCACAGTTTGAAACCTAGGCCTAGCGTAGTATTAAGACCGGCGGTAAGTTAGGGTACTCGGTAAAACATGTGTTGGCATTTTTCATATTCCTTCTATTTTTATTATATAATAATACTATAATACTAGCCCTGTATTAAACATTGTCCCACTGCTGGGCACGGGCCTCCTCTACTAATGAGAGGGGTTAGGCCTTAGTCCACCACGCTGGCCTAATGCGGGTTGGCAGACTTCTCATACCTTCGAAAAATTCTCAGGTATGCAGGTTTCCTCAAGATGTTTTCCTTCACCGTTAATGCAAGCGATAATTAACATTTTAATACACACATAACTTTAGAAAAGTCAGAGGTGTATGCCACTTGGGTTTCGAACCTACGACTTTCATCTTGGCAGTCCGTACCGCAACCAACTAGGCTATCGCTGCTATTTTTATTATATTATCTTTTATTTATTTAGTTACATTTGATAATTGTAATTTTAAAAACCACAAAGTAAAATGAGAATATATTAAAGTAGCAACATTGAAAAAAAAAAGATAATCTATACTTATAATAAATCTGTAGAGAGGTCAATTCTGTACATGAAATATATTTCCAAAATAACTATCAGCGGGTGATTAGTGATCGATACTGACGCCAAAAATGCAATCAGTAAAATTTTTGTCTGTCTGTCTGTCTGTATGTTCGTTATAGAAACAAAAACCACTCGACCGATTTCAACAAAACTTGGTATAATTGTTCTTCATACTCCTGGGCAGGTTATAGTATACTTTTCATCACGCTACGATCAATAGGAGCAGAGCAGTGAAGGGAAATGTTAGGAAAACAGGAGAACTTACTCCATTTTTTAAGCTTCCGTCGCGTGTGCAGCCTTAATAGTTAAAGCTACACAGAAATCATGTATGACGGAAATGTTCTCCTTAAAATTATATAAAAAATATTCCACGACAGCAAATGTCTATATTTTATGGTTGACTCACAATAACACGTGTAACTCCCGATAGCTTAGCAGTTCGGAGATTTCTGATTATATTTGTCTACTCTTATGTTTATAACACTCTCAATCATCCCTAATTAATAAATGTTAACATTATTACCTATTTAATTTAATGAAAAAAGAATTATAGAAATAGGTACAGAAACACCAGGCTATTTTAATTGCAAGAAAAAATAACTACTTGGATTGTATACTTCTGCTCCCGAAAATAACCTCCACGCGGGCGGAGCCGCGAGCAACAGCTAGTATTGTAATAAAAACTGTAGATGAACGGGTCGAGAGATTATTGTGTTAAGTGTGGACGTCGATTATTATCGTGTAAATATAAGTAGGGAATAACCATAATTCTGGAATAATTCGTCGTTTCTTTATAGCATAGTCCGACAAACGAGCCAGTGGGTCACCTGATGTTGAGTGATCTCCACCGCCCATGAACATCCACAATACCGAAAGTATCATGTATGCGCTGTCGACCTTAAAGGACAGGAATAGGGATTAGGGAAGGGAAGGGAAGGGGGAATCTGGGCCTCCAAATATCTCACTAACCATACATAACGCGACAGTAAACTGTCACTTTACGTTGGTTTTCTGTGAGACAGTGGTACTACCCCGGTCGAGCCGGCCCATTCATGCTGTAGATAAATATGTCTACAGCGTGGCTCTACCACTTTACAAATATAGCACACACACACTAATAATAAATTTCTTTTATTTCCATAAATAAACACTTAAATAAATTGACAAATAAAATAGGCTATATTAATTAAGTCACCTAAAATATAATAGTATCCATATACCGAACTAAGTTAAAAACCTGTATAATAATAATACCGTCTTTCATTGTAAAGTTTATCGTAAAACTCATTAGTGTGTATTATTTTAACGATCACTAGAGGTCCCGGGCAGACGTTGTCCTGCCATGAACCGCTTTTTGTGGACTGAATTATCGTTGAAAAAATAAGAAATTCAGATCTCGACAACAGCGCCACCTATCGGATCTAAAACTATCCTATCTTTTAAATTGGACCCAACCAAAGAAAAAATTTCATTAAAATCGGTTGAGTGATTTCAAAGTCTATAACGGACATAAATAAAAAATACTAGCTCTGTATTAAACATTGTCCCACTGCTGGGCACGGGCCTCCTCTACTAATGAGAGGGTGAGAGGGGTTAGGCCTTAGTTCACCACGCTGGCCTAATGCGGATTGGTAGACTTCACATACCTTCGAAATTCGTATAAGAATTCTCAGATATGCAGGTTTCCTCACGATGTTTTCCTTCACCGTTAAAGCAAGCGATAATTAACATTTAATACACACGTAACTTTAGAAAAGTCAGAGGTGTGTGCCACTTGGGTTTCGAACATACGACTTTCGTCTTGACAGTCCGTACCACAACCAACTAGGCTATCGCTGCTTATAACGGACGTAGGTAGAAACAATTTTTGTGTTTTGTTATATAGACTAGCGAGCCCTGCAGACGTCATCCTGCCCGGAAAAGCACCGCCATATTATATATGATATTTTAAAGATTATAATCTTTGGCATTTCTTCCACAAATCCCAGCAAATCGAATTGGGTGACATACCGACAACAGCGCCATCTACCGGGTCCAATTGTGTTTTTATACCTTCCCGGAACTTCCAAAAATATTTCAAAGATCAACATTAGCCAAATCGGTCCAGCCATTCTCGAGTTTTAGCGAGACAAACAGCAATTGATTTTTATATATGTATAAACTAGCGGGCCCGACAGACATCGTCTTGCCCGGAAAAGAAGCGCCACACCGACTGCAGCGCCATCTGCCGGGCTGATTTGTGAATCTAAACTATCCAGGGGGCCACCCAAATGCATACAAAAAAAAATATTCAAATCGGTCCAGCCGTTTAGGAGGAGTTCAGTGACATACACACGTACAGTGGAATTATATATATAAAGGTAATTAAATAAATAACGCCCAACAGTCACACACATAGCCCCGACCCTACACTAAGATACGAGTGTGTTGTGGGTATCAGGAACTACGAGAGACTTTCGGTCTCATAACACCCAGATACCGGACACAAATATACATCAGTAAATAGCTCTTGCGCCAAATACCAAAGGTATATAAGAATGCTTATCAACTTATTTACACATACTTACTATTGCTCTAATTATTTTCATACATACAAATACACTCACGCCTGTAATCCCCGAAGGGGTAGGCAGAGGTGTAACCAGTACACCCACTTTTCGCCGAATTTCGGTCCCATAATGTGATAGGGGGCGAGCCTATCGCCATATCGGGCACAGGTCCCAGACTCCGGGATGATACTGAGAAATTCTAGGTAGAAAAACCCAATATCACTTTACCCGACCCAGGAATCGAACCCGAGACCTCAGCACAGCAGTCGTAACGCATGCGCAAATACAACTGCGCCACTGAGGCAGTCATTAATAATTATTTTAATTATAAAATTGTTTAATTATTCGGGAAAATATATAGAACGTATTATTTGCTCTCCATTAAGTAGAGCAAAAAGAAGTATTTGTAATAACTCGTTAAAAATGTACGTGCAAACCAAATACCTAATTGCTAAAAATAATTCCACTCGACCAAACAAGGGTTATTAAAATAACTGACATACCAGAAACTTCAAGAAGATAAGCAATTTGACAGTCTCCATGGCGCAGTTGGCGAGTAGCCGGCTGTGAAACGAGTGGCCGTGGGTTCGATTCCCACACCGGGACAAATGTTTGTGTGACAGACAGATATTTTTTTCGGGTCTAGCTGTTGTGGGACCGTAGCCCCGTAGTTTATACCCACGATACAGGTTTGACCTAGTGTGGGGTCTGAACTATGTGTGTGACTGTTGGGTGTATTTATTTATTTATTTATTTATAGCAGTCTGTAATTTATGAAGTTGTCGTAGAATAATAATTGTTTTTAGAAATAAACTTTTGAATAGAACAACGCTTGTACTTTTTAACGAAACTGTGTTCCGAACTTTCGGTAGAGTAAAAAAGATTAACGTTATATATTTTATATATCAACCTAAGTGAGATATAACATTTAATGTATTCAATAAATATTATGATTTGAGTTATTGTAGTAGCCAGTAGAATTTCGTTTTACAAGCTATATACATATACATATACACTCACACCTGTAATCCCCGAAGGGGTGGGCAAAGGTGTAACTAGTACACCCACTTTTCGCCAAATTTCGGTCCCATGATGTGATAGGGGGCGAGCCTATCGCCATACCGGGCACAGATTCCAGACTCCGGGCTAATACTGGGAATTTCTGGATAGAAAAACCCAACATCAAATCAATACAAGCTATATAAATACTAGCTTTGCCCGCGCCGTCACCCGCAGGAAGTTATTTTTGAAAGAAAAGGTATAAAATCCATTGAGACATCTTAACCTATTTCATCTTTCTATATTATGCTATCCCATAGGAACCGTGCATTTTCGAGAATAAAAAGTAGCCTATATCATTCTCAGACCCCTCAACTAACACTATGCAAAAAATCACGGCGATCCCTTGCTCTGTGTAAAACAAAAACAAACTTAATAATAATAATAATACTAGCCCTGTATTAAACATTGTCCCACTGCTGGGCACGGGCCTCCTCTACTAATGAGAGGGGTTAGGCCTTAGTCCACCACGCTGGCCTAATGCGGGTTGGTAGACTTCACATACCATCAAAATTCCTATAAGAATTCTCAGGTATGCAGGTTTCCTAACGATGTTTTCCTTCACCGTTAAAGCAAGCGATAATTAACATTTTAATACACACATAACTTTAGAAAAGTCAGAGGTGTATGCCACTTGGGTTTCGAACATACGACTTTCGTCTTGACAGTCCGTGCCGCAACCAACTAGGCTATCGCTGCTATAACATAAAAACAAACTTATCCCATGGAAACCGTAAATTTTCCGGGACAAAAAGTAGCATATGTGCTATTCCAGACTATAATCTATCTCTGTGCCTAATTTCAACCAGACCCGTTCTACCGTTCTGGCTTGATTGAGTAAAAAACATCCATCCAAACATTCGTATTTATAATATTAATAAGATATGGACAGCCTCCGCCGCGCAGTGCACTGTGAAACGAGAGGCCGTGGGTTCGATTCCCGCACAGAGACAATATTTGTGTGACAGACATATATTTGATTCGGGTCTGGGTGTTGTGGGACCGTAGTCCCTCGTAGTTCTTGATACCCACCACCACACCACACCCATGGTATTTATTTATCCAAACATTCGTATTTATAATATTAGTCAGATAATTATTAATAAGTTTAGTAAAATAAGTTACTATTTTATAAAAGATGGGGAAAAAAGCAATTTTGGCAATATAGGGCTAGTATTATTATATATATGTCGGAGAATCATTATTCCCATCGACATCAGAAATCGTGGTTGCGGGTTTAGTGGGCGTCATTGGGGTAAAATGCGAGCACAAAACACAATGATCATAGTTTTGATTACTATTTTTATTTTCATTAAACAATATTGTATTTAGTTAGGACAGAGCAGCGGATTCAAGGCACCGATCTTACTTTCTCCAACGATATAATGCTCTTAACCAACGATCCAACTCGATCCGTTGCTATCTCTCCATAATAATACGTCAAAAACGTACATTCTCTCTCAAAAGAAACATGGCACCTCGACTCCGCTCGAGGCACGTGTCCTGCTGTAAGGAGGATTTAAGTTATAGAAAAATGTAACAAATTATATTCTGCATTGTGGATGCAAACAGCAATCGACCCGGCTCATGGCTTCCTCCGACATATATATATTTTTATTTATACACTTCATATACAAGGTATATAGGCAGACTTAATGCCAAAGGCATTTTCTCCCAGACAACCTTAGTATTATTATATCTTCAACGTATATAGTGTGATTTAAAATTGCTTAACCCGTCATTGATAAAGTTTCTCGTTCCCTTCACGAATTATATTTATTATACCTCAGGGCTTTCCTACCTTTTAACCCTTTATCCATATTGTTTAGTCTACAGGCGAAAGCGAACAAAATGTATCCTAAAATAATACTGTTTTAAGTAAAAGGTTTACTTTATAGGATTTCGGGAAGGGTACCAGTACATTATTGCTGAAAAAGTTGGCGTTTCTGAAATAAAAGACTGAATTTCAATATAATTTTTTAAGAATAACCCATTTTATATGAATATATATATTTTATGAATATGATTTTTTTTATCCTGCAACGGAAAAGTCATCACACTGCAACTGCTGGTAAACGCAGTGCCGCCCAATTACAGTATCGAGTAGCAAGACACGCTCTATTCCTCGCTACTCAACACAATAATGCTGGCCTGCTTCTTCACACTACGCCATGGGCAATATGGTGATGAAGCGGTCGGGGGTTTAGTGTCACAGTACTCAGAAGGCCGCAAAACGGCCAAACATCGTACCCCAACTCCAGACATCCGACAAAATTATTTTTCATCTATTATTAAGAAGGGATCGCTAAGTTACCACGCTGGTCTAATGCTGGATAATAGAATAATCTGTTATATATTATATAAAAATGAATCCCTATTTCCCGTGGTCAAGGCATCAGCGTGAACTGCTGGACCGATTTAGCTAATTCTTTTTTGTTATGTTTGTTATAGTCAGGAGAAGGTTCTTATGAAACAAAACAATTAGGAAAGTTGCACAGAAAATTAGACAATTAAAGAAAACTTTTCTAACGTCACCTTTTTTTTTTTTTGTTATCGCGGGGAAAGCGTTTTATTACTGCCGCCCGCTCCGGAGGGAAGCGGATTAAGAATAAAACGGGTATGCTGGACTAGCCGGTCTTACGACCCAGCATCCCCCTCGCACGGATGATGGCTATCCGTGCTGCCGCTGGGCCGAGTCCCTAACCCCTATGTACACCCCACCCGACACTACCAGCTAAAACCCCGCGGTGGCCTTCTTCGGCGCTTGCGGAGCGATCCCGGGGTATTCTAAGGAGTGCTAGAATTGCAGCCGGAATCGCCCCTGCGCGGTGCCCTGTACGGGCCCATCTCCATGGGAGGCTAAGGAGCCCCCGCGCACCGAGCAACGACAGCGAACGAGGCCTTACCACCCACGCTGCCGTCCATCTCGGGGTCGCACGATGCCCCGAATTTGGGAGTGCATCGATACGGGCTGACAGCCCTCCGCTGCGCGCCCGCGACCCCCGATGGCCCCAATTAGTCGCCTCGTACGACAGGCAGGGGTTGCCGTGGTGAAATTCTCAACACGCCCCCATTCCACAGGGCGGGAGACGCCGGTCAGTCGTCCACCCGGCGCCTCCTACGTCTTCTCTGGCGGCGGGAGGGATCATATCGTTCCCGATCCCTCTCAGCACTCTCCTTCTGCGAGATGACGTTCTCGCAGAAGTGGGCCACCGCACGCCAGGACCTCCGGCTGGCGGACGGCCGGCAGCGATAGGTCTCCTCCGACGACTGCTCTGAGAGCGCTGCGCTCTTCGTCCCAGGCTGGGCACTCCTCCAACGTGTGTTGGGCCGTGTCCTCACGGCAGTTGCCACAATGGTGGCACACGGCAGACACCTCCTTTCCGATCCGACACAGGAACGAACCGAAACACCCGTGGTCCGTCAGTACCTGCGTCAGCCGGAACGTTGGCGCACCGTGGCGCCTGTCTAACCATCTCTTTAGGACAGGACGCACTGCCGCGACGGTCCTCAAGCCTGCACTTGGGCTTTCCAGCCTGGTATGCCACTCCTCCACAGCGGTTCTGCGGAACCGGGCCGCAATCTCCCTTGGGGCCAGTCTCTCCTGTCGGCGACTGGACGCCTCCTCCCGCCAGAAGAACGCTGACGAGAGGAGTTTTGCGTCCAGCTCCCAAGGGAGTGTGCCGGCCAATACGCAGGCCGCCTCGTGGGAGACCGTGCGGTAGCCCCTTACTATTCGCTGCGCCACCAAACGCTGCGGTTTGCGCAGCAAGGCGACGCATCGGGCTTTCAGGGACTCAGCCCATACGGGACATCCGTACAGGGCCATTGACCGCACGACTCCAGCGTATAAACTTCGGCAAGGGTTACTTGGTCCCTCCAGGTTCGGCAGCAGGCGTCCGAGCGCGCCCGCCGCCCGCACCAATTTCGGCGACAACTCCTGGAAATGGGCACGGAAATCCCATCGGCTGTCCAGAATCAATCCCAAGTACTTCATTTTACAGCCGATGGGAATCCGCACCCCCTCCACATCGATGTGGGGCCCTAAAGGTGGCCGAATCCGAGGCCCGTGAAAGCAAAGGGCCTCGGTTTTGTTCAGGGCCACCTTAAGACCCAGTCGCCGAATCCTGCCCACCACCTGTTCTGTTGCAAACGAGGCGAGCAGGGTGGCCTCCTGGAAAGACCTGGCCGACGCTGTCACTAGTGTGTCGTCTGCATAACAGACGACAGCGACGCCTCGGGGGTTAGTACCACGGAGCACCCAATCGTAGCCGATGTTCCACAGGAGAGGGCCCAGGACTGAGCCCTGTGGAACACCGCAGGCCATCGCTCTTCGGTGCCACCTGTCGGCGCCTGGATACACTATGTACCTATCTGATAGATACGAGCGCACCAGACGCCGGAGATACGGTGGCACCAATTCTAACGTCACCTTAGCGCGTTTGACATAACTTTCAGTCTTTTGACAGTTCGCAAATTATAGGAACATGTAATAGCTTAAGATGACTCTATGGATGTTATACCTTTTCTTTCAAAAATAACTACCATGCGGGCGGAGCCGCGGGCAAAAGCTAGTTCATAATAAATACACATGTAACTTCGAAAAGTGTACGCTATTTGGGCTGGTTTCAAATAAATAAAAGGACTTAGTTTTAGCTGTCCGTACCACTCAATTAGCCTATCGCAGCATAATACTTCATGATATTGGCCTATCATCCACTGTTCGACGTAGTCTTCCCCAAGTAATTTTAGTGAGCCTACACCGAAAAAACATCTTTCAATTTAACAGCCTATTTTGCGTTGCTGTAAACGAGAAATAAGAAGGCACGTGAAATTAACCGTTTTATAATATCACTGTCGGGTCAATAGTGAAAAAACTAACGGAATTTATCTATGATTATATTTGTTACTTTCATAAGTATCTGACATATTTTATAACAAATTAGTGAAAATAGTAATATTATACTCAAGTTATTTATTTATATAAGACAATCAATGGTAATTACATTAAATATAATGAATAAAAGCTAAAAATCAAATAACTTACGTGGTAAATGCATTATGTTCATTACCATACCATTTACCATACCATACCATTACATTACCTTCGGATGTCACAGGTTTTTTTTTATATCATAGTCCGACAAACGAGCCAGTGGGTCACCTGATGTTAAGTGATCTCCACCGCCCATGAACATCCACAATAGCGAAAGTATCACGTATGCGCTGTCGGCCTTAAAGGACAGGAATAGGGATTAAGAAAGGGAAGGGGGAATCTGGTCTTCCGGATTACCATACGAAACGCGACAGTGAACTGTCACTTTACGCTGGTTTTCTGTGAGACAGTGGTACTACCCCGGTGGAGCCGGCCCATTCATGTTGTAGACAAATATGTCTACAGCGTGGCTCTACCACTTTGAAATGGATAGATGCTTTGAATACATTAATTGAAATTAAGAACCCATAATTAAGTTACCATATTTTTCAAGTCATGGGTTCATCCTGAAGCAGAGGGTTTGCCTTAACATGCCATAAACTTGACTCGGTGTCGCAGTTGTAATTGCACATACATTACGACTGCTGTGCTGAGGTCTCTGGTTCGATTGCCGGATCGGGTAAAGTGATATTGGGTTTTCTATTTACAAATACTCAGTATCAGCCCGGAGTCTGGAATTGTGCCCGGTATGGCGATAGGCTCGCCCCCCTGTCATAGGGAATACAGGCGTGAGTGTATATGTATGTATGGCAAAAACTTTTATTATGATTTTTAATAAACTCCACAACCAGCAACTGAAACCGTTTATATAAAGCATTTCGTATACAACCCCTATTTTTCAAACAGCAGGAGCTAAATATTATTCGTACAAATATTCTCTAAATAAACTACATTATCACTACATAGTATAAAACAAAGTCGCTCTCGCTGTCTGTCCGTCCCTATGTATGCTAATCTTCAAAACTACGCAACGGATTTTGAAGCGCTTTTTTAATAGATAGAGTGATTCAAGAGGAAGGTTTATATGTATGATACATGCATAATATTGTAGAGAAACACTGATGAATTTACAGGTTTCTGGATTGACACCTTTTCTTATAAAAATAACCTTCACGCTGGCGGAGCCGCGAGCAACATCTAGTAAAATATAAGATAGAATGTAGAACGTCAGACTTCGTACGAAATCCTTTGGACTTATTAGATTTGCCGAACGCTTTGAAATTGTTGAGGCAGCATGTATACTGACAAGTCCCATTTTCTTTTATAGGAGCCAACGTGTGTTAAGCACGTTGATGAAAGTGGGTTGGATGTTATTATTTTTAAATTTGATATATCGTAATATAATAAAAAACATACCAAAGAAAATGGGACACCATTTTCTTTGGTATACGTCGACTTGTGTGACGTGAGTAACAGCCTGGGGCCGCTACAGCTGCGTAGGGACATTTTGTGGTCCTTTCCATTTCCAGTGAGGTCACTTTGTCATGTCAGGAAAAAAAAAAACGTTTTCTTTGGTATGTTTTTATTATTTATATTTCTGCTGGTGGTAGAATTTCATATCCGCCCGGATAGCGACCACCGTACACAGGATAAAAACCCGCTACAGTGGCATACGCTGGGATCAGCCGGTGTTTATCCGGTTTTTGTCAGCGTCTAGAGATACCCTGAGACGGGTGGCGGCGCGAAACATCGTGCTGCTGCTGTAAATTGTGGAGGGCCTCTAGCCCAAGAAGAGACGGGCCGTAAAGACACGGCGCAGGGATGGTTCCGGCAGCAATCCAGAGTACACTCAAGATCCCCCGGGATCGTCCCACATGTGCTGCAGAAGGCTACCGCGGGGTTTTTAGTCGGTACATCGGCGTAGGAAAATTGGTTAGGGTCCCGATCTAGTAGTCCTTCGGGTGAACTGGGTGGGAAGGTCGGTGAGTCCGGCATAACTATCTCTCCTCCCCCGAGGACCAGAAGGTATTCGTAAGATGGATTTTCTATCAGGCTTTCACTTACTGTCAACTACCCTATTGAGTACAAGTTTCATTCTATATGAACTTTAATCGCTTTTAATTTTTAGTCACATAGCGACAGCCTCCGTTGCGCAGTAGGCGAGTAGCCGGCTGTGAAACGAGAGGCCGTGGGTTCATTTCCCACACCAGGACAAATGTTTGTGTGACAGACAGATATTTGTGTCCGGGGTCTGGGTGTTGTGAGACCGAAAGTCTCTCGTAGATACCCACGACACAATACTTGTATCTTAGGGAATATATACTATTCTATTGGCTGAAAACAAACGCAAATAAACAGATAACCGAACAACGCTACTAATGCAAACTCATAACGAGAACAGTGTTAATAAATATATGCTAGTCGTGTAGCCTTTACGACCCGCCGCGCTTGGATTATAAAACACTCCGGCCATCTTATCAGCTGCATTGTTTGCCTCAGTGTTTACTTAGCTGTTAGTCGTTTCATCCAGGATATATGTATTTCAAGACAGTATTAAAACAGTTATAAACAAATTTTATGTTTTTAGTATGTATAAAGAAGGGTTATTGTGGGTTAAGTCCATAATTTAGGTAAATAATAATAATCTTTATTAGCAAGTACCAGTGACTCATAATGTTAGTTACAAAGGGCTTATATATTATGTTATTGTCGTATATTACTGGCGTATATGTATTTAATAGTCTATGGTTTATAAATAAAAAGTATTAGTTTTGGTCTGCACGTCTTTCAATTATGACAGTTATATTTAACAATTTAGGTCTAAACTAGTCCTATTACTTATTCTTAGCGCGGTGCATATTACGCCAAAACTGAAAGTAAGGTCCAGTTAGATCTTTCGCAATGGTAGCTAAAATCGTATTACTACATTTTCTTAGCCGTGCCCAAAATTACGCGATGCGAGCTCTAATGATTGCATAAAAATAAACAAAAGTCAAACAAACATAGTCGACATAGTAATCAAATCAAATCAAATCAAATATTTATTGAATCCATAAAATGTTATACATATTTTAGATTCAGTCAATTTTTTCAGTTCGGAATGCAGTCTCGCTAGAGAAGAACGGGCAAGAAACTATAGCGTTGCTCTTTTCACACCGGTTAACAATATTTGGTCATATAATTATAATCATAGGTCATATAATATATACGATTTAAGTTTAATTACCTTAGATTAGAGCAGCTCAATGTATGTTAAGTTGCCTTATTGAAATATTGTGAAATAGAACTCATTACAAGACCTAGTGCCACACATGACCGTCGTGATACTGATAAAAATCTCGATTTCTTAATGCAGTCGGTCCTTACTGAAACAGTCTGAGCAGACCAGTCCACACAAGCCGCACCCGATCACGAGTAGTGACGCATGTGTCAGCCATCGACCTCCTCAACCATGTTACAGGGAAGAGACCGACCTGGCACATGGCGCCGCAGCAAGCACAGACACTATAGCGAGCATGACATACCCAGACTGAATACAACAATTGAAATACTAGACACAAAATATCAAGTAAAGTCATGTAAGGCATAATCTGATGAAGCTATTCAGCAGGCTGGTATGATTGTGTCGAGTAGCCAGGGGTGGTTGTCTCTCGCTACTTGATACTCTAACTGGTCGGCATGTTGATGCTGATGTTCTTCAATTACTAGTAAAATTGATAAAGGTCTGTTGAATAGAATTTCTTCTCAGAGTTACTTAGATAGAAAATACCAAACCTATCTAGATGTCAAAAATAATTAGCATGTATATATTATATTTCACTAGATGGTGCCCGCGGCTGCGCCCGCGTGGATGTTATTTTTGAGAGAACAGGTATACAATCCATGGAGGCATCTTAAGCTATTACACCTCTCTATATTTTGCCATCCCAATATTATCCTATCCCATAGAAAGCGTGCATCAGGGATAAAAAGTGGCCTGTCATTTTATGATCCCTAAACTGCCACTATGCAAAAAATTATGTCGATCCCTTGCTCAATGAAAAACTAAACTATCCCACGGGAACTGTACTATTTTTCGGGATCAGAAGTAGCAAATGTGCTATGCCAGACTATAGCCTATCTCTGTCCCTAATTTCAACCAGATCCGCTCAGCCGTTGTTGCGTGATTGAGTAACAAACATCCATCCATCCAGCCATCCATCTATCCAAACATTCGCATTTATAATATTAGTAGGATCATTATATTTAGTGAATAAACAATATTATAAATAAGTCACGAAATGCATCTTACCTCGTAAGACGTCTAGACACGTCGGGCGATTTTATTAAGACGTGAAATAACGTCGGTGCAGTGTGGATTAATAAGAGCTCTAATAAAGTTAATATAACTCGTCAATAAATAGAAACTACTTTATAATTGTCTGACGTTGTTCATTGCGGTTTTTCCGCCGAAGCATCTTCTGGATATTTGACCTAATTAGTGAAGTGGAGAGAGCGGAACTGCCGAGTAAATAAATCGGACGCAAATGAAGATGCAATTAAAATGCTGCCCGTGTTATGACGTTTTTAGGTAGTTTTTTGTGTCTATATATTTTTTATCCTGGCACGGCAAAGTGACCACTGCACCTGATGGTAAGCGCAGTGCCGTCCAATTAGAGTATAGAGTAGCGAGAGACAATCAATATCTCGCTCAACACAATCATGCCAGCCTGCTTTTTTTTACACTACGGGCAAGAAGGTAAAGAATCGGTCGAGGGTTAGACAAAAACCGGATGTACCCTGGCTGGTCCCAGAACGCGACACACTTGCGTTTGCCACTATGGCGGGTTTTACACCCTGTATACTAGTTTTAGCCCGCGGCTTCACCCGCGGGGTGTTTATTTTTTAAAGAAAAGGTATAAATAAAATCCACGGAGACATCTTAATCATTTTACATCTTTCCATATTAAAATAATAATAATACTAGCCCTGTATTAAACATTGTCCCACTGCTGGGCACGGGCTTCCTCTACTAATGAGGGGGTTAGGCTTAAGTACACCACGCTGGCCTTATGCGGGTTGGTAGAGTTCACATACCTTCGAAATTCTTATGAGAATTCTCCGGTATGCAGGTTTCCACACTATGTTTTGCTTCACCGTTAAAGCAAGAGATAATTAACATTTAATACAAACGTAACTTTAGAAAAGTCAGAGGTGTATGCCACTTGGGTTTCGAACATGACTTTCGTGTTGACAGTCCGTACCGCAACAAACTAGGCTATCGCTGCTAAGATCACATAAAGAAAAAATAAACAGACCACTTAGAGATAACTCTAGTATAGTTTTGTTTTGTCATGTTGACATTTTATGTCGGGGGAAGAACAAATATAATTCGATAAGAACTAAACAAAGTTTTTTTTTTATCCTAGCACGGCAAATTGACCGCACTTCACCTGATGGTAAGCGCAATGGTTTGTAATAAGGCCTAAAATAGAAAGTATTAAAGGCTTAAATTATTCTAATAAGATAAATTATGAATAAACTAGATGTTGCTCGCGGCTCCGACCGCGTGGAGGTCATTATTGGAAGAAAAGGTATACAATCCATAGAGGCATCTTAAGCTATTACACCTTTCTATATTTTGTTATCAAGAAGCATGCATTTTTCCGGGATAAAAAGTAGCCTATGTTATTTTCTGATCCCTAAACTGCCACTATGCAAACAATCATGTCGATCCCTTGCTCTGTGACAAACTATATTCCCATGGGAACTGTCCATTTTCCGGGATAAAAAGTAGCCTATGCTATTCCAGACTATAATCTATCTCTGTGACAAATTGCAACCAGATCCGTCCAGCCGTTGTAGCGTGATTGAGTTACAAACATCCATTCATACATTCGCATTTATAATATTAGTATGTAATTAATATGAAAACAATAATAAATTATCAGTATTAGTATTAGTAAGATATAACATTTTCTATTTATCTAAAACATAGCTATGCTAGAAACAAATATTTAGTGTATACAAATATAAATCATCTTTGTATTTTTTATGTGGCGTAGGGTTGTCAATTTTTAAGTTTCAAATATCTATCTGTGACACTAACATTTGTCTCAGGGCGGGAATCGAACCCACGGCCTTTTGTTTCACAACCGGCTTCTCGCCCGCTGAATCACGGAGGCTGTCATATATTAGTTTTCGCTGAAACACTGTAACAATAACAAAAGCTGTAAGCTGTAAGCTCCCTGTTTAGTTCACCGAGCTTATTTCTGTTCCTTAATGGCATAGGGGCCAAAATTATTAAGACATTAAGCAGTCTAAACTGAAATTACGGGTTATCATGTTAATTTTTGAATTTCAATCGTATATTATTAGTGTCTGACCCGTGATTAGAATCCAAGACTTCATCAGTTCTATGCACTCGACCACTAGACTAGACTAAATTGAATACCCAGGAATTTATAAAAAAACATTTTTTATTTATTTATTTATTACACTTTATACATATATATGTACAGGCTTTATACATATATATAAATCAGCGATAGCCTAGTTGGTTGCGGTACGGACTGCCAAGACGCAAGTCGTAGGTTCGAAACCCAAGTGGCATACACCTCTGACTTTTCTGAAGTTATGTGTGTATTAAAATTTTAATTATCGCTTGCTTTAACGGTGAAGGAAAACATCGTGAGGAAACCTGCATATCTGAGATTTTTTCGAAGGTATGAGAAGTCTGCCAACCCGCATTAGGCCAGCGTGGTGGACTACGGCCTAACCCATCTCATTGGTAGAGGAGGCCCGTGCCCAGCAGTGGGACAATGTTTAATACAGGGCTAGTATTAGTATTAGTTAATGTACAGGCGGACTTAATGCCTAAGGCATTCTCTACCAGTCAACCTTTGGGTGGTGCAGAAAACAATCAAGGCAGGTGTACATAACAGGAAAAGGAAGTAGAGAAAGTGTTCATCATATATGATATACGAATACATATATAAGACTTACATACATGAATATATAGTAATACACATACAATATAGTACAATAATAAATATATAATAGTTTTTTTTTACTATTTTTGTTTCTTTTATCTATTGCAAAAAGTTTTTTTTTTGTTTCTATTAAAAATATAATCCCATAACAGCAGGTGCCAAAGCAAGATTATACTAACTACTAACAAACCATAGTCACAAAAATATTACTAATAAATAATTTGCAACAAAATGTCAACCGTGTGCCCCACATGCTGGGACTTTGGGAACTGGTCTTGGGTCTTTGCGATACAAGCTTTGCTTAGTGCAAGGGTCACGGCTACCAGTGTTTATTTTGCTACAACAGCACTTGTAGCTATTATCATACAAATGTTATTAGTTCCTAAGCAAACTGTTTTGTATTTTAATAATAAATTAAAAAAAACAAAATAAAATAAAGTACTAAATAACACAAGAAAATAAAAAAATAAATGAAACTTAATACTAATAATATGAAGCAGCAGCGATAGCTTAGTTGGTTGCGGTACGGACTGCCAAGACGAAAGTCGTAGGTTCGAAACCCATTTGGCATACACCTCTGACTTTTCTAAAGTTATGTGTGTATTAAAATGTTAATTATCGCTTGCTTTAACGGTGAAGGAAAACATCGTGAGGAAACCTGCATATCTGAGAATTTTTCGAAGGTATGAGAAGTCTGCCAACCCGCATTAGGCCAGCGTGGTGGACTACGGCCTAACCCCTCTCATTAGTAGAGGAGGCCCGTGCCCAGCAGTGGGACAATGTTTAATACAGGGCTAGTATTAGTATTAGTTAATGTACAGGCGGACTTAATGCCTAAGGCATTCTCTACCAGTCAACCTTTGGGTGGTGCAGAAAACAATCAAGGCAGGTGTACATAACAGGAAAAGGAAGTAGAGAAAGTGTTCATCATATATGATATACGAATACATATATAAGACTTACATACATGAATATATAGTAATACACATACAATATAGTACAATAATAAATATATAATAGTTTTTTTTTACTATTTTTGTTTCTTTTATCTATTGCAAAAAGTTTTTTTTTTATTTTATTTACTATTAAAAATATAATCCCATAACAGCAGGTGCCAAAGCGTGATTATACTAATTACTAATAAACCACAATCACAAATATTACTAATAAATAACAAAAAAAAAAATTAAACTTAATACTAATAATATAAAACTTCACCGTTCACCACATGTTTGTTGTGGCAAGTTACAAGTTGGCAACCCTAAAGACAGCGTCGTCTTGTTTGTCAAGTTCCAAGTAAGGTCTAACGAACTATTGTTTACGTCGAAGAATAGTGCCTACGTCGGCTAACTCTGCGATTTACGAGAGTTTGTAGGGTTGAAAAAAAATAATACTATGGATTTTATCTTTATTTCTTACTTTGTAGGCCCAACTTTTCTTTACAGCCTTCATAGTCACGGGCAGAATTAATTTGATACTAAATAAAATTATTTTATATTAAAACTACGGTAGGCAGCGGCTCTGCTATGCCAGAGCATTGCAGAAGTCTATGGGCGGCGGTGATTACTTACCATTAGGTGGCCCGTCTGCTCGTCTGCCTACTCAGGCATAAAAAAAGTATAAAGCCCCTTTCACTTTTAGAGGAGGCCCGTACCCCGCAGTGGGACAGTTTAATACAGGGCTAGTAGTATTATTATTTTATTATATCTTAGTAAATATTTAATAATTTTAAGTTTCATCTGTCTTCTGTCTGTATATATAAAAGAAGAAACTGACTGACTGACTGATCGATCAACGCACAGCCTAAACGGCTGGGGTTAGAGGCTTGAAATTTTGACAGTAGGTACCTTTTATCACGTAGGCATCCACTAAGGAAGGGTTTTTGGAAATACCACCCCTAAGGGGGTAAAATAGGGGATGAAAGTTTGTATGAAAATCCATCATTTTTGAAGATAAATTCATGAAAATTAGTATTTGGCATTTTAGTTAAAAATAAAAAATATATGTTTCAGGATTTTTGGAAATTCCGCCCCTAAGGGGGTAAAATAAGGAATGAAAGTTTGTATGAAAATCCGTCATTTTTAAGTTAAACACATGAATATTGGTATTTTGTATTGTATACTTTTTCTCCCAAACATGACCTCCACGCGGGCGGAGCCGCGAGCAACAGCTAGTAATCTATATGTAAAGAGAAAACTTCGTATCTCTTTTTAGCATATTACGCAAGAGTGAATGGGTATCTTCTAAGCAAGCGTGCTCCACCGTAGACCACATCATTATTTACCATCAGGCGAGATAGTGGTCAAACGCAAACCTAGCGTGATTTGGCATAAAGTTTATATGGAGGGGTGCAGAAAACTAAAATGGCATATTGCGTAACAAAAACAAATACAAAAAAAAAAATAACACCCAACAGTCACACACATAGCCCTAACCCCACACTAAGATACGAGTCTGGTGTTGTGGGTATCAGGGACTACGAGAGACTTTCGGTCTCACAACACCCAGACCCCGGACACAAATATCTGTCTGTCATACAAACATTTGTCCCGGTGTGGGAATCGAACCCACGGCCTCTCGTTTCACAGCCGGCTACTCGCCAACTGCGCCACGGAGGCTGTCATACAATTATTGTTTATGTTCATACTGCCAATGTCAAACATATACACACGTTAATGACGTATTTGTTCAAGCAACTTACGTAATAGAACAAAATAAAAAAATATATAAAACTAGTGTTCCCGGGCAGACTTTGCCATAAACCACCTTCTCTGTGGACCGAATTTCCGTTGAAAAAATAAGAAATTCAGATCTCGACCACAGCGCCACCTATAGGATCGAAAACTATCCTATCTTTGAAGTAGGACCCAACCACACACATACACAATATGCTATTTTATACTCTATCTGGACGGCACTTCGCTTACCATCAGGTGCAGTGTGGTAACTTTGCCGCGCCAGAATAAAAAAAATTGTCTTTTATATATAACTAGCGGACCGTGCAGACGTCGTCCTGCCTGGAACAGTAGCGCCACACCCAGAGGCAGCGCCACCTACTGGGTCCAATTGTGAATCCAAACCATCCAGGGCGCCATCCAAATGCATACAAAAATAATCATTAAAATCGGTCCAGCCGTTTAGGAGGAGTTCAGTGACATACACACGCACAGTAGAATTATATATATATATATATATATATAAAGATATACTAGATAAAATGATTATAGGGGTGATTTGGCAAAAGAAGCTTACATTTAAAAAATATTTATTACAATTTCATTATAATAAAAGCACACCGACTTCAATAATAAACAAATTATGCGCCGCTATAAAATTTTAGGGTTGCCCTCGATTTCATTATCAGATACTGACTTGGTGCCATGGGACCACCTGGGAAGTGTACCCTTTTACACAAAAAAAATCTCGAATCGGTCCAGTCGTTTTCGAGTAATCGGGGAACATACATAAAAAAAAGATTCCGACGAATTGAGAACATCCTCCTTTTTTTGAAGTTGGTTAGAAATGAGTTTTTGATAAGAATCATCCTTCACACACGGCGTCGGGAACTATATAGTTATTAATATTGCTGAAAATAAAACTCGTGTTAGCCGAAGCTGGCCGAATAGTTTTTTATATCTATATCCAAGATTTTACGGCTCCAGACCCATATTCCTGAACTTTAGTATATTTTTACGCGAACTAAGATAAATATCATACGAAAGTTATTTTATTACCGATATATTAAAGATTTTGTGTCCGATTGTACGAGATTTCGCCAAATGTTAGGACGCTATACTCAACAGACCCGGCCGATCATTTGGCGGTCATTTTAGGCTGTTTGAGCGTTTGGACGTAATTTTAAGCGTGAGTCAGATAATTTGAGCTGTTATATATTCTTGTGGGATGTCGGAGCATCAGTCCATATGGAAGCATATGGAAACTGCGTTGTTTTTTTTTTCAAAATGTTTTACCATATGCAGTACATCATTAAAATTACAATCAATCAGCTTGAGGCATTGGAGGCAATCGAGAGACGCGCCAAGAGACTCATAGGCAACGATTCCATAGTCGAGGCAAGGCTGCCTTGAACACAGACGTAAATTTGCTAGTTTATCGGTATTTTACCGGATAAATTTCGGCGAGTGTGCCTTGGAATTACATAATTTAATTCCCCCAACCCCTTTCCATCATCGGACGACAAGAGACTCGGCGAAGCGTCATCGATACATGGTTGATATTCTACCAGTGCGCACGAAGCGTTTTGCTAGTACATTTATCATGCGCACCGCTAGAGAGTGGAACTCTTTGCCGGAGTCTATATTTCCCGAAAATTATGACCTGGGTATCTTCAAGTCAAGAGTGAATAGGTATCTTCTAGGCAAGCGTGCTCCACCGTAGACCACATCATCACTTTCCATCAGGCGAGATAGTGGTCAAACGCAAGCCTATTTCAAATAAAAAAAAAATCTACTCTATGGGCTGATAAGTGATTTAAATTTAACCTAAACTTCTAATGTGCGTTGCATTTACATATACAAAGTGTTGCAAAAAAATGGTACTAATCAAAGATCTACGCATAGAGCAGGCGATTAATAACTAATTAGATAATTGAAATTTGAATCTCGAATTTTATGTATTCAAGAATCAACTGATTATATACATAAGCACTAATTAAACTTAGACAATGTAAAAATTGTTGTAAACTGCAAGTGTGTCGCGTTCCGGGATCCGCCAGTGTACATCCGGTTTTTGTCGGGGGTCTAGAGTACTCACCACCGCTTCTTCACTTCAGCCATGGCGTAGTGTGAAGAAGCAGGCGTGCATGATTGTGTTGAGTAGCGGGGATGGATTGTCTCTCGCTACTCGATACTCTAATTGGACAATGGTGGACTCCAATTACCATCAGATACAGTGTACTATACTTTCCGTGCCAGGATAAAACAAAATCGCAAAGTCTGAAACATTTAAAGTATTGGTTGTTAAGGAAGAAGAAAGAAACTGGTATGTAGAGACTATCCCGCCCACACACCCGCCATTGTAACTCCTGTTTAGCCAGGATCAACAATGGCACGCATTTTTTTCGACACCGAGTAATGAAACTCGGCGAGTCTCTGGGAATGCTTAATAACTGTCTTTTATCCCGCAACGAAATTAATCAAATAGAAATATAGGGAGGAGTTGGAAATATAAATTGTCCACTTCCCTCCATAGCAAAGCGGGAGACAAATACTGAACTAAAAAGGTATTAACCTCCAATAAAAGACATTTACGTCTGGAGAGGCCAGAGGTAAAGCACCACGGAAGTTACTTAACGGGTCCTATCATGCGAGCTGTTACGCTTGATTCCAATAATAGGTATGGCAAAAACGCCGGAAAGCACGGAAATTCCTCCCAGTCTCCACAAGGTCCATATAGTATACAACTCCAGATGTTATCTGCATACTGTCAAGCATAATGTTGCGCTCATTTTGCCAGAGACTACACTCCCAAAGAACATGATGCGCGGACTGTTCGTACTCACAGTTTGGTGTAGAACATGGGCACGCAGGCGAATCAACCAACTTAAATGAGAATAGTTTGCTCTTAAAGTTGCCATGACCGGTGAGAAATTGTGAAACACAGTGATCAATTTCTAGCCAAGTTTTTGTTAGACGATCGCGAACCAAAGGAAAATACTGATATAAATGCCGCCCTTTAATTGAATTATCCCATCGACATTGCCACTCGTTTAGCAGTTCGTTGCATATTTCGGAACGCTGTTTAAAAAGTCTACCGATTCTCGAGAGTTCGCGCGACGTAAGAAAGTTTTTGTCCATATCCTCTCTCGTGGAGTAATACATAGCGGCGCGACGCTGTGCCTCCAGATCGACTGGAAGTACACCCGCAAGGATAGGTAAAGCTTCAGTACTAACGGTTCTATACGCCTTACACAAGAATATCAACGCCAAACGTTGACTCTGGAGCAATTTTCTTCGCACAGCACCGATAGTAGCCCTATCAGCCCATACAGGTGATCCATAGCAAATACTGCTCAAGTAAGTAGCCCCATAGATGACTTTTAATGTGTTAAAAGATAATCCCCACGTTGAAGTGGATATCCTTGTCAAGGCATAGAAATTGCGTTTCGACTTTTCCCCGACGGATTTTATATGCTCTAAGAACGAAAAGTTTATCTCCAAAACTAGCCCTAGGTAACAGACCGATTCTTTGCGTTTTATATAAATATTATTGAATTTAATTCGCGGCGGTGTTTTAAGAATGCCCTTTAAAAGTAGTTGGTAAGTTTTATGAGGTGCGAACGTCAGACGATTTCTTTCACCCCAATCAAAAATTAACTTTAAACACGCGCTGGCTAAATTTTCTAGTCCCGATCTACTATTCGACTGAACAAGCAAGAGCCCGTCATCAGCATAGCCGGTTAAGGAGCAACCTTGAGGTAAAGGGAGTGCGAAAAAGTCGTCGAAGCCTAAATTCCACAAGTACGGACCGACTACTGAGCCTTGTGGACAACCCATCGTAAGAGCTTTCGACGCTTCGTGGTGACCAAGTTTTAATTTGGTTGTGCCTAGACAAAAATATGAATAAATAAGTGAATATATATTTTTAGGACAACCTCGGATTTTCAGCTTAAGTAGTAGCATTGGCCACCACGCATTATCGAAAGCACCGGATATGTCCAAGAATATACCTAAGACGTATTTACTATTCGAGTTGCTAACAGTTCTTCTAACGGATAAAGCGGCGTCAACAGTAGATTTCCCTACAGTAAAACTGAATTGCTTCTCATGAAACTTTGGACCGCCCGGTATTAGCCGAGGAACAATTAGTCGTTCAAGCAATTTACCTAAGGATGGTAATAACGTTATAGGCCGATAAGATTTAGGGTCGTCGGGTGGCTTGTCACCACTTTTTGGTATTATCCGAATAAAACCGCATCGCCAAATTCGAGGAAAAACACCTTCAGCAATACATCGATTAAAAACTATTAGAATAGAATCGCCCGCTGCTTTACACGCTTCCTTGATCATTTTATTAGATATTTTATCCTCACCGGAGGCTTTGTTAACAGGTAAAGATCTAACGATATCGATAAATTCTTCAAAAGACGGGAAATCCGACGAGGGGGTGTTCGGTGGTTCCGCGGCCCACATCCGTATTTGGTTATGATATTCGTTATCACGCGCTACTGTATCATCGGGTATTAGGGAGTTTAACAGGGATTCCGTTGTATCCTCTATACCAGTTGTATAGGTGTTGTCTATTTTAATATTCTGTATATAGGCCAGATTTATTGACCTATTTGCTTTGAATTCATGGTATAGAGGAGACCACGGACCTTCCTTATCCAATCGTTCTACAATTTTACGCAATAAAATACCTTTCGATTTATTCACCGCAGCTTTATAATGTGATCTGGCAACCTTGAGTGCGATAAAAGCAGCTGTAAATGCTTCTCCTGTAACACAGCGTTTTTTAAGTCGGTTAAACCTCCTACGAGCCCTGCGAAAGGTACGACGCAGGTGAACTAGATAGTTATTCCACCAATCACATCTACGAGTATTAGTAATGGAGCCCCGACCGATTGTGACGTCTGCACAGTATGTAAACGTGTCCGACATAATTTCGGCACACGTTTCAGCTGAGAGGTTATTGCGAGTGAAGTCCCCGACATGTTGAGCATATAAAGCGCTAAATAAATTCCAATTGGCACTTTTAGATTTATATCTATAATTAAAGTTGCTGTAAATAGGACCCTGCGTTAATCTAGGCATGAACTCGTACACAATCAGGCGATGGTCACTACACGACGCATCCGGAAGGACACGCCACCTATCTAGGTGAACGTCTCCACTAGAAAGTGTGACGTCAATAGAAGACTCGCCCGTAGGGCTGCAATATGTAGGTGGTGCATCGGGGGTATTATGTATAATAAGATTCATCTCTGCGATGAAATCTTCTACGGCACAACGCCTTTCGGTATCAGTAGAACGATATTTGCCATACCAAAGTATAGATGACGCATTAACGTCCGCGCCTATTATAACTTTCTGACCTACAAGAGACCGCAGAACATGACGAAGATGGTGTAGGTGAGGACCCACAGGATCTGAATACTGAAAGTAACAGCTCACAACGTAAACCTTATAGCACGGAGTTGAAACCTCTGCGACAGCACAGTGCGACGTCATAAGATTACGCACTGACGTGATGGTAAAATTGGAACTTGATACATAAATACCTGCTCGTGAACCGTTGTCTAGCTGAACCGTCCTACTACGTAAACGCGCGTGTTGGTATTGCTCTTGTACTAACACTATATCGAGCTTATATTCGCGAATTAACGTATCTAACTCCGACGTCGCGACCCTATCGTTGTGGAGATTTAACTGACCGACGATAAGATTATTATCCATATTAGAAATTAATTAGTACTGTGTCGAAAGAATCAGAAGTTCTAATTTGTGTTTATAAGTGGGACAGTCATTAGACCCACATCGATGGTCGTGGGGTTTTTTAAAAAGTTTACATGACGCGCATACTGGTTTAAAATCCGAGTTAGCTTTGTGAGGACAAGCCCTGGTCTCATGTGTCTCTGCACAAATCGCACATGTTGGTGTTTTCGCTGTGCAGAATTTATGCACGTGTCCGTAATGTTGGCAGTTAAGGCATCGGACTATCTCGACGTCATCTATGAAACGACATGTTGCCCAATCTATAAACAATTTGTCTTTTGTCGTGACTAAATGTTTCCGTACTACTGAGTCTAGTTCTACGCCTATCCATTTACGACCATTGTCTAATTTACGCCTACGAACAATTTTGATTGATTTTATAAAATCGTCTTCTTTAATTGGCATTTCGTCTTTTATATTTTGCCGATAAAACGCAGTAAGAAAAACGTCGTCTTCCATTGAAGATGGTACGTCTTTAATAAGAATGCGCGGGCGACGACCTTTAGGTTTTTCTAAGCGCAACCCCGCGGATTTTATTGCCTCGACAGACTGTAATTTTTTTATTTGACGTTCATTCGCGACGCGAAGTACGACGCCGGCCTTTGCGGTCTTTTTAACGCCTACAATTTGAAACCCGTCATCGCTAGGTTTAATTGCCTTAAATAACGCCTCTTTCGTAGCAGACGATGAACCGATATCAACAGATCGCTCGCTAGTCGGATAGGCCACTACACACGGGAGTGGGGCGCGTGGTTTTTGTCCATTGGTGGTATTTGTTTTGGCAGACGTAGCTTAAGTTTGTCTGCATATAGTACGTTATTATCCTGTTTAGGTATATTATGACCAGTACGGTTTTTAGGGCTCTCCAACTCAAGATGTGTATTGGCTAACTTTGTTTCATTACAGGACGATTTTATTGCCAATATTGAAATTATAGCGGTTATTCGTTGCGTAAAATCCATAACTGCCGATTTATTCGCGACATTCATACGCGAGCCCTGATCGTTGACGAGTTCATTAATTTTGGACAAGTAATTAGCAGCTTCGGACACAAGGTCGCAATAATCGGCAGAATTTTCATCGCTGTTATCAACGGACGCGGGCGAATTTAATTTATCCGATTCCGAAAGCTGTAACCGTTTAGATCTCTCTGGCGAGACGTACGACGGTGAGACTTCACTAAAAAGTCGCTTTGGTTTGCCGGCATTTGGCGATCGCGAGATCATACCGCTTTTACGGAAAGGATCGGGGCCTCGATCGGGCGGGTTACCTTTATTAGTCGACATAATACTACTAGTTTATGTAACACTGATTTACTGTAGGTAATAATAATTATAATGCAAAATATAACAAAATTACTTATCCGAAACAACAATTGTTTACTTACGATATATTGTTTTTTTTTTATCGACACCCTCAAAATAAAAATAAAAATGCACTTACCGAGGAAATAATTTGATAATTATTTCGTTATTCCTAATAAAAACGCACAAAAACTTACGGACCGTTGTACACAAGGCAATACCACACAACTAGAAACAGTTCACGACCTGGCAAACGAACTCCAAACACGTTAAACACAATTTTAATTAGCAGCGCACACGAACGTCACTGCACTGTGTTCTCGCGCGGGGGGAAGTGCATGATTGTGTTGAGTAGCGGGGATGGATTGTCTCTCGCTACTCGATACTCTAATTGGACAATGGTGGACTCCAATTACCATCAGATACAGTGTACTATACTTTCCGTGCCAGGATAAAACAAAATCGCAAAGTCTGAAACATTTAAAGTATTGGTTGTTAAGGAAGAAGAAAGAAACTGGTATGTGGTTATTTTTCCTAATTAGCTTAAAAACATTTTATTGTTTTCTGAAACATTTGACAAATAAATGACTTTTATAAACAGCATTTACAGTATCTTTACAATACATTTATGTCACTTGATTTTTTATTAATTCAGAGACGCTTTTAATTACTGCCTCGACTGCCTCGGTGGCGCAGTTGTAATTGCGCATGCGTTACGATTGCTGTGCTGAGGTATCGGGTTCGATCCCCGGGTCGGGTAAAGTGATATTGGGTTTTTCTACCTAGAGTATTAACTGGGATTCTGGAATGGTGCCCGGTGTGGCGATAGGCTCGCCCCCTATCACATTATGGGACCGAAATTCGGCGAAAAGTGGGTGTACCGGTTACACCTCTGCCTACCCCTTCTGGGATTACAGGCGTGAGTGTATATGTATGTATGTATGTACGCTTTTAATTACGATTAATATTTAGTATTCTTATACAGTATAGAAAAAATCAAATGAATAAAGTACCTTGTGCCAATTATTATTACGAAATATACTATTGAATTGCGTCAAGGCGGCGTATGATCCGTCGTGGCATGCCGAGGCCCTTAGTGGAACAATCTGGCCTTTCATATCAAAGAGGGATCTTTTTATGGCAAGAAGTTTCGTGTAATAAAATTGTAAGTTAGCGAACAAATTTAATATATAGTTGTAGTTTGATAAGTTTATTATAAATTAGAGAGAATTTAGTATTTGTGTGGACTTTGAAAGACATTTTGATATTAGGATATTTCCAAACAAATTTTAATATAAAATTTGTTTGGAAATATAACTCGAGGCTTTACATCTTTTCATTCGACTAAGGATATAACAAAATATATTAAATGTTCTATTATTTATTTACAGTTATTATATAAATGTTGACAAAATGCTAGGGCATTTTTTATTATATTGCCCCGGTGTCGCAGTTGTAATTGCGTACGCAGTACAACTGTACTGTGAGTTTTTCTATAACGAAATACTCAGTATCAGCCCGCAGGGTGGAGTTGTGCGTGGTATGGCCTTAGGCTCGCCCCCTATCACATCATGCGACGGTAATAACCGCTAAATGTGGGTGCACTGGTTACACCTCAGCCTTCTTCTTTCACCTTCTTGCCCCATGGCGTAGTGTGAAGAAGCTACACAGCAGGCCGGCATGATTGTGTTGAGTAGCGAGGGATATATTATTTCTCGCTACTTGCTACTTTAACTGGACGGCACTGCGCTTACCATCAGGTGTCAGGTCACTTTTCCATGCCAAAAAAAACTTCTGAAAATTGTAATTAAAATCAGGACTTATGTATGCCATGGCCACTAAGGCATAAAGATAAACAGTCATGCGAGTTAAGCTCAATTTATGCAAACCTAGAGGCCGCCGTTTTATTGCTCAGAGACATTCTCCTCGACCAAAAAGGTTTAATTTCGGAAAAGTATGTTTACTTTATATATAAACATAAACCTACGATATAATCCGTACAAGCCACGTAAAGTGATAAAACCAGTTTATTCAAAGATTCAGACTCCATTTTGTTTTTTTTATACTGGCACGGCAAAGTGACCACACTGCACCTGATGGTAAGCGCAGTGCAGTTCAATTGGAGTATCAAGTAGCGAAAAACAATCTATCCCTCGCTACTCAACACGATCACGTTGGTCTGCGTCGCACACTACGCCATAGGCAAGAAGGTGAAGAAGCGGTCGAGGGTCTAGTGTCAAAGTACGCAGAAAACGACCACACGCCCAAACATCGTAAGCACACCTCTAGACCTGCGACAAAATTCTATTGTTGGTATTCTGGTACAGTAAAGTGACACTGCACCTGGTGGTAAGTGCAGCGCCGCCCAATTAGAGAATCAAGTAGCAAGAAACATGAATGATGAATGAAGAATGTCGGCCTGCCTTTGTGGCGGAATGGAGTTGCTAAGAAAAAGCGGATCATAATAATCACACAGAGACAGATGTTTTTTTCATGGAAAATATTTGTATCGGGTCTGGGTGTTGTGAGATGCATAGTCCCGTAGTCCCATGATATAAAAAAAAAAGTATTTTATTAAGTAGCGATATTACAGAGTGGTTTTGAGTTTAAAGTTGGGGGGTGTAAGCAACCTCAAATTGTATATAACTTTTAAAGTTATGTGCCTATTCAATGTTGAAAACATAAGGATATATGCTGGTGGTAGGATATTCATATCCGCCCGGATAGCGACCACCGTACACAGGGCGAAAAACCCGCCATAGTGGCACACGCAAGTGTGTCGCGTTCCGGGATCAGCCAGTGTACATCCGGTTTTTGTCGGGGGTCTGGAGTTGGGGGACAATGGCCATTTTGCGGCCTTCTTAGTACTCTGATACTAGACCCTCGACCCCTTCTTCACCTTCTTGCTCATGGCGTAGTGTGAAGAAGCAGGCCGGCATGAGTGTGTTGAGTAGCGGGGATAGATCGTCTCTCGCTACTCAGTACTCTATTTGGACCGCACTGCGCTTACCATCAGGTACAGTGCGGTCATTTTGCCGTGCCAGGATAAAAAAAAAAAAAAACTGAATCTCGTAGTTCTTGATACACTTTATACAGCGTTTACCTAGTGTGGGATCTGAGCTATGTGTGTGAGCTGTTGGGTGTATTTATATGTATCTGAATTTTCCGTAAGAATTTCATAGGTATGTGAAGTCTACAAACAAGAATTAGGCTAGTGTGGTGGACTAAGTTCTAACCCCTCTCATTAGTAGAGTAGGCTCGTGCCCAGCTGTGGGGTCGTGTATAATATAGAGCTGATATTATTAAATCTTATTATATAGTGCTTAGTTATGGGCGCTGGAAGTTGTCTACTATGAGATTATTGGTTTGCCAGAGGGGAACAAATGATAAAAATATATAAAAAATGGAATTAATTTAATGGTGTTGGGTTGGGGTAGATATTTGAGCCTCTAATATTCGGCGTAGAACCGACTTTACTCTGGAGAAAGAAAAATGGCGGATAGTTATCGCGACAGGTGTTCTTACTCACGATAAATAAATTTCAAAATATAATTTATACTGAGAATCAGAAAGCGAGGAAAACAATTCTAAGTAGTAACTTATGAGGAATCTAAAATTTAGTGGAATCGGGTTTTAATAGGTTAAGCTATGAGCACATAATTCAAAGGTAATAAGTAAAGTAAAAATACAAGCCAAAATCAACTTTGTTTCCATAATATTAACGTTACAAATACGCTTAATGCGCACGTTAATAAGGGTGAGTATTGCCAGTTTTTGACTGATCACCGGTGTCTGCATGATCCTAAGGAATTTTTACACCAAGCGAACACCATGCCCTCGTAACTTTATCATTTGTCACAAAAAAACATAATTGGATCATAAATTTAAGAATATTTTTGCACCCAATGTGGCTAAAAGAGAATTTGATGTAATTCGCCAACGTAATTTTGATTAATATTTTTTTTTATCGTGGCTCGGCAAAGTGACCACACTGCACCTGATGGTAAGTGCAGTGCCGTCCAGTTATAGTATCAAGTAGCGAGTAATCTAACCTTCGCTACTCAATACAATCATGCCGGCCTGCTGTGTAGCTTCTTCACACTACGCCTAAAGGACCCAGGATCATAGGAAGGAGGGAACACGGTAGCTGGCAAACTGTTCCACAGCTTGATGGTGCGGCAAAAGTACGAGTTTGCGAACCTCTTAGTTCGGGCCGGGGTAGTAGACACCACAAAGCTGTGGCTCCGCAATCCAGTACGCGTGGTTCTGGTATGGAAGGGAGAGGATGGGATAAGATCAAACAATTCTTCAGAGCATTCGCCTAATATTGTTACACTATTACAAATCCTCAATACACATTCTTCATAGACGAACTCGTTTTCTTTATCATGGAAGCAATTATACCAGGAATTAGTCCCGAACTAAGTCTGTAGCAGTAATATAGGCACGAAATAAAATAAATAAATAACACCCAACAGACACACATAGCCCCGATCCCACACTAAGATACAAGTCGTGTGTTGTGGGTATCAGGGACTACGAGAGACTTTCGGTCTCACAACACCCAGAACCCAATACAAATATCTGTCTGTCACACAAACATTTGTCCCGGTGTGGAAATCGAACTCACGGCCTCTCGTTTCACAGCCGGCTACTCGCCAACTGCGCCACGGAGGCTGTCAAAACAGTAGTTCAAAAGTTTTAAATTTTCAGTTCTGTCGGTAGTCCCCATGACTGCCTATGATTTTTAAACGACTTTAAAAAAAAGCGGGAGATTCTCAATTCGTCGGAATCTTTTCATGTATGTTCCTCGATCACTCCAAGACGCCTGGACCGATTCGAGAAATTCTTTTTTTGTTTAAAAGGGTATACATCCCAGGGTGGCCCATGGGCACCAAATCAGGAACTGATGATGGGATCTCAGAAAAATCGAGGGCAACCCTCAAATTTTATAGGGACGCATAATTTGTTTTTTTTATTGAAGTCGGTGTACTTTTTATGAATTAAAAAACTATTTTTATTTTACATGCATAATCCTTTCGTATTTGCTTAATCTGTATGTCAGAAATTGCGCATTCAGTTTTTTTTTATTGAATAACACACCAGTGACACATGCATCCAAAAATCACAAATAATAAAAGATAGTATAAAGTCTGATACATATGCCTATTGAAGATATACACAGTATTCTCATACGAATAACATCGACATAAAATTACAAAAGAACAGTAAAAACAGAGGATAACAAACATGACAGAGCCTCGCATCGAAATCTATTATAAGTAGCTATAAAAAAGAATAAAATTAAAAAATAGTAATCATAAAATTTTAATAATAGCAACTTACAATTATAATCAAAATTATCATAAAATTAAAAAATATTAAGATATTTATTTATTTTAAATAATATTAATAAACTCTAGTCTTCTTTGTCAAGCAAGTGTTTCAGCGCTTCCCTTCTGAACTTGGAGAGTGGTGTACTGAATATGTCCAGATCGGGAGATTTGATGTTAAGAGCATTATACTCGCTGCATATTCTTACAATGAGGGAATAGGGTAGTTTCCTGTGTTTATTTTTGTACATTATTCTCTGCGCAATCTAATATAATACGCAAAAGAAACTCTTTTGCGAAAACAGAATCCAAATTGGTTGAAAAATTAGGTCACAATATTTATTTTAAATATTGGTATGAGCAAATACTCACAGGCATAAGCGAAAACGATGGCGTATTCGGAAAGTATCGCTATCTCCCTCGCACAACGGTACAGTACAGGCGATTCATAGTACCGTGACGTCACAGTATCAGATATGCATCCTTGTACTGTTATTTGACAACTACCCCTTCCAGCAGATTTGAGTGGTGTCTAATTTACTTATTTTTGTTCGGATTCATAAAATTCTTTCGATAATAGGTTTTAGGTAATGTAACTTGTTGATTAAATTAATAAAAAAAATTTAGTCAACTACCCTATTAAATCCAGTATTAGTACGGACGTGTGGTATATAAAATGTTTTTGTAATAACTTGTCTATTGTTTGTATGTAAATACATTCGGATAGTTGTGATAGGGATGTAAAATGGCTTCTGTTTATGTTGGCTGATGTTGTGATAAGTCTTGTTGATTTAAATCGTGTGTTTGTTTATACTAATGGTCCCACATACATAGCAGCGATAGCCTAGTTGGTTGCCGTAGGGACTGCCAAGACGAAAGTCATATGTTCGAAACCCAAGTAGCATACACCTCTGACTTTTCTAAAGTTATGTGTGTATTAAATGTTAATTATCGCTTGCTTAACGGTGAAGGAAAACATCGTGAGGAAACCTGCATATCTGAGAATTCTTATACGAATTTCGACTGTACGTGAAGTCTGCCAACCCGCATTAGGCCAGCGTGGTGGACTAATGCCTAACCCCTCTCATTAGTAGAGGAGGCCCGTGCTCAGCAGTGGGACAATGTTTAATACAGGGCTAGTATTATTAATGGTCCCGACAGATAGGCAGACGTTGTCCTGTCATAAACTGCCTTCTCTATGGATCGATTCGTTAAAAAATAAGAAATTCAAAGAGACAACTGCGCCACCTATAAGATCTAAAACTATCCTATCTTGGACCCAATCACACACATATACAATATTACATTGAAATCGGTTTGAAATCAAAGTCTATAAGGACATATATGTGTATATGTCAATGGATTCCTGGAGTGAAAACACAATTGGACCGGATAAGTCGCGCTACTGTATGTGTGTCACTAACATTGTTTTGCTGAGATTTGTGATTTGTGGGAGAAATGCCAAAGACGGTGATCTTTAAAATATCATATTTAATGTGGCGCTGCTTTTTCGGGATGGACGTCTGCCGGGCCCACTAGTGTGAAATTAATAACAAGCAACTTAACACATTATAGTCCTGACCCCACATTACAATACCAGTCTTATGCCATGCCTTTAAAGGGCGGCAACGCATTTGCAAGCACTCTAATGTTGCAGATGTTCATGGGCGGCGGTGATCACTTTCCATCAGGTGAGCCTCCTGACCGTTTGCCCCCTTTTACCATTAAAAAAAATTGTATTAAGCAGTGTATTATTCAGCCTTCGTGACGCAGTTGGCGAGTAGCCGGCTGTGAAACGAGAGGCCGTGGATTCGATTCGAACACCGGGACAAATGTTTGTGTGACAGATATTTGTGTCTGGGGTCTGGGTGTTGTGAGACCGTGCGTCTCTCTAGGTCCCTGATACCCACAACACAAGACTCGTATCTTAGTGTGGGGTTGGGCTGTGTGTGTGACTGTTGGGTATTATTTATTTAATAAGAACTATTAGTGACTAGAATTGGTCTCGAGATTTTTCTCGTTCGAACCCATGGTCTTTTGTTTCACAACTAGTCGTTGAGCAGAGGCTTTCAGCATAGTTCAAAAATTCACTCAAAGGCCCGACGGTAAGTCGCAAATTCCACATGGAGTATTGGCATAGTTTTTCGTTTGTAATCCCCGAGTAAAGGGAATTGTTCCACATTGCTGGAGAGTGCCCAAAAAAATGCAAACGATTGTCCAGGTTTTTTGATAGTGTTTATTTGTTGGATCTGGATCGTAGAGAGAATTGAAGATTATTTATAACATATTTGTTAAATTACTTTGATAACGATTGTTATTTGACATTATTTGTATTAGGGTATTTACTATTATTATTGACAAAATTATAAATTGACATTAGTTACAAATGCAGGATAGGCCGAGTGTTGTGTAAAAAACCGGCGTGACTAATGAATAATCTGTTCCCAGATTTAGATGAGTAATAAAAAAAACTGAGAGGTGAATGCTCAATGGAGAATGGTGAATATCGATGAGAAGCTCGAGTCAGCTGTTGAACGGGATTTTTGGGTGCTGTCTGTTAAAAGAAAGTGTGCTCAGGACGATCACATGTCAGGAGAGGCCGTATTAGGGTATTTACTATTATTAGAAATACCGAAGGTATAACTAAGGTATTTAGGAGACTAGTTGGGGGTAGTTAATAATGACAACCAAAGTAGTAGTAAATGTTTAATATACAACAGAGTGCCTACCGCGCTCCGGGGTTCAGTTCAGAAGACTAGTGGTGTAGCAGTGAGTTGGTAGTGAGAACATTCGTGGTTCGTTCGCGGGGCAGTAAGTAATTGTAAATGGTTCAATGGCGTTGTTCAGTTTAAAAGGGTAATGCTGGTAGATTAATTACAAAGAGAAGCCTTAAGTGAATCCTGACATGCGTGTGTGTTAATATTAAGCACTGAGATGTGTAACAGTGCCGTGTAAATCAATCAATAAATTATAAACTTTATATTTGTGCCTTTTAAATAAACATCTTGCATAGTTTTGTTGATGTTCCTAACATTTGTTATAATGTTATGTTATGTTGACCTGATAAGGTATCAGAATTGAAGTTTTTTGTTTTTTTTTGATAGCCGCTTAAAAAAATTTGTTTGGACTATTACGAGTATTAAAAAATATAGGCAGTCTCAAAAATATAGGGTCTTCCGACAGAAAAAACTCTGGAATTACTGTGTTCCTTTTTGAAACAGCTTCCATAAATTATGAACCTTATTTTGTTTATGATTGCTTGTCAATAATTATAGAACTTCATAGGCGTGCTTATGTCAAAGTAAAATAATCTGAGCGTGACGGTCACGCAAGTTCAGAGCTTACCCATCCAAAGATTGCCTAACTTGCCAAAAGAAGTTTTTTTTATCCTAGCACAACAAAGTGACACCGCACTGCACCTGATGGTAAGCGCAGTGCGGTCCAATTAGAGTATCGAGTAGCGAGAGACGATCCATCCCCCGCTACTCAACACAATCATGCCGGCTTGCTCCTTCACACTACGCCATGGGCAAGAAGGTGAAGAAGCGGTCGAGGGTCTATTGTCAGAGTACTCAGAAGGCCGCAAAATGGCCAAACATTGTACCCCAACTGTAGACCCGAGAGAAAAACCGGATGTACACTGGCTAATCCCGGAACGCGACACACTTGCGTGTGCCACTATGGCGGGTTTTTCCCCCTGTGTACGGTGGTCGCTATCCGGGCGGATATGAATATCCTACCACCAGCAAATTACCAGTTATCACTTCAAAAGTCAAATAAGTCCATCTGTCTATAAATGCGTTTGCCAAACAGCATTAACTGAAACGTATTACAAATCTTGTAGTAATGAACCAAATCTCGACTCAACTAAGTCAAAATAACACTTTCAAGGATCTTACGTATTAGTTCAAATAGTTCGTAACGGCTTGTCCGAAGTTATAACCTAGTTTCGGAGTTGCAATCAGCAGTGTGCTTGTTAACAAACTCGGTGTAAGCAGGGCGTTTATGTTTGGCAAATGCTATTTGAATTTTAGAGGTCGACTTAAGTTTATATAAATAGGATAATATTTTATAATTTTTTCTGGCGGTAGGATGTTCATATCCACCCGGATAGGGACCACTGTACACAGGGTGTAAAACCCGTGCCACTATAACGCATGTGTCGCGTTCCCGGATCAGCCAGTGTACATCCGGTTTTGTCAGGGGTCTAGAGTTAAAGTACGATGTTTGGCCGTGTTGCGTCCTTCTAAGTACTCTGACCCTAAGCCCTCGACCGCTTCTTCGCCTCCTTGCCCCATGGCGTACTGTGAAGTAGCTACACAGCGGGCTGGCATGATTGTATTGAGTAGCGAGGGATAGATTTCTGGCTACTTGATACTCTAACTGGACGGTACTGTACTTACCATCAGGTGCAGTGTGGTCACTCTGCCAGGATATGAAAAAGACAGGGTGGCAAGAAGAGGGGAACAAATATCCCTGGCTTCTTAACACAGTCATGCCGTCCTGCTAAGTAGCGTCTCCACGCTACGCTTAAAGGACCCAGGATCATAGGAAGGAAGGAACACTTGGACAGGCAAACTGGTCCATAGCTTGATGGTGCGGAATTTTCGGATCTCTATGTTCAGCTTGGAGTGGAAACCACGAAGCTGTGACTCCGTAAGCCAGTACACGTGGTTGTATGTTTTGGAATCTTCTTGATAATTATCATCATCATCAGCCGGTGTCAGTCCACTGCTGGACGTAGGCCTCTCCCAAGATGCGCCACTGAGCCCGATCTTCAGCTCTTCTTTTCCAGTCACTGCCCACCACTTTGCGTATGTCGTCGCTCCACCTGGTCACAGGACGTCCTACGCTACGTTTGCCGATTCGTGGTCTCCACTCTAGGACAAGTCTACCCCAACGGTTATCAGTCCTGCGGTAGATATGACCGGCCCACTGCCACTTCAATTTGCCAATCCGTTGAGCTATGTCGATAACGTTAGTTCTCTGGCGAATTACTTCGTTCCGGATTCGATCCCGCAGAGAAACACCGAGCATAGCTCCTTCCATAGCTCGTTGAGTGACTTTGAATTGGTGGACCAGTCGAACTGTGAGTGTCCACGTCTCGGCTCCGTATGTCATCACGAGTAGGACGCACTGGTCAAAGACTTTCGTCTTAAGACACTGCGGTATAGGCGACGAGAAGACTCGACGGAGTTTTCCGAATGCTGCCCAGCCCAGCTGAATTCTTCTCTGGATTTCCTTCTTTCCTTCTTGATAATTATATTAAATATAAATCAACGATTATTTAGGAACTTTTAAATGCAGCATGGTGTATACAACTGCCTGCCTGATTAAGAAGTAAAGAAATATAATTTTCTTTCCAATCCCGATTCCTTTTCTGTAAGATTACTAAGAAATAATTTACGATCAGTTGACTCTATTGATCCTTCGCCAGTCTCGAATATAACAAAAATAGGACTTTCTCATATGATAGTTTTTGTACGTAGCTTTGTTTATTTTCGCCATCAAGCAACTAATAATAATTATTTGCACATATAATTAATTTGATGTAAGGTTAATTCCCTAGTTTCTAAACTGCCTTGACTGCCTCGGTGGCGCAGTTGTAATTGCGCATGCGTTACGATTGCTGTGCTGAGGTCTCGGGTTCGATCCCCGGGTCGGGTAAAGTGATATTGGGTTTTTCTACCTAGAAATACTCAGTATTAACCCGGAGTCTGGAATGGTGCCCGGTGTGGCGATAGGCTCGCCCCCTATCACATTATGGGACCGAAATTCAGCGAAAAGTGGGTGTACTGGTTACACCTCTGCCTACCCCTTCGGGGATTACAGGCGTGAGTGTATATGTATGTATGTATGTATTTCTAAACTAACGATATAAGTTTCTCAGGAGTCAGTATCTTTTCCCATTGGTCCTCAGGACAGCCAATCAGAATGTAGTAAGATAAAACAAACAGTATTACGCGTGTGTGTGTGTGTGTAAAAGTACTGATGCAGTAACTACAAAATAATGGCTGATCCTAAAAACCTCAACTTTAGCCGGATTTTATTACTATCAATTTCGTAATACGTATAACCCGAATCCCAGCCATAAGTCCGTTAGAAATAATTTAAATTTCGAATCCTAATATATTTTCAAACCCCGAACCGCAACTGCAATTCGAGAGTTCACCCTAACCCGCCACTTTGAGACCGGCCTTATCTCGGATCGAGACGCTTGTAAGAACTTTATAACTAAAGCTTGGCGGGGAGCCAGTTTTGAAAGCTATATCTTCCAATTTATAACACAATCAAACACAAATTAAGTGCAAGTGCCGATTGTCTTTTGAGTATTTGAAGCTATCTAATAAAGCCACAGTTTTATTTTATCATTGGTTTAACGGCAGGCTGGCTAAGAAATACAAGATGCAATGCATCATAATTCCTCAGGTTTTGTAGGGTTCATATTGGTCACTTCTTATCATGTATTTTTTTGTTGGTTGTAGGATACTTATATCCACCCAGATGGCGACCACCGTACACAGGGTGTAAAACCCACCATAGCGGCACACGCACGTGTGTCGCGTTCCGGGATCAGCCAGTGTACAACCGATTTTTGTCGTGTGTCTAGAGTTGGTGTACGATGTTTGGTTGTTTTGCGGTCTCTGACACTAAAACCTCGACCGCTTCTTCACCTTCATGCCTTTGGCATAGTGTGAAGAAGCAGGCCGGCATGATTGTGTTGAGTAGCGGGGCATAGATCGTCTCTTGCTACTCGATATTCTAATTGGACGGCACTACGCTTACCATCAGATGCAGTGTGAACACTGTGTCGGGCAAGGATAAAAAAAGTTCCTGTGATAAATAAAAAACGATATTCTTATGTATCCACTTCGTTTGCAAAAAATAATCATCAAAGCTGTACTCACGAGCCTATATCGCTGCCTGTTCAATCTCATTACACGTTCTATACAAATTATCAAAGCATATTACGTCATGTGAAAGTTATGTCAATAGTTTATTAATAAATAGGCACGACGGTACAAGAATTTCCATGACAAGGGTAAATGGAACGTCGGCGAGCTAAGAAAAATATTGCTTTTGTAATTTATCGTACGCAGACGTGCTTACGAGAACTGAAAGATTTACATTGACGTCACCCGTCTAGGCTCAGATTGAGTGACATTGATGTTTTTATAAGACGACAAACGAATAAGTGGGGTTTTTAGCTGGTGGTAGGATATTCATATCCGCCCGGATAGCGACCACCGTACAAAGGGCGAAAAACCCGCTTTAGTGGCACACGCAAGTGTGTCGCGTTCCGGGATCAGCCAGTGTACATCCGGTTTTTGTCGGGGGTCTGGAGTTGAGGTACAATGGCCATTTTGCGGCCTTCTTAGTACTCTGACACTAGACCCTCGACCCCTTCTTCACCTTCTTGCTCATGGCGTAGTGTGAAGAAGCAGGCCGGCTGAGTGTGTTGAGTAGCGGGGATAGATCGTCTCTCGCTACTCAGTACTCTATTTGGACCGCACTCCGCTTACCATCAGGTACAGTGCGGTCACTTTGCCGTGCCAGGATAAAAAAAAAGTGGGTCATCTGTTGGATTGCCGTCGGAATATACGTATGCAAGGGTACTTTTACAATACAATCATTTATTCAATGACTTCCGGCTTAATCTACTCTACCTTAGATTTTAATGGAAATATCGGGGGGTCACTTACAAAATATTTGCGGGTAGATAGATATGTTATAGACTCGGTGGCGAAAGATTTGTTATAAAAAGGAAAGCCTCAACGCTCGCGGATCAGTCTAGGTATAGGAAACTAGCCGGAGTCTAGCTCGGTTTTAATCAGTGTTCGTACAGTCGTTTTCAGCGTAGTTTGTGTTTAATCGATGATTGCTAATACGTATAAGCGAGATTGAATTTTTGAGAAGGGCATCGCTAGAGTTTTTTGCCCGTTCTTCTCTAGCGAAACAGCATTCCGAACTGGCGGTAGAGTAAAAAATTTACTGAATCTAAGTGATGTATAACATTTCATGGATTCAATAAACATTTGATTTTGATTTTGAATACTATGCTTAATAATTTGTATTTACGTACGCGGTGACTGAAGACTGCTGTGCTAAGGACTCGGGTTCGATCGCCGGGTCGACTTTTCTATCACGTAACGCTCAGTATTAGCTTGGAGTCTGGAATTGTGCCAGGTATGGCAATAGGCTCACCCCTTATCACATTATGGGACGGCAACAGCTCGGCGAAATGTGGCAGTACTGCTTGCACCTCTGCCTACCCCTTCGGGGATTACAGGCGTGCGTGTAGGTATATGTATATTTTTTAAGCGGAACTCTATTTTTTTTTAAATCCAGACACAGCATAGTGACCACACTGTACTTGACAGGAAGCGCAGTGCCGTCTTGATAGAGTATCAAGAAGCTAGAGGACAGGATAGGTCCTTTAAAAAAATATAGGCAGTTATGGGGACTACCGGCAGAAGAGAAAACTTTAAGTTTGGAATTTCTCTGTTCTTTTTTGAAATAGAGTTCATGAAGTGGTAACTTGTATTGTTTATGATTGCTTCCCAATATAGAAATTTATATTAACAAGTATGTCACAAGTAAAATAGTCTGAGCGTGCCTAAAAGTGCCCAACGTGCCTAAAAAAGTTCGCTTATAAAACTTGTGTAAGGGTACTTTAGATGTTTATGGAAATATTGGGGGTCACTTACGAAATATTTGTGGGTAGATTGGATACTCGGTGGGGAAGATTTGTTATAAAAAGGAAAGCATCAACGCTCGCGGGGGCAGTCTATACGAAACTAGCGGAAGTGAAGCTCGGTTTTAATCAGTGTGCGTACATTCGTTTTCAGTGTAGTTTGTGTTTAATAGATGATGGCTAATACTTGCAAATGCTTGATACAAACAAAATGTCTGAATGAATACACGTTCCCAAACCACGCAGATGGAAATGCGAGCAAAATCAAGTTACGAAACACAATCTTCCAAAATTACAATGTAATTTTCAAGGAGGAGAAATTTAATTTGTCAGAAAATGAATAAATCCAGTGTACACCGCAAAATGACTAATCAACGGACTAATTTATGCATAAGTTTGAATTTTGATTAGTTTGAGAATAAAGAGTGTTTTAGTAATATTAAAAAAGGTATATAAATGTAAGATAGGCTTTTTAAAATGTAATGATTAATATCTGTTTTCAAAAAAGGCGATAGTTTATTTGAAGTGGTTTAGACTACCGAGTCGTAGGTTTGAAACAATTGTTAATAATCGTTTGTTTTAACGGTGAAGCAAAACTTTGTAAGAAAGTCTAAATACCTGGGAATTCTCCATTTGAATTTCAAAATATGTGTAGCTTAGCTTTAACGGTAGGCAGCGGCTTTGCTGTGCCCTGGTATTGCAGAAGTCTATGGGCGGCGGTGACTACTTACCATCAGGTGGTCCATCTGCTCGTCTTTTTTTATAGCATAGTCCGACAAACGAGCCAGTGGGTCACCTGATGTTAAGTGATCTCCACCGCCCATGAACAGCCACAATACTGAAAGTGTCATGTATGCGCTGTCGGCCTTGAAGGACAGGAATAGGGATTAGGTAAGTGAAGGGGGAATCTAGGCCTCCGGATATCTCACTTACCATACGGAACGCGACAGTAAACTGTCACTTTACGTTGGTTTTCTGTGAGACAGTGGTACTACCCCGGTCGAGCCGGCCCATTCATGCTGTAGACAAATATATCTACAGCGTGGCTCTACCACTCAGAGGCACTAAAAAAACTTACTAACTCATATTAGGCCCTTGTCATTAGTAGAAGATGTGCCCAGCTCAACGTCGGCGTATAATTCAGACTGATATTTTAATAAATAAAGACTGTTTTGTCGCTTCTGTTCTTTATTCATACATACATTGAGTTCGATTCCCACACCGGGGCAAATTTTTGTGTGACAGACAGGTATTTGTGTCCGGGGTCTGGGTGTTGTGAGACTAAAAGTCTGATAAAAGTCAGGGGATACCCATGATACAAGATTCGTATCTTACTGTGGGATCGGGGCCACGTGTGTGACTATTGGGTGTTATTTATTATGAATCTATTATTTATACATACATACATACACACTCACGCCTGTAATCCCCGAAAAGGTAGGCAGAGGCGTGAACAATACACCCACTTTTCGCCGAATTTCAGTCCCATAATGTGATAGGGGGCGTGCCTATCGCCATACCGGGCACTGATTCCAGACTCCGGGCTAATACTGAGAATTTCTAGATAGAAAATCCCAATATCTATATTCTTTATTCATTTAATTTAATTTGAGTTTTTTTCATTATTTCAAGAAGTTTTGTTTATAATTTAATATAAGACTCTGATATACGAGAGAGCGTCTGAGTAGGTGCTATAGCTTTGACTATTATGAGCTCTAATCAAATTTCAGCTGAGACTATCCCATTCACATCCGCCACTGTAAGCGTTAGCCAGGATCGACAAAGGCAGGCATTTTTGTAAAGTCACTCCTTAAAAGGGGTAATATAGGGGTCGGGAATTTCTATAGGCAACCCATCTTTTATCTAGATAGGGAAAATTCAATTTTAGGCATTAGGTAAGTATTACCGTGTTTCAACGTTTTTGCAAAGTCATTCCTCAAAGAAGAAAATTAAAATTTGTGTGCAGGTTAGTTGCTTTTACTGCCTGTGTGGTACAGATGTAATTGTGCATGCTTTACGACTGCTGTGTTGAGGTCTCTGGTTCAATCCCTGCGTCAGGTAAAGTGATATTGGTATTTCTATTTCGAAATAATCAGTATCGGCCCGGAGTCTCGAATTGAGCCCTGTACGGCGATAGGCTCGCCCCCTATCACATTATGGGACCGTAATAAATTCGGCTAAAAATGGGTGTACTGGTTACACCTCTGTCTACCTCTTCGGGGATTAGTATATAACCAATATGTTAGTGGCTTTTATACGCTGTAACGGCTCGGAATTACGGTATGATAGTTGTTTGATCCTAGATAAACACTAAGTCTTCATTTTATCCAAGTTATAGGTTCGATTTTAGCGCTAGGGACTATATTTTCACGGGGAAGATGCTGCACTTATTTTGTAGGGTGGTCGTACAGTACAGATAAACGTTATCACGCAAGTTACAGGCAAGATAAAAGATAAAAGTATAACCAAGTGACGGCACATAGCGCGCTAAACATCAATCGATCCTGAGTCGCGGTAGCAAAATTTGCGCTTCACATACAAATTTCGAACATCGATTCTCACACTACGTGGCTTGTTCTCCTTTGCTAGAGGAACATTATCACCATTCCTCAATAAACATAAAAATGCGCAATAGATTTTTTCGCTTATAGTGTTCTATTCCAGGTAACCTTTGACTTAATACTATAGTTTTTCCACGGCAAGTGACTTGCTCGTTGTGATATGTACTTAAATCTGTATATATAAAAGAAGAAACTGACTAACTGACTGACTGACTGACTGATCGATCAACGCACAGCCAAAACGGCTGGGGTTAGAGACTTGAAATTTTGACAGTAGGTACTTTTTATGACGTAGGCATCCACTAAGGAAGGGTTTTTGGAAATACCACCCTTAAGGGGGTAAAATAGGGGATGATAGTTTGTATGAAAATCCGTCATTTTTGAAGTTAAGTTTATGAAAATTTGTATTTGGCCTTTTAGTCAAAAATAAAAAATATATATTTCAGGATTTTTGGAAATTCCACCTCGAAGGGGGTAAAATAGGGGAAGAAAGTTTGTATGAAAATCTGTGATATTTGCAGTTAAACGCATGAAATTTGGTATTTGGCCTTACAGTTAAAAATTAAAAACACATATCTCAGGGTTTTTGGAAATTCCACCCCTAAGGGGGTTAAATAGGGTAAGAAAGTTTGTATGAAAATCCTTCATTTTTGAAGTTAAACGCACGAAAATTGGTATTTTGTAGTGTATACTTTTTGTCTCAAATATGACCTCCACGCGGGCGGAGCCGCGAGCAACAGCTAGTAATATATAAACAAATAAGGTTTTTGAATACCAGGCTATAAGGCCGCTTGCGGCGCGTATCAAAATAATTGCTTAAGTTCTAAGAATTCCTGAGAAATTTTCCTAAGAAATTGCTAAATAAGATATATGTTAAAAACGAATTCATTACGAATCACTGTCGGAATAGAATTTATATTCTCGAATTATGTATAACTCCTACAAAATGACATTGATTGTCAATGCAAATTTTCTGGAAAACTGAAGTATATGTGTACTCTATACTGAAAGAATTATTATGACATTAAAAAACGGGTCTACATTTTCAATTTTTTTTAGCAAAAATTTTAAACAACGAACGCTAAATGTCCGTAATCTCGCTTCAGCCGCTTTTTGTATGACAGACAGCTTAAAAATCGCAGAGATCATTAGCGAGCGGTGACAGTATTAAACTCAAAACGTATTGTTTTAAAGAATCTTTACAGATCACCGCATCTTCCATCACATTTTCGATTAAACATAATCTCAGCTACAATGCTTCGTATCTCGGATTAATTTCCTCTCCATTCAAGATAGTATCGTTGGTGTCTTCGCGAAAATACGAGATATTTTTAAAGCGATAATTTCGGGCCGCATTTTTCGGGTTCCGCTGGAGATTGTGTTGATAAAATGTAATGTGTGAAGCGATTAAGGATGGTTGATGTTTTAGGGTAAAATGTATGGAATAAAAGCAGCGACAGCCTAGTTGGTAGTGGTACGGACTGTCAAGATAAAAGACGTAAGCTCGAAACCAGAGCAAATGACATACCTACTCTGACTTTTCTAAATTTACGTGTGTATTCATTGTTAATTATCGTTTGCTTTAACGGTGAAGGAAAACATCTTGAAACAACCAGCATACATGAAATTTCGCCATAAAATATAACTTACTAATTTGAAAAGTCAGGTTTGTGTGTTCTGACGGTTGGGTTCCTACAACATCCAACATCCATTCTGACAGTCCCTTTCACTCCTGGCGATCGCTGTTGCGTGTGCATGATATTTGTTTATTTTATACGGAACCCGGCTAAAAATCTCCGAGCACGCTTTGCGTTTTTATAACATCGCTTTTTGTCATTTGTCGTCTCACTTCATTATTCAGGGTAGACAGCCGAGGGACATTGATAAATATATTTTACTGTGAATTATTGCTTGCGTTTGTACCTACAGATTATATCAATGACATCAAGATGATTTGGGAAGTCGTTGGCCTTTTGAATTTTGTAGACGAGGCTTAGTCCGTTACGCTCGCTTGACGCGATAGATATATTTTGATTTCTAGAAAAATCGCATGTTTTCTTTCACTGTTAAAGCGGATGAGTGAACGAGCGCCGTCAACTCAGGTGTGCGTCTGTTACACTTCCTATCTGTATATTTAAAGAAGAAACTGACTGACTGACTGATCGATCAATGCACAGCCAAAACGGCTGAAGTTAGAGACTTGAAATTTTGACAGTAGGTACCTTTTATGTCGTAGGCAACCCCTAAGGGGGTAAAATAGGGGATGATAGTTTGTATGAAAATCCGTTATTTTTGAAGTTAAACGCATGAATGTTAGTATTTCGTCTTTTAGTTAAAAGAAAAAATATGTGTTACAGGATTTTGGAAATTCCATCCCTAAGAGGGTAAAATAGGGGAAGAAAGTTTGTATGAAAATCCGTCATGTTTGAAGTAAAACGCATGAAAATTGGTATTTTGTATTGTATACTTTTTCTCTCAAATATGGCCTCCACGCGGGCGGAGCCGCCAGCAAAAGCTAGTAGATTATATTTTAAAATGAAATGAATTGTGAAATAGCTGCTGGTAAGATATTCATGTCCACCCGGATAGCGACCACCGTACACTGGGTGTAAAAGCTGCCACAGTGGCACACCCAAGTGCGTTCCGGGATTTACCAGTGTACATCAGGTTTTTGTCGGGGTCTTGAGTCTTGAGTTTGTGGGGGGTCTGGAGTTGGGGTACGATGTTTTGTGGCCTCTTGGGTACTCTGACATTAGACCCTCGACCGCTTCTTCACCTTCTGGCCCATGGCGTAGTGTGAAGAAACAGGCTGGTGTGTTTGTGTTGAGTAGCGAGGAATAGATCGTCTCTTGCTACTCGATGCTCTAATTGGACGGCACTGCGCTTACCATCAGGTGCAGTGTGGTCATTTTGCCGTGCCAGGATAAAAAGAAAAATCATCATATATGCAATAAATAATGCGTGATTACGTTTATTGGTACCATTGGATACTAAAATCCTATAAAACAGTGGTTCTCAAAGTTGTCCGGACCACGACCCACATAACAAAATTTTCATAATTCGGGACTCACCTCATATGAATAAAAAAAAGGGTATAATAATATGAATTTAGGGCTGTTAATAAGAAACCCATACTTTGGGAAATGGTGCTATTGAAAAAGAATAGATTCAATTTTTTTAAATATCGGGTTCCAACTTAGAGTATTTAACACTACTCTAAGGGTTCCAATTATACTTTCCATAAATACCAACGTAAAGAATAATAGCGTAATAATAGTATAGTATATAATAGTAATAGCGTTTAATTTCTATTTATACCAGAAAATAGAACCGAGAATATACTAGAAAGAATAGAGTTAAAGATTCCAGAAATATCTAAAGAATGCCCCACAGCACTGCAATGTCACAATGAGCTAGGAAATCTCTTTGAAGAGCTCGCCCTTTCATTCCGCCTCTTTTCAGATGAATCAATAGATATTCAATTGTGCTTTTGTGGTCGCTTTCACAGGTCATTCAGCCGTTAGCACATTACTATTGCTGTGAACTTTAGTTTTTGATATTTTTAGTGCCTGGATAGGCAGACGAGCAGACGGGCCACCTGCTGGTAAGTAGTCACCGCCGCCCATAGACTTCTGCAATGCCAGGGCACAGCAAAGCCACTGTCTACCGTTGTATGTGTAACATCTTTACTATCGATTTCATAGAGTGATTTCGTGAAAAGGGACGGAAGTGTGTAACAGGAAGTGGAAAGCGCGCGCTACTTTTGAAATGAAAACTTATTTAGGCGAGCGCTCTAAGCACTTTACTTTGTGGATAGTGAATGAGACTGAGCCATCACGCTAGTCGAATTAGGGAGCGAGAGTTATTTTTTGCAAGGCATGTGATCACACTACACCTGATGGTAAGCGGAGTGCCGTCCAGTTAAAGTATCGAGTACCGAAAGACATATCCTTCGGTATTCAAGACAATCATACTTTGTATACTTTGATTTTTCTAAAGTTACGTGTGTATTTATTTTTAACTAGCTGTTGCTCGCAGCTCCGCCTGCGTGGAGGTTATATTTGGGAGCCGATGTATACAATCTAAGGAGTTGTCTTCTGCACTGAGGCACTTGTAGCGATTGTCCAGCTTCTCAGGTGTTGTGCCTGAATCTTGAGATTCCATCTAAAGAATACCCCATAAGTTTAACCTCACTTTGCCCCTTTTAGGGATGATTTTCAGAAACGTTGAAACACGTATTTCTTTATTTCCTACCAAAAGCCTAAATATGAATTTACAGATCCCTATGTCGAGGAATTATGGATTTCCCATACAAATTTTGAACTCCTATTTGACCCCTTTCAAGGTTGTTTTTTGAGAAAAAAGATAGCCTATGTCCTTCTCTAGGATATAATCTATTCCCTTACCAAATTTCATTACAATCCGTTCAGCCGTTTAGTCGTGAAGAGGTAACAAACAAACAAACAAACAAACAGAGTTACTTTCGCATTTATAGTATTAGTATGGATTGTGGCTCACTTTAACAATGGACGAAAACATCATAAAGAAACCTGTCATAAGAATTTCAAAGGTATGTGAAGTCTGCCAACTCTCAGTAGGCCAGCTTGGTGGATTAAAGCCTAACTTCGCTATTGTTTTTTTTTATATCGTAAGAAATCTGAATATTTATTCCCTATATTAGAATTTTATATAACGGTAGGCAGCGACTTTGCTGTGCCCTGACATTGCAGAAGCCTATGGGTGGCGGTATCTACTAACCAGCAGGTGGCCCGTCTCCTCGTCTGCCTATCCAGGCAGTAAAAAAAGAGGATTGAAAAATAGGTATATCATTTTATTATAAAGTGCGAAGAATTGTGTGAAGCTAAACAGCAGGCCGGCATGATTGTGTTCAGTAGCAGGGGATAGACTCTCTCTCACTACTTGATACTCTATCTGGACGGCACTGCGCTTACCTTCAGGCGCAGTGTGGTCACTTTGCCGCGCCAAAGAAAAAAAAAAAAAACATTCATTTAATTCAGTTTTCTGCCACCTTAACATATCTATGACCTACTTTCGAATGACGCAATCACCACCTCCGCAATCCTATGTTGGGATCATTAAACGCGGACCTTTGTGTCAGCATTCAGGGATCTGAGACCCTTACGTCTTTGAAGAATCGAATAAAGATAATTTAATCGAAGTAGATGAATGATTTTGGGACAAGACGAAGATCTGACTGCGCTTCGATTGACTGGGTTTGGTTTGAAGACTTTAAGGTACGATAGGATTAAGATACGATATAGCGATAGCCTAGTTGGTTGCAGTACGGGCTGTCAAGACGAAAGTCGTATGTTCGAGATCAGCCCATATGGCATACATCTCTGGCTTTTTTAAAGTTACGTTTGTATTTATTGTTACTTATCGCTTGTTTTAACGGTGAAGGAAAACATCGTGGGGAAACCTGCATACCTGAGAATTCTCATAAAAATTTCGAAGGTATGTATGTGAAGTCTGCCAACCCGCATTGGGCCAACGTGGTGGTTTAAGGCCTAACCCCTCCTATTAGTAGAGCAGGCCCGTGCCCAGCAGTGGGACAATGTTTAATACAGGGCTAGTATTATTATAGATATTGATGGAAATTGAATTTTTTCTATGTCTTATGGCTTAGCTGTCGTTCGAAACTTGGTTCGAAATATCGGTATTATTTACGCACACGAAATTTTAATTATAATGTACCTACTATATATATAAACCTTCCACAAAAAAATCTAGAAAGAATTAAATATATTAAGATTAAGCCAAAAAAAAAAGGTTTGACAGATTCTAACTGTAAATATTTAACATTAAACTAATGCTTATGTACCTAATAAGACACAGACAGAAAATAAACATATTAAAAGAATAACTGACTGCTAAAACCCTTTTTAAATAAACAATATTTTTTTGCTTACTTTAGTCTACATAGTTTGATAATAATATTGTTTCACCCATAAAGTTTCACGCAGACTCAGTTAAAAACTCACACTAAACCCAAATTAAAACGGACCTTTTAGTTTTTCTCCAAATTTTAGGAACCCTGATCTGTCTGAGGCAATAAAGTGGTTTCCAGACTTTTCTCATCCACAATGGTCTGGCTGGAGAAAATTAGAATTCCAAATTTAAATTTAAAAACTTCGTCGTTTGTCTACTGGCGTAAATGGCGCCTGAACTAATGACCGCCTTTTTATTGATCAAACTTTTTCACAAATTGTTTTGTTTAATTATTTCTCATTATTATTTAAGCCACTAATTGGAAGGTGTCTTTCAATAATTTAGTATTAAATTGCTAACTCCAAAGTAGCTTAGAGCCTTAGAAAAACAGTGTTCAAAAGTTAAATACAGTGGTTAAGATACCTAAACGCTAAAACTTTGTTAATTTATTAAGAGTTAACAAGTTTTGTAAAATTTTGTGTTTACTGTTTACTTAATAGTTTTGCGTTTATAAATTAAACGATTCAATCTTACTCAATCTTAGAAATGTTAGGAACATTAACAAAACTATGCAAGATGGATATTTAAAAGGCACAAATACAATGTTTATAATTTATTGATTGATTTACACGATACTGTTACACATCTCAGTGCTTAATATTAACACACACGCATGTCAGGATTCACTTAAGGCTTCTCTTTATAATTAATATAATTAATCTACCAGCATTACCCTCTAAGCTGAGCTACGCGGCCATTGAACTGATTACGATTACTTACTGCCCCGGGATCGAACCACGAATATACTGGCTACCGTCTCGTCTACTTCACAAAACAACTAAACCAACTGAACACCGGAGCGCGGAAGGCACTCCGATTTATATTAAACATTTACTAATCCCACTTAGGTTGTCATTATTAATCTACCCCCAACTAGTCTCCTAAATACCTTCGTTATACCTTCGGTATTTCTAATAATAGTAAATACCCTAATGGAAAGATGAGTAATATATTCTAAATAAATCTTTACAAAGTAATGTAATTGATTGAGCTTTTAACGGAAAATTAGGTGACTTCCTTGCTCGTCTGATAGGTTTCCTATTACAAAAATCTATTACCTGTAGGAATTGTACCAACGATGGTTCAGAACAAAAAAAGACTGACTACTCTTGAATGAATGATTGATGAATTCATCTATTTTATAATTCCTTATTCAAACTATGTCAGTGGTCCTCAAAATGATTTGAATACCAGAAAATGGAATAATTATGTTAGAATTAACCAACAACACAACATTCTATGAGAAATTTTAAACCTGTAGGGAGGGTACATGATAAATATCAACTAAGAAAGGATTTTTGTAAATTTAATTTCTAGAGGGTAAAATAACGGATCTACGATCGTATGGATGTCCGTAATTTTTAAAGTAAAAAGCACGAAACTTCATAAACCTGCTCCTAGTTAAAAACAGGCAGGCAGCGGCTTTGCTGTGCCCTGGCATTGCAGAAGTCTATAGGCGGCGGTGACAACTTACCATCATGTGGCCCGTCTGCTCGTATATTTATTCAGACAGTAAAAAAAAAGAAATGAATTTAGAACTTTATCAGCGTTTTTGAAAATTTTACATCTAAGAGGGTGAATTAGGGGTTGAAAGTTATCTGGTTGTTACGTTTTCACGGTGAAATAGGGCTGCATATATATAGTTTAAATCCGCTTGACTTCAAAATCGATCTCCGGAGGGTCCTGTACGAATAATTAATCCGGCGTTAAAACTGAAAACAGGCCGACATTTTGCTATGCTCCGAAAATTTGTAACCATTGGTTGTGAAACGTGTGACTGTGAGTTCGATTCCCGCACAAATGTTTGTTTGATAGATGTATGTTTCTGGCCTGTGTTGTAGGACCGTAGTCCCTCGTAGTTCTTGATACCCACGATACTGGTTTGACCTAGTGTGGGGTCAAGACTATGTGTGTGACCGTTGAGTGTATTTATTTATTCATTACAATATTTCCTGTCGAATATTTGGACTGAACTAATGGATCAACAATAAATAACTCCTTTAGTCTAAAAATTATACGCAGGTGAAGTCGCGAGCTAAAGCATCTTAAAAGCGACTACGCTTATAAGATAGAATGTTTGTACTGAATGATGCAAAGTAAATGAAGCTCCCTAGGGACGTACCCCGCTTAGCTAGTATCGTTGATCAAATGCCAAGTCCCGAATTTATCCTGTCGTCACTCGAATATGAATCACTAGGATCAGGATAAACCACTGGTTCGTGGAACGTCAATTCAATGCGGTCTGAAACATTCGTAACATTAATATCATTTAGGCAAATATCTGAATACTTTTTAATCGACTTCAAAAAAGAAGGAGGTTAACAATTTGTCGGAATCTTTTTTTTTATGTATGTTACCCGATTACTCGAAGACGCCTGGACCGATTCGAGAAATTCTTTTTTTGTTTAAACAAGGGTATACTTCCCAGGTGGTCCCATTGGCACCAAGGCAGGATCTGATGTTGGGATCACAGAAAAATCAAGGGAAACCCTCAAATTTTATAGTGACTCATAATTTGTTTTTTATTGAAGTCGGTGTACTTTTTATGAATTAAAAAACTTTTGAAATTTAGTTTTACTAATTTCTTTCAGTATGATTGAATCGTTTGTATATGAAGTGACACATATCCTATGGTATAAATATTATCAAACATGTGGAGCAGCGATAGCCTAGTTGGTTGCGGTATGGACTGCCAAGACGAAAGTCGTATGTTCGAAACCCAAGTGGCATACACCTGACTTTTCTAAAGTTATGTGTGTATTAAATGTTAATTATCGCTTGATTTAACGGTGAACGAAAACATCGCGAGGAAACCTGCATATCTGAGAATTCTTATACGAATTTCGAAGGTATGTGAAGTCTACAAAACCCGCATTAGGCCAGCGTGGTGGATTAAGGCCTAACCCCTCTCATTAGTAGAGGAGGCCCGTGCCCAGCAGTGGGACAATGTTTAATACAGAGCTAGTATTATTTTATATATTATATATGTGAAGCAGCGGGCAAAAGCTAGTCCTTCATATACCATTTTCTTCTGTCTTCCATACACGCTACTACACATTTCCTGCATAAACTTATGGTATGAGCTTCCGGCCCATGAGCTCCGTACTGTATTACATCCTTTACGACGCGTGAAGGAGCGTTTATGCATGACGATAGCGAGGACATATGTTTACCTCCTTGCATTCTTTTTGAGTTGTATTTATTAAAAGTAGCAAAAAAGGTGTTATGAATACATGAATCGTTTAGAACCAAAGTCGGTAAAGTAGGGACTTGTTTTTTTTGGCAATATAATTATTTTATTGTGAAGTAGTTACCTAATTACCAATAATTACCACTTGCAAGTGGTAGAGCCACGCTGTAGACATATTTTTCTACACCATGAATGGGCCGGCTCGACCGGGATAGTACCACTGTCTCACAGAAAACCAACGTAAAGTGAGAGTTTACTGTCGCGTTTCGTATGGTAAGTGAGATATCCGGAGGCCCAGATTCCCCCTTCCCTTCCCTAATCCCTAATCATGTCCTTTAAGGCCGAAAGCGCATACATCATACTTTCGGTATTGTGGATGTTCATGGGCGGTGGAGATCACTCAACATCAGGTGACCCACTGGCTCGTTTGTCGGACTATGCAATTAAAAAAAACACTGAAACAGAATTTTTAAGTTTTATATTTTATTTATACAAATCAAATCTAATAAAAAAAAACGTTTTTTTTTTACAATGAAAATTTTTAGAACTTTTAATAAAACAAATTGATTTCATCCAAACCTTTAGAGTTATCTTAATGAAACTTCAAGGATTTATTGTTTAACATTCATATTATGGTAAAATATTCCAAACGAATTTTTGTTTATTTATTATCATAACTTAAACTAACTTTAAAGTTAACAAATGGCTTCTCCCACAAATAATAAATTTTGTTTTCTTTGGCCACTATATTTCAGTTTAATATTTTGAAAGAAAACTTCACTCTTCGCAAATAGTTTAAACAATATAAATTTATTAGTCACTGAGCGATGACCGTTGTTGGTACAGCACTACATCAAATATTGTAAGTATAAATAATAATACTAGCCCTGTATTAAACATTGTCCCACTGCTGGGCACGGGCCTCCTCTATTAATGAGGGGGTTTAGGCCTTAGTCCACCACGCTGGCCTAATGCGGGTTGACTTCAAATACCTTCGAAATTCCGAAATTCTCAGGTATGCAGGTAACCTCACGATATTTTCCTTTACCGTTAAAGCAAGCGATAATTAACATTTAATACACACGCAACTTTAGAAAAGTCAGCGGCGTATGCCATTTGGGTTTCGATCATACAACTTTCGTCTTGACAGTCCGTACCGCAACCGATTAGGCTATCGCTGCTTTTTTTAAGTAAGTATAATGCGGGAAAATAATAAATTACACACCATAAAATATTGAGAACCGCTGGTTTTACACAAATTATCCAATTTCAAGTAGACAAACACAATTTGGGCTTGTCACGAATGAGTAATGCCCTAATATTGGGGCATATTGTTTAACAATAAGATCGATGTGCCATTTGAGATAGGAATATAATAGGCGGTACATTGTCCTGTTGAATTTATAACGTAATTCTGTGTATACTACGAACTGTTATGAGAATTACGCCGAAAGGCTTTTTAATTTTTTTATTATTATTTAGCAGCGATTGCCTAGTTGGTTGCGTTACGGACTGTCAAGACGAAAGTTGTATAAATGTTTTTAGACTCTCGCGTTTTGAATACACATTATAAAATTAGAAACGGGTCTTAATCGCGCAATATTTTAATGATATAAATACCACTCAGTCAGACCGTGACCACGGCCGATGCAACTCGGTCGAAACGTCGGGAAATAATTGTGGTATTTATAGTATAATAGAAAGTAAGAAGTAAAATAGTGTAATAGATACAAAATAAATTAACGCCGCTAGTACCCGTGTATATTTAAACTGTAATCCGGTAAGCAAATCTGTAATCTTTTACTAATCTTTACACCATATTATATAATTTACGATAGGCAGCGGCTTTGCTGTGCCCTGGTATTGCAGAAGTCTATGGGCGGCGGTGACTACTTACCATCAAGTGGCCCGTCTGCTCGTCTGCCTATCGAGGCACGAAAAAAAAATATAAGCCCGGAGTCTGGAATCTGTGCCCGGTATGGCGATAGGCTCGTCCCCTATCATGAGACTGAAATTCGGCGAAAAGTGCGTGTACTGGTTACACCTCTGTCTACCCCTACGGGGATTACAGGCGTGAGTGTATATGTTTGTAGTTGGCGAGTAGCCGACTGTGAAACGAGAGGCCGTAGGTTCGATTCCTACACTGGGACAAATGTTTGTGTGACAGACATATATTTGTGTACGGGGTTTGGGTGTTGTGAGACCCAAAGTCTCTCGTAGTCCCTGATACGCACAACACAAGACTCGTATCTTAGTGTGGAGTCGGGGCTATGTGTGTGACTGTTAGGTGTTATTATTATTATTGTTTATTTTATAGTATTTATTTCCGTTAAACGAAAAATCCTTAACACCTTCTTCTAACTTTTCACAAATGTCACTAATCAAAACATCCACCAACCATCGGTACTTAAATCGTTGCTGGAATCCAAGCTCAAGACTCGCCAAGATTCACTTGGTGTGACAACAATGTGTTTCAATGGCGGGAAAGTGGCCGAGATAGTCTCAAGACGCCTGATGGTAAGTGTATTGTCAACCTTTTAGAAATAGGGGGTGGATATATACGTGTTGAAACTTGATATCACTGGCACGGAAAGCCACAAAATTACGTCATTCGAAGTATGACCCCAGTCGACCCGGTCTAGTATTAATACTGGCTAGAACGTAACTGGTGTGAATAGGTAAATCATACTTATTTACGCGGCAAAGTATAAATAAATAATATAGATAATAATTAGAACACACTAACCTATTATATAATATTTTTGTCCTACAGTAAGTAATGAGAAAAAATAGTATTGTGGTATTAACAACTTTGGAGCGTAGGACCGGAATAATTTGTAGGACAATATAGCAGGTAAATTATATAAATATGAACTTAGCAACAGAAAAAAAACAGCTGGTTATTTATAATTTTTGATGACTTCGTTATCGATACATGTTGGACGGAGCGGACTCTTTAGTCAAACCATACATTTTGTAGGACAAATATTTTTTCGAATAATTCAGATAATTATATTGAGATTTAACAAAAAAGAACGCGGTTAGTTACATTATTGAAAATCATCAAATCGACATATTTTATCCCTGCTACCCCTGTTAGCTACCACAATCGAAAATATATGTATTAGGGTATTTCCTATTATTAGAAATACCGAAGGTATATCGGAAGTATTTATGAGACTAGTTGGGGGTAGATTAATAATGACAACCTAAGTGGGAGTAGTAAATGTTTAGTTTTAAACGGAGTGCCTTCCGCGCTCTGGTGTTCAGTTGGTTCAGTTGGTTCAGTTGTTTTGTAAAGTAGACGAGACGATAGCCAGTATATTCGTGGTTCGGTATTGTGAGTGTTAAAAGTGTTAGTTAATCGTAATCAGTTCAATGGCCACGTAGTTCAGCTTAGAGGGTAATGCTGGTAGATTAATTATAAAGAGAAGCCTTAAGTGGATCCTGACACGCGTGTGTGTTAATATTAAGCACTGAGATGTGTAACAGTGCCGTGTAAATCAATCAATAAATTATAAACATTGTATTTGTGCCTTTTAAATATCCATCTTGCATAGTTTTGTTGATGTTCCTACCATATGTAAGAGAAAAGGTTGGGCGTCATCAAAATGAAGCTACTCACGGAAAAAATGTTTGATAGTACCTACTAATCATACAAATAAAGACCCACACTAAGTAACTAGTTCTGCATCAAATACGGGACGTTCCGATCTCACCACACCCAGACTCGAATTAAATGCATAAACATTTGTGTTGGTCCGGGTATCGAACCCACGGCTTCCGGTTTCTATGCTATTCACCCAGCGCGCTATGGCGGCTGTCATATATTTAAATCTATGATAGAGACTATCCCGCCCACACACCCGCCATTGTAACTCCTGTTTAGCCAGGATCGACAATGGCAAGCATTTTGCAACACCAAGTAATGAAACTCGGCGAGTCTCTGGGAATGTTATCTTTTATCCCGCAACGAGATTAAGCAAAAATATTTTTTATATTTACATACATGCAGAGGTGTAACCAGTAGGTACTCCTACTTTTAGCCGAATTTATTACGGTCCCATGATGTGATAGGGGCCGAGCCTATTGCCGTACAAAGCTCTATTCCAGACTCCAGGCTGATACTGAGAATTTCTAAATAGAAAACCTCAATATCACTTTAACTGACCCGGGGATCGAACCCGAGACCTCAGCTTGGGCAGTCGTAACGCATGCGCAATTACTACTGCGCCACCGAGGCAGTTTTTTTCATTAACACACATAGCTCCCACTCCACACTAAGATACGAGTCTTGTGTCGGGGGTATCAGGGACTACGAGAGACTTTCGGTCTCACAACACCCAGACCCCGGACACAAATGTCTGTCTGTCACACAAACATTTGTCCCGGTGTGGGAATCGAACCCACGGCCTCTCGTTTCACAGACGGATACTCGCCAACTGCGCCACGGTGGCTGTCATTGTGTTATTTCGGAAATCATTACTATAAGTTATACAATAGAACATTGGCTGTGTAGTAAGTTTCAAAATATAGAGAGGAGTTGGAAATTATAAAAATTATGTTGAATTTTAATTTCACCATACGTTACATTTTGTATGCTATAAGAAGCCTGAAATTGGGGCTTTCGCTTCTGTGATACAATGTTTACACAGGTGTGTTTACCGAAATGTATGAACGTTTAAAGTACCTCCGTCGTCCGCTAGAGGGGCTGTACGCTCTCATTAACTGCGACCTTAGAGTAGAAATACTCTAAGACTGCGACACGATAGTAAACATTACACGTATATTAATGTTTGTATAACATCCTGTATTAAATATTGTCCTACTGCTGGGCTCGGGTTTTAATAAGAGGTGTTAGGCATTATCACGCTGGTTTAACGTGGGTCGGTCGATTTCCCTACCTTTGAAATTCTTCAAGGATGCAAGTTTCACAATTTTCTTCAACTAACCACGAAAACACCCGTAATTTGCATTATATACTCAGCCTGTTGCCGTCCACTGTTGGACGTAGGCCTCCCCAAGTGAACGCCAACCATCCCGGTCTTGGGTAGCCCGCATCCACCCGCTACCCGCCACCTTCTTCAAGTCGTCGGTCCATCGTGCAGCAGGGCGTCCCACACTACGTTTGCCTAAACGCGGTCTCCACTCCAACACATGTCTGCTCCATCGGTCATCTGTCCGTCTGCAGACGTGACCAGCCCACTTCCACTTTAGCGTGCTAATTTTGCGAGCAATATCTATGACTTTGGTTCTCTGGCGGATGACTTCATTTCGAACTCTATACACCAGAGAAACCCAAGCATTGCCCGCTCCATAGCACGCTGAGCGACTGGAGCTTTATTTAGGTTCCAATTTGGATTGGAACCTAAATAAATAACACCCAACAGCCATACACATAGTCCTGACCCTACATTAAACTTATGTCGTGGGTACCAAAAGCTACCCAGGGCTAAGGTCCCACAACACCCAGACCCGAAAATATTTGTGGATTACACAAACATTTGTCTTAGTGCGGGATCGAACGTTTTTTTTTGACGCGGGGAAAGCGTTTTATAACTGCCGCCCGCTCCGGGGGGAAGCGGAATGAGGATAAAACGGTAATGCTGGACTAGCCAGTCTTACGACCCAGCATCCCCCTCGCCCGGATGATGGCTATCCGTGCTGCCACTGGGCCGAGTCCCTCCCCCCTATGTACCCCCCACCCGACACTACCAGCTAAAAACCCCGCGATAGCCTTCTTTGGCGCTTACGGAGCGATCCCGGTATACTAAAATTGCTGCCGGAACAGAGCGGGATCGAACCTGCGGCATCGCCTTTCATAGCCGGCTCACCCACTGCGCCATAGAGGCTGTCATTAACACAATACTTGATAGTTGAAGCCAATTACAGAAAACTCTAACTTTAGCATTTGCGAATATACGACCGGAGCAACTGTCGGCCCACCGCATCCGCAAATGCAGGAATTTTCTAATTAATGTTAATTAAAATTCCAGCTTTAAACCGTAGTATTTATCAAAGAGTTTTTTTATAGCATAGTCCGACAAACGAGCCTGTGGGTCACCTGATGTTAAGTGATCTCCACCGCCCATGAACATCCACAATACCGAAAGTATCATGTATGCGCTGTCGGCCTTAGAGGACAGGAATAGGGATTAGGGAAGGGAAGGGGGAATCTGGGCCTCCGGATATCTCACTTACCATACGAAACGCAACAGTAAACCGTCACTTCACGTTGGTTTTCTGTGAGACAGTGGTTCTACCCCGGTCGAGCCGGCCCATTCATGCTGTAGACAAATATGTCTACAGCGTGGCTCTACCACTTCAAAATCGAAAAACTTCAAAACGAGTTCTATCGTTGATTTCTTTACAGATTTCTATACAGTGTGTTATTTAAGGCGTAGTTGTAATTGCGCATGCGTTATGACTGCTGTGCTGAGGTCTCGGGTTCGATCCCGGGTCGGGTAAAGTGATATTAGGTTTTCTATCCCGAAATGCTCAGTATCAGCCCAGAGTCAGGAATTATTATGGCGATAGGCTCGCCCCCTATCATAGGACGCTAATAAGCTCGGCAAAATGTGGGAGTACTGGTTACGCCTCTGTCTACCTCTTCGGGTATTACGGGCGTGAGTGTATATGTATGTTTTATTCTATGGCGAATTTTTGAATTCTTATGTTAACGCGAATATTACGGATTGAAATAAAACTTATTCTCCGCCCGCCCTGTGACGGTAAAGCTATAACTTTTGAACGTCAATCAACGAACAAGAAATATGTAGGAACAAACAAACCTTGCATTTTTATTACCTGGAAGTATCTAGAAGTCACTAGAAATGTAAGTATTATGAAAGACCGCAATAATAAAAAAGAATATAATAATAATAATACTAGCCCTGTATTAAACATTGTCCCACTGCTGGACACGGGCCTCCTCTACTAATGAGAGGGGGTTAGGCCTTAGTCTACCACGCTGGCCTAATGCGGGTTGGCAGACTTCTCATACCTTCGAAAAATTCTCAGATATGCAGGTTTCCTCACGATGTTTTCCTTCACCGTTAAAGCAAGCGATAATTAACATTTTAATACACACAACATAACACAAAACAAAAAAACACAGAAAAGTAAACAACATAACATAACACATATAACACACATAACTTTAGAAAAGTCAGAGGTGTATGCCACTTGGGTTTCGAACCTACGACTTTCGTCTTGGCAGTCCGTACCGCAACCAACTAGGCTATCGCTGCTAAAAAAGAATAACAACAAAATATTTTTAATGGCCAGTACTTTATAGTATCTATCATGAAAGACCTAAATAATATTACTATATAGTACTAATTCGGTCTTTCATAATACCATTACGTACTGGCCACATTTTAATGATTAATTTAAATTTAATAATTCAGACCGAAGCTTCTAGCTTTTCTCTTTACATTTCTGCTAGCCTGGTACTTAGGAAAACTTCAGAGGTGTTAGTTTTGTGTCAAGCGCATTTTAAAATTTCACTCTCATAATTTTTTCATAATGCGGCTAAAGAAGTATAACTTTAAAAGCCACGATAAAATCCGTGAAATTAGTTTTATTTCAATTTTCAAACAAGTTTCGCAGGCGGCTTACGGAAAATATATATTTTAATAGGTCCGTCCAAGTTTCTTACAAATCTAGGCAGCCACGACCCATATAGCAGAATGGATCGTTCCATTATACACTAGCACCCCACTTCAGGTATAGAAAATCTTCTAGGTGACCTAGAATGGGTTGCTATTGAATCAGACGCGGTTACACTCCGAGCGAGATGGGGTAACTTTTTATGAATTTGTTAGCCTCCGTGGCTGAAAGCTGTCTGTAGCTGAAAACGTCAGGTGTTTCGATTCCCGCACCGAGACAAATGTTTGTGTGACCAGATATTTGCTTCGGGTCTGAGTGCTGTGGGACCGTAGTCCCACGCAGTTGATATCCTCGATACAGGTTCGACCTAGTGTGGGGTCAGAAATATGTACTGTTGGGTGTATTTATTTATTTATGTTGCAATAGGCGACTATGATGCAACATATGTCTTAAGCAAATAACCTGTTTATTTTTAACCGACTTCAAAGAAGGAGGAGATTAACAATTCGTCGGAATCTGTTTTTTTATGTATGTTACCCGATTACTCGAAGACTTCTGGACCGATTCCAGAAATTATTTTTTTGTTTAAAAGGGTATTCTTCCCAGGTGGTCCCATTGGCACCAAGTCAGGATCTGATGATGGGATCTCAGAAAAAATAATGGTAACCCTCAAATTTTATAGTGACGCATAATTTTTTTTTTTTAAATCGGTGTAATTTTTATGAATAGAACTTTTACTTATATAGAAATAAAAACTATGATAAAGCCTTGTATAGTAATGATAAATCTTTTGTTATTTAATGAAGACGTTAATATTTTATTGATTGTTATAAAATGTATTTATTGAAATAAACCTAATTTAACGGATTTTATCACTGTTTATTTTTACTTTTTGTTCCGACCTCGCGGTCGTTCGGCGTTCGCGTCGTTCGGCGTTTGGAAAGCCTTACAGCCTTCGTGGTCACGGGACTAAAATAGTTGTTTTATTCAGGCACTACCAACCCGCATTAGGCCAGCGTGGTGGACTAAGGCCTAACCGCTCTTATTAGTAGAGGAGTCAGGAGGCCTGTGCCCAGCAGTGGGACATTGTTTAATATTATTATTATCATTCTGGCACGGCAAATTCTGTTCCACGCTGGCGGAGCTGCGGGCAATAGATAGTTCCTTATAAGTTGATAACGCAATGACGCTTTCTGCTATTGTGATCATGGGTGCCTGATCATTTTCTGCGAAGTCTTGCTTATTTTCCCACTTTATATACAAACTAGCGTCACGGCTTCACATGAGTACAAATCAGATTTCATATTGGCGAACTGCTTAATAGAAAGAAAATATATTCTTGATAAATTAAAAAAATAATTTCAATGACGATTTTTGTATGTCTTAGCCTATGTAAGCCGTGAAAGTAAATTTTTGGTGACTTGGTTCCAAAATATATTGACTACCGTCTTGAAAAATGTCGTATAAAAAATGCTAATGCCATAAAATCGCTCATATCCAAGTCGGAATCGAAAACATTAATTTGTACCGCTGTCAGCGAGACCGCGACCCGACGTCCCTTATGGTACAGGCCATAAAATTCAATAAGACCCGTTTGTTTATACACTACCGTTATCGCAATATGTAAAATACGTTTATTGAATACGAAAGAAATTATAGTCAAGTTACTGTTTTCTAGTTTGTTTATTTATTTATTTATGAGCAGCGATAGCCTAGTTGGTTGCGGTACGGACTGTCAAGACGAAATTCGTAGGTTTAAAACCCAAGTAGCATACACCTCTGACTTTTCTAAAGTTATGTGTGTATTAAAATGTTAATTATCGCTTGCTTTAACGGTGAAGGAAAACATCGTGAGGAAACCTGCATATCTGAGATTTTTTCGAAGGTATGAGAAGTCTGCCAACCCGCATTAGGCCAGCGTGGTGGACTAAGGCCTAACCCCTCTCATTAGTAGAGGAGGCCCGTGCCCAGCAGTGGGACAATGTTTAATACAGGGCTAGTATTATTATTATTATTTATTTATTTATTGGTTTTATCAACAGTTGTTACAATAATACATGCTTATTAAAAATTATGCCAGTTATACATATATAGTAGCTATATAATTATTTAATCAAACTGTACAACTTAATTAAAATAAACACTGCTTGCTATGTGTAGATAGGTTAACAATTAAAAAAAAATGTTGTTTCGTATGTAGTAGTTGATAATGCATGTTTTTGATAATTCTCTTTTCTTTCGAGTACATGCAGTTTCTTTTTGATTCTTTCTCTCAGCTACACTTTCTCATTAGTATTATACACGTATAAATTCACTCACGCCTGTAATCCCCGAAGCGGTAAGCAGATGTGTAACCCACTTTTCGCCGAATTTATTACAGTCCCATAACGTGGGGGCGAGCCTATCGCCATACCGGGCACAATTCCAGACTCCGGGTGGATACTGAATATTTCTAAATAGAAAAACCCAATATCACTTTACCCGAACGGGGTTCGAACCCGACACCTCGGCAGAGCAGTTGCAGCGCAATTACAACTGCGCTACCGAGGCCGGTAATTAAAGTACCACATGAATAATCGTGAAATATACAAACAGTTTTTAACTAATGCAGATATTATGGTGCATTTATTACCATTGTACAGATTTGTGTTACAAGTTTCGAAAAATAAAGATAAAAAACAAATTCGTGCATATACACAAAATCACCAATACAATATAATTCATTTGTAATATTCAGAAACAATTGAATATGTATGCGCTTATCAAAAAATTAATTCACGCAATTGCGACTGAATTGTATTTTGTGCTCATTAATGTCAACCATGGGTAAATTATGCTTTGTAAATTAAAGACGATAAAAATAAAACGATAATTATTAGTGCCTCTTTATTTAAAAATATTATAATTAATAAAGACTGCCTCGGTGGCGTAATTGCGCATGCGTTACGACTGCTGTGCTGAGGTCTCGGGTTCGATCCCCGGGTCGGGTAAAGTGATATTGGGTTTTTCTATCTAGAAATTCTCAGTATTAGACCGGAGTCTGGAACCTGTGCCGGTATGGCGATAGGCTCGCCCCCTATCACATTATGGGACCGAAATTCGGCGAAAAGTGGGTGTACTGGTTACACCTCTGCCTACCCCTTCGGGGATTACAGGCGTGAGTGTATATGTATGTATAATTATTTAAGACTGCCTCAGTGGCCATGCGTTACGACTGCTGTGTTGTGATCTCGGGTTCGAACCCCGGGTCGGGTAAAAGTGATATTGGGTTTTTGCTCACGGAATACTGAATCCGGAGTCTGGAATATATGACGGTAGTCGCGCCTCCTATCACATCATGTGACGGGAAAAAACTCGGTGAAATATGTACCGGTTATACCTCTGCCTACCCCTACGGGGATTAAAGGCGTGGATGTGATTTATGCTTTAGACTATGGCCTAAGTGAAAGAAATTCTTTTTCATCGTTCCACGTCATAATGGCTATACTGCATCCAGTCGGAAACACACAAAGCTCAACTAAATATAATAATGTTGACCTATGAAACCCTCGCATCTCCCAACGGTCGTCATTAGAGTTTGCTTCGCCGGATCTTCTCAGACAGGTTGACGTTTGGATCTGGTTTTAGTTTTATAACACGTGACGTTATAAATATCGACCATATTGTAAACTCACCTTAAAACATGACATATTACACTTATTACTTAGTATTTTTATGACTGATAAAAATATTGTAATCTATACTAATATTACATAGCTGAAGAGTTTGTTTCATTGAACGGGTACTACAGGTTCGAATTGAAAAATGATTATAGAGTTGAATAGAACATTTATCAAGGAAGGCTAGGCGGAGCATCGATGAAAAATGTTGCAAATACGGGAAACATTTAGCCCTTTTGAGAGCTTCCGTTGCGTGCGCTGCGTAAAGGCGAGTGGCCGATAATTGTATATTGTCTGACCGGTCACTGTTTTAAAGGATCGGCTGCACGTTGTCCTCTCTCTATGATTCAGGCACAACACCTGAGTGGTAGGACGGTGGATACAGGTGCGTCAGTGCAGACAACTTTTTTTTTTATATAGCATAGTCCGACAAACGAGCCAATGGGTCACCTGATGTTAAGTGATCCACCGCCCATGAACATCCACAATACCGAAAGTATCATGTATGCGCTGTCGGCCTTAAAGGCAGGAATAGGGATTAGGGAAGGGAAGGGGGAATCTGGGCCTCCGGATATCTCACTTACCATACGAAACGCGACAGTAAACTGTCACTTTACGTTGGTTTTCTGTGAGACAGTGGTACTACCCCGGTCGAGCCGGCCTATTCATGCTGTAGAAAAATATGTCTTCAGCGTGGCTCTACCACTATAATACTAACTACAATATAACTCTTTGGATTGTATACTTTTTCTCCTAAAAATAACATACACGGGGGCGGAACCGCGGGCAATAGCTAGTATGATATATAAGACAACCTAATGTCTCGTGATGGTGTATTGATGATAATGTTGTATAAAAGTATAGATATTATTTATAGTTGAGATTATGCTTCTTATAACATACGGCAGGCAGCGGCTCTGCTGTGCTCTAGCATTGCAGAAGTCTATGGGCGGCGGTGACTACTTACCATCAGGTGGCCCGTCTGCTCGTCTGCCTTTCCAGGCAATAAAAAAATATATTTTATAGTATGAAAATACCAGTATTACTTTAAACACTTTTCCACTGCTGAGCACGGGCCTTCACTGTTAAAGCATGCGACAATTAACAATAAATACACATGTAACTTAAGAAGATTCTGAGGTGTTTGTGGGCTTATTTCGAACCTACGACTGTCGACTCTCAACCAGATCTATGCTTTATCGTATTGCATTTTTAACCGACTTCAAAAAAGGAGGAGGTTAACAATTCGTCGGAATCTTTTTTTTTATGTATTTTACCCGATTATTCGAAGACGCCTGGACCGATTCGAGAAATTCTTTTTTTGTTTAAAAGGGTTTACTTCCCAGGTGGTCCCATTGTCACCAAGTCAGGATCTGATGATGGGGTCACAGAAAAATCTAGGGAAACCCTCAAATTTTATAGTGATGCATAATTTGTTTTCTATTGAAATCGGTGTACTTTTTATGAATTAAATAACTTTTTATATACCACGATGGTGGCAAACAAGCTTACGGCCTGCCTGTTGGTAAGCGGTTACCGTAGCCTATGGACGCTTGCAACACCAGGAGCATCACATGCGCGTTGCCGACTTCATAAACCTATTTACTGTCTTCTTGAAGAACCAATTATTCCAATAGCTCTTAATTGAAAACTTTGCAAATAAACTCTTGAAAAATTTAACTTCTATTTGCATGGTGCTCGTTATTCAAGCGGGTACGAATATCATGTAGATGAACGTTTACACATGTCGATGCGCTCAAACGGTCTAGCTTCAAAGGCAATATAAATTTAGAGTCTGCATCTGCAGTAATATTGCCATGAGTATTTGTACGCCTGGCTCAGTTTACAGAAACTATATGAATCTTTTTCTTTTTTTTTTTATCCTGGCACGGCAAAGTGGCCGCACTGCACCTGATGGTAAGCGCAGTGCGGTCCAATTAGAGTATCGAGTAGTGAGAGACGATCTATCCCCCGCTACTTAACACAATCATGCCGGCCTGCTTCTTCACACTACGCCATGGGCAAGAAGGTGAAGAAGCGGTCGAGGGTCTATTGTCAGAGACTCAGAAGGCCGCAAAATGGCCAAACATTGTATTCCAACTCTAGACCCCCGAGAAAAAGAATCGTGTGAGAAGAGGGTTTGTTGGCGTTTTTTTCGTCCATAGGACAGGCTATAGTCTTTCGACCATACTGCCTTGTCGACGCAGAAATAAGTATTCTATTTTCAAATTATAATGCATTTTCCTAACACTATAATTGCATTAAAACTAATGATATCCAAGGGAATTTCGATATTATCTAAGGCAAGAAAATACGTGGAAAAATTTCTTACAAGATTTTTTTGAAACACGTAGATGCGATATTTCAACCGTTAGAGAAATATTGCCCGGTAAACATTGCATGGGTTTTTGGTTTACTTAATTTAACACACAAACAATGTAATACATATGTTGGCATTATTAATAAAAATCAGAATGGAAAAAGGAGGTCGCTATGTCACCCCCTTTTTTTGTATGGTCTATGCGCGTACAGGAATCTATTTAGAACATAAGCTATTTATCTTAGAAGATATTAATGTAACTGCTTCGGTGGCGCAGATGCAATTGCGCTTGCGTTACGAATGCTGTGCTGAGGTCTCGGGTTCGATCCTCGGGTCGGGTAAAGTGATATTGGATTTGTCTCTTTAGAAATACTCAGTATCAGCCCGTTGTCTGGTATTGATCCCAGTATGGCGATAGGCTCGCCTATCATATTATGGGACCGTAATAAATTCGGCAAAAAGTCGTTACACCTCTGCCTACCCATTCAATGATAACAGGCGTGAGTGTATATATATATATATATATTAATATAGGCGTTACACCCAGGAAAGCTATAGAATAAGCAGAAATAATTCTCTTACAACAGTAAAATGCTGTTAAATTTATTTCTATTCTTCCCACAAAATGTACAGAATAAGAACAAAGCTCCTTTCAATTTTACAGTAAAACGTTCAAAAGAAATTCACGCGTTTAATTGTACGGGGTGCTCCGGTAACCGTGAATGTATTATGGGCTTATTAATTATTCGGCAATTAGACGAGAGACGGCTTCATACATGTAAATTGGAATATAATATCATGGAGACGAGCTAGCGTAATAAAAGGCCGTAATAATTAAGAAAATTATAGAGATCGATATTTTTCGTGTAATAATAATAATAGCCCTGTATTAAACATTGCCCCACTGCTGGGCACGGGCCTACTCTATTAATGAGAGGAGTTAGGCCTTAGTCTACCACGCTGGCCTAATGCGGGTAGACTTCACATACCTTCGAAACTTGTATGAGAATTCTCAGATATGCAGGTTTCCTCACGACGTTTTCCTTCACCGTTAAAGCAAGCGAGTGTTAACATTTAAATACACACATAACTTTAGAAAAGTCAGAGGTGTATGCCATTTGGGTTTCGAACTTACGACTTTCGTCTTCACAGTCCGTGCCGCAACCAACTAGGCTATCACTGCTATCGTGAAATATTAAAAAAAATGAAGTGATAACTTTTTCGGCATAGACACTTTTGTGATGGGGAAAAACCAATGAGCTCGCGTGATCGTCACGCTCAGTTTACCTTTGACATAAGCACGACTGTGAGGTTCTATTATCATTATCAAAAAAAGCTACTACTTCATGGAGTGGTTAAAAAAAAAAAGTAATACCAATGTTTTAAGATTTCACTTCTGTCCGTAGTGCCTATGACTGACTGTGTTTTTATGACAACAAAGTCTATAACGGATTTAGGTAGAAATAATTTTTGTTTTTCATATATATGTATAGATTAACATCTTTAAAAACCACATTATTAATCTGTATATATAAAAGAAGAAACTGACTGACTGACTGACTGATCGATCAACGCACAGCCTAAACGGCTGGGGTTAGAGACTTGAAATTTTGACAGTAGGTACCTTTTATCACGTAAGCATCCACTAAGGAAGGGTTTTTGGAAATACGGGTGCAAAGAAATACGTGCTTCACATTTTTTTTCAAAATCATCCCTAAGGTGGTAAAATAGGGGATGAAAGTTTGTATGAAAATCCGTCATTTTTGAAGTTAAATTCATGAAAATTAGTATTTGGCATTTTAGTTAAAAATAAAAAATACATGTTTCAGGATTTTTGGAAATTCCGCCCCTAAGGGGGTAAAATAGGGAATGAAAGTTTGTATGAAAATCCGTCATTTTAAGTTAAACGCATGAATATTGGTATTTTGTATTGTATACTTTTTCTCCCAAACATGACCTCCACGCGGGCGGAGCCGCGAGCTACAGCTATATAAAATAAGAAACTGACCGATCAACGTACAGCCTCAACGGCTGGGTTTAGAGACTTGTAATTTTGACAGTACGTACCTTTTATGACGTAGGCATCCACCAAGGAAGGGTTTTTGGAAATACCACCCCTAAGGGGGTAAAATAGGGGATGAAAGTTTGTATGAAAATCTGTCATTTTTGAAGTTAAATTCATGAAAATTAGTATTTGGCCTTTTAGTTAAAAATAAAAAATATATCTTTCAGGATTTTTGGAAATTCCGCCCCTGAGAGTGTAAAATAGGGGATGAACGTTTGTATGAAATCAGTAATTTTTTAAGTTAAACGCATGTAAATTGGTATTTTGTATTGTATACTTTTTCTCCCAAACATGCCCTCCACGCGGGCGGAGCCGCGAGTAACAGCTAGTAAATAATAAATACACCCAAACCTGTATCGTAGGTATCAAGAACTACGAGGGACTACGGTCCCACAACACCCACACCCAAAACAAATATCTGTTTGTCACACACATGTCTCGGTGTGGGAATAGAACCCACGGCCTCTCGTTTCACGGCCGGCTTCTCGCCCACTGCGCCACGGAGGCTGTCAAACGAATTTTATTATTTTTATCATCTTCAAGTTTTTGGGGTTTTCAAAATTTTAAAACTGATTTTTTTGCTGTCAAGTTTTTAGTATTGTTTTTACTGGTTATTTTTAGTGATTGCTTATTAGCCTAAAATTTAAAGACTCCATAAAGGGTAGTTCCAATTAGACCATATCAAACTAGATGCTTATAGAGGATTCCTCTATATGTAGTGGACACGCAATCTCACTTCATCTCCGTATTTTATTAATAGGGCGTGTCCAGGCGTCTGCCAGACGCCGTTCAATTCTCAAAGTAGTCCTCGAGTTTCGCAACAACTGTCTCGTTCACACTTATGGGAATATATGAGAGAGAAGAGCATAGATGAGCATAAGTGTTATTCTGAAACCAGACACTGGTATTGTTTGAGCGTAATTTGTTTTCAAATATAATAAGCTAAGTCTCTTTTATTGTCTCATGAAAAACTGACCATATTAATTGTGGGCTCCTTTTCTACTTAGCCCGTTACACATCGGGCCATTGTGCGTGTATGTGCTAGCTAGTTATCTAGCCAGCCTAGCTCCACCAGAAGCGCAGGCACATCATGGAAAGGTAAAAAGCTCGGCGAATGTGGGTGTACTGGTTATACCTTTGCCTACAACTTCGGGGCTTACAGGCGTGAGTGCGTATGTAGATAAAAATCTTTATAATGCTAGGAACATCAACAAAACTATGCAAGATGGATATTTAAAAGGCATAAATACAATGTTTATAATTTAATGATTGATTTACACGGCACTGTTACACATCTCAGTGCTTAATATTAACACACACGCATGTCAGGATTCACTTAAGGCTTCTCTTTATAATTAATCTACCAGCATTACCCTTTTAAACTGAACAATGCCATTGAACCATTTACGATTACTTACTGCCCCGCGAACGAACCACGAATGTTCTCACTACTAACTCACTGCTACACCACTAGTCTTCTGAACTGAACCCCGGAGCGCCGAAAGCACTCCGTTTTATATTAAACATTTACTACTCCCAATTTCGTTGGCATTATTAACTACCCCCAACTAGTCTCCTAAATATCTCCGTTATACCTTCGGTATTTATAATAATAGGAAATATCCTAATAATAAATCATATAGACATATATAAGAGTACTCATGAACTGACAGACCCGCTTGCTTCCTCTCTGTATAATCAATACCCGTACAGAATCCTCATTATTCTGAAGACATGTAAATATCAAATTTCTACCTACTCGGTGACACCGCAAGCTCGAAATCATTACGTAACATACATACTAATACTATAAATGCGAAAGTAACTCTGTTTGTTTGTTTCACGACTAAACGGCTAACCAGATTGTGATGAAATTTGGCAAGGAGCTAAATTATATCTTGGAGAAGGACATATCCTATCTTTTTTCTGAAAAAACAACCTTGAAAGGGGTCAAATAGAAGTTCAAAATTTGTATGGGAAATCCATAATTCCTTGACCTAGGGATCTGGAAATTCATATTTAAGTTTTTGGTAGGAAATAAAGAAATACGTGTTTCACATTTTTTTTCAAAATCATCCCTAAGTGGGTAAAATAGGGGATGAAAGTTTGTATGAAAATCATTCATTTTTTAAGTTAAACGCATGAAAATTCGTATTTTGTATAATATACTTTTTCTGCCAAACATGACCTTCACGCGGGCGGAGCCGCGAGCAACAGCTAGTACATTATATTTAAGACAGAATGTTGAATTGTAAAGTCGATTCGCACGTGTAATCATGCACGAAGCGTACAATATTCTAATTATGGATTTTGTTAATGACAAGCACTGGGATATTGAGAGTCTTTGAAGGTAACGACAGATCCGAAGAGCACTCCAGAGATATCTCTGTTCCAAGTATTTATTTAATTATTCAGCCTTTAATGTAAATCGATTAACTATTGTCTGTTATTATTGGTAGATTAAATTAATATAATACTAGCCCTGTGTTAAACATTGTCCCACTGCTGAGCACCCAGAGGAGGCCCCTCTATTAATGAGAGGTGTTATGTCTTAGTCCACCACGCTGGTCTAATGCGAGTTGGAGACTTCACATACATTTAAAATTAGTACGAGAACTCTCAGGTATGCAGGTAGGTATTTCCTCACGATGCTTTTCTTCACCGTTAAATCAAGCGACAATTAACGATGAGTAAACTTCAAAAAAGTCAGAGGTGTATGCCATTTAGGTTTCGAACATACGACTTTCGTCTTGACAGTCCGTACCGCAACCAACTAGGCTATCGCTGCCTCTATTGGTACAAATTATATTTAATGAATATACATTTAACAATTTTACGAACATAGTTTTAATTTTGTGTTATACGCTATCCCTTCGAAGAAGGCGGATCCCCTGAAGGCGTAGGCAGAGGTTTAAGCTACACTCCTGTATTTCGCCGAGCTTATTACCGTCTCATGATGTAATAGGGGGAGAACCTATCGCCATACCGCTATTCCAGACTCCAGGCTGATACTGACTATATGGTGGTAGAAACACTTTTACCCGAATCGAGGATTGAACCTCAGCACAGCAATTACAATTATACCACATAGGTAGTTCGGAGATATAATCTTGAACAATCGACTTGAGTTATTAAAATTCCAAGAAGAAACTCGTTTTATTCAAGCTCCATTACTCAATTTCGCCGTAAATAAGATAAATTTATCATCTCTAATAAATTGGAAAAAGTATCAAAAAGTTCATCCCAAGCTAGTTTCTTTATCAAATTTTACTTCGCAAAAACTACGTCGAGTCGTATAAATACAACTTCTATAGAATTGGCTGCCAAAGGAAGTTATTAAAAGACAGCCATTAAGAAAATGAGTTGTGTTAAGTCCTCTCTCCTTTATTAAACAAAACATGTTATTTTGTTGAGCACATAACTTAATTATTATGAGAGTACAAGTGAGTTATAACACAATTTGCCTTTTCAAAATACCGTATACTGTTGGGTAGGAGCTTCTGCGCTCAATTATGTAGTTATAAATGCAATTTACATTGATGTGTAGAGTACAGGCTTTACTGTACTATAAAGTCAATTAGACTGTAGTTAGACAGCCTCAGTAGCAGCGATAGCCTAGTTGGTTGCAGTACGGACTGTCAAGACGAAAGTCGTATGTTCGAAACCCAAGTGGCATACACCTCTGACTTTTCTAAAGTTATGTGTGTATTCTTTGTTAATTATCGCTTGCTTTAACGGTGAAGGAAAACATCGTGAGGAAACCTGCATACTTGAGAATTCTCAAAAAGAATTTCGAAGGTATGTGAAGTTTACTAACCGGCAATAGGCCAGCGTGGTGGACTAAAGCCTAACCCCTCATTGGTAGAGGAGGCCCGTGCCCAGCAGTGGGACAATGTTTAATACAGGGCTAGTATTATAGATAGCCTCCGTGGAGCAGCGGGCGAGTAGCCGGCTGTAAAACGAGAGGTCGTGGGTTCGATCCGTGTTTGTGTGACAGATATTTGTTTGACCTAGTGTCAGGACTAAGTGAGTGACTGTTGGGTGTATTTATTAATCCACCATTCTGGCCTATTGCGGGTTGGTAAATTTCACATACCTTCGAAACTCCTATATAGTATTGTACTTGCACTTTTATATAGTATTATACTCAGGACTATGTGTGTGGCTATACAAGCAGACAAACGCTTGCCGCACTGTCACCGTTTCTATTTAATGCCAAGTGCTGTTATGTGCAATGCAGTAGACACGCAATATGCCGCACTTCACTTATGTCGCATAATGTAGTTTATTGTTATGTTTAGGACAGTAAATGAGCGCTTTCTGCAATGTCACCGACTATAATAGGAAACGGCTATACGTTTCCTATTATAGTACAGTATAAAAAACTCTCTCCACGCTATAACCAATGCCGCATATAGTAGAGTACTGTTATGTGTAGTGCAATAGACGAGCAATCTTAATGTTTTTTTTGCCGCGGGGAAAATCCATCTTACGGATACCTTCTCAACCTCGGGGGAGGAGAGATACTTATGCCGGACTCACCGACCTTCCGACCCAGTTTACCCGAGAGACGACTAGATCGGGGCCCTAACCAATTTTCCTATGCCGGTGTACCGACTAAAAACCACGCGGTGGCCTTCTGCAGCGCATGCGGGATGGTTCCGGGGGATCCTTAGAATCACTGGATTGCTGCCGAAACCATCCCACCGCGGTACCTCTACGGCCCGTCTCTTTTAGGGCTGGATGCCCTCCACGTCCCACGGCAGCACGAGACTTCGCGCCGCCACTTGTCTCGGGGTCGCACCATGAAAATATATATTGAAATATTTATGAAGGCCGCACATCCCCCGCTGCGCAGCCGCGAACCCCGTGACCCCTTTTAGTCGTCTCTTACGACAGGCAGGGTATACCGTGGTAGAATTCTTCAAAGCCACCAATCCACAGGGCGGGAGGCGCCAGTCTGTCGTCATACTCGGAGCCTCCTTCTCGTTTGGCGGCGAGCGGGATCAGTTCGCTCCCGATCCCGTTCGGCGCTCTCCTTCTGCGACATGACACGTTCGCAGAAGGAGGTCATCGCACGCCACGACCTTCGTCTGCCAACCATGGCAGCCACCACGGCCGGCATAGAAAGGTCTCCATTGACAGATATTCTGAGAGCGCTGCGTTCTTCTTCCCAGGCTGGACACTCCTCAAGGGTGTGTTGAGCCGTGTCATTTTGGCAGTTACCACAATGGTGGCACAAGGCAGACTCCTCCTTTCCGATCTGACACAGAAACGAAGCGAAACATCCGTGACCCGACAAAACCTGTGTCAGACGGAACGTCTGTGCACCGTAGCACCTGTCAAGCCATTGGCTAAAAACAAGATGCTCTGCCTCGACAGTCCTCAAGCCCGCACTGGGGCTCTCCAGCCTGGCTAACCACTCGTCCAAGACGGCTCTGCGGAGGGAGGCCAATCGGGCCTTGACCTCCCTGGGGGCCAGCCTAACCCCGCGACTGGACGCTTTCTCCCGCCAGAAGAAAACTGACGAGAGCAAGTTGGCGTCTAAATCCCAGGATAGAGTGCCGGCCAATACGCAGGCCGCCTCATGAGAGATCGTGCGGTAGCCCCTGTCGATACACTGCGCCACCAAAGGTGAGGTTTATGCAATAATGCGACACAGCGAGCGTTTAGGGACCCGACCCAAACGGGGCAACCGTATAGGGCCATGGACCGCACGACTCCAGCGTACAAACTTCGGCAAGGATTTCCAGGACCTTCAAGGTTTGGCAGCAGGATTCCAAGCGCGCCTGCCGTCCGCATCAATTTCGGCAACAAAATCTGGAAATGTGGAGCAATCTTAATGCTGCCACTGATGCCGCGTAATCCGAGTGCTGTTATGTGTAGTGCAGTAGATGAGCGCTCTCTGCGCTATCATCTACACTGTATAACCGAGTAATGATATGGGTAGTGCAGTAGACGAGCAATCTTCACGCTGTCACTGATGCCGTGTAATATGAGTGCTGTTGAGTGTAGTGCAGTAGACGAGCAATCTTCACGCTGTCACTGATGCCGCGTAATCCGAGTGCTGTTGGGTGTAGTGCAGTAGACGAGCAATCTTCACGCTGGCACTGATGCCGCGTAATCCGAGTGCTGTTGGGTGTAGTGCAGTAGACGAGCAATCTTCACGCTGTCACTGATGCCGCGTAATCCGTGTGCTGCTAGGTGTAGTGCAGTAGACGAGCGCTCTCTGCGCTATCATTGACGCTGAATATCCGAGTGCTGTTATGTGTAGTGTAGTAAACAAGCCATCTTCACGCTGTCACTGATGGCGCGTAATCCGAGTGCTGTTGGGTGTAGTGCAGTAGACGAGCAATCTTCACGCTGTCACTGATGCCGCGTAATCCGAGTGCTGTTGGGTGTAGTGCAGTAGACGAGCAATCTTCACACTGTCACTGATGCCGCGTAATCCGAGTGCTGTTGGGTGTAGTGCAGTAGACGAGCAATCTTACGCTGTCACTGATGCCGCGTAATCCGAGTGCTGTTGGGTGTAGTGCAGTAGACGAGCAATCTTCACGCTGTCACTGATGCCGCGTAATCCGTGTGCTGCTAGGTGTAGTGCAGTAGACGAGCAATCTTCACGCTGTCACTGATGCCGCGTAATCCGAGTGCTGTTGGGTGTAGTGCAGTAGACGAGCAATCTTCACGCTGTCACTGATGCCGCGTAATCCGAGTGCTGTTGGGTGTAGTGCAGTAGACGAGCAATCTTCACGCTGTCACTGATGCCGCGTAATCCGTGTGCTGTTGGGTGTAGTTCAGTAGACGAGCAATCTTCACGCTGTCACTGATGCCGCGTAATCCGTGTGCTGCTAGGTGTAGTGCAGTAGACGAGCGCTCTCTGCGCTATCGTTGACGCTGAATATCCGAGTGCTGTTATGTGTAGTGTAGTAAACAAGCCATCTTCACGCTGTCACTGATAAAGTCTAGCGTTGTTATGTATAGTGCAGTAGATGAGCGATTTTTACGCTGTCACTAACGCCTCATATAGCCAAGTATAGATTTGATTTTGGTATTGTCACCTAATTGATATATCTAAGTAATGTTGTATGTCCAACAGTAGGCAAAATCTCGTCCGTGAGGTGCGGAGAGCTATAAATAAACTAAGGCCGTTTCTTCCAGCCGATATAACTCATTATAATTCGCTTAATGTCCAGTATTTGTGTTCTTTTATTATTCTTTGAATCATAATTAACGAGATTTCAAACCACACTGAGTGACTTCAGAAAAAATCGAAAGAGGAAAAGTCCTCGTAAAAAGCTCACAAAAAATTCGTAACGGCTCACGAAAAATGCAAAAGATACGGCTTAAACAAATATTCTCGTAATCCGCGGGCTTTTAGTGGATGGGACAAGATTTCAACCTTTATTTGCACTTTTTTAGCTCTTGTAAGATAAATTGTGACCGCGGACCGGGCGAATGTCACTTGTGTATTAGTTCTTTATGTCCTGTAAACATTTTTTCTTGATTGTCGCCATTTTATAACTGGGTTGATCATTATATTTTTATTTTTTTCATTTCATTATGTTTTCATTTATTTATGTTATTATTACAACGAAAAACTCAGTAACAGACCGGAGTCTCAAATTGTTCCCAGTATGGCGATAGGCCCCCTATCACAGCATGGGATGTTAGTAAAAGTGGCGAGATGTGGATGTACGGGTTACACCTCAGCCTACCCCTTGGGATTTGCAGACGCGAGTACGTATATACCTAGTCAGGTCATAAATTCTGTCACATGTTTAATATAAAATAATTGAAACAAGTTTATTCATTATGTAACCATTTATATACCAAAATGAACTTAACAAAACATAGATTCTTATGACACTAAAGTTTATTCAAAATGACCACCGTGATTTTGAATACAGGCCTTCAATCTGCGCGGCCAGTTGTCTATCGCAGCACGAACGAGGTCCATGTCAATATCGGCGGCTGCCTTAATCAAGGATGTCTTGAGTGACTCCAAATTGGGATGAGGCTTTGAGCACGCCTTTTCATCCAAGTGTTGCCATATCTTGTAATCTAACGGATTCAAATCTGGACTGGAGGAGGGCCAGTCTTCGTGCCGGATGAAGTCGATTTAACGCGCCGCCAGCCAGTCTTGTGTGCTCTTCGCTCTATGAGCTGGCGCCGAATCTTGTTGGAATACCCAGTGCCTGTTATTGAACATGGTATGAGAAACAGGTTCCACAAGGTTCGTCAGGACTGTATTTTGATACACAACTGCATTCGTTTTTACACCTTTCTCACAAAAATGTACCTCTGTTAAGCCCCAATAAGAAACTCCCAACCATACCATGAGCGAGGATGGAAAATGACCTCGTTGGACACGCGGAATACGGTTGCTCGCTTCTTCACTACTGTGTGCGTACACCTTATCATTTTGTTTGTTGTAGCTCTCTTCTAAGGTAAAAATTTTTTCATCTGAAAAAAGAATTTCCCGATATTTTTTTCCCGCGTACCGCTTCAACAAAGCGCGGCATCTCTTCAGTCTCAGGTCCATTAGACGAGCATTCAAACGATGTCCTGTTTTTCTTCGATATGCCCGAAGCCCTAAGTCTTCATTTAACACCCTTTTCACCGTGGTTCTGCTTAACCCCATCTAAAGGGCCAACAGTTTCTGCTTACGTTTGGGATTTCTTTGAATTCGCGCCTTCACCGCTTTTATCACTGCTGGAGTCCTAACAGACCGAGGGCGACCACTTCTTGACCTGTCATCTACACTAGAGTCTTCATTGTATCGTTTGATGGTACGATAAACGAATCTTTTGGTTATATTAAAATTTTTCAGTATGTCAAAAATTTGAATTGGCGCGTAACCGCAACGATGCAACGCAATTACTGCAACACAGTCTTCTTTAAGTGTCCACTCCATATTTAAAAATGAGTAAAATTCTAAGAAGTATACATTTTTATTTTCATGAACAATTTGAAATTCGAATTCAATAAACTTTTTTGTGGCCAGCATTCTAAAATAAAAGTTTTTACTGTGTGACAATACTTATGACCTGACTGTGTATATAACTCTATTGTGACCTTCACATCGTAGTAACAAAATATAACCTTTTTCCAGATAAATTATTACACGACAGGGTAATTCGAGACTGTAATATTTATTATAAAAATAAACCTGAAATCTATTTCTCTTATAAACCCATAAAAGAGGCTAATAAACAAAGCCGGCTTATTGAATTTTATGGCCATTTGTTTAGGATTACCCCGAATCTGGATTTAAATATGATTGGCAGCTTATTTATCTAGCAAATGAAAACAAACGGTCGAAAATATTGTGATAAAATTTACCTTTATTTTCAACCAACTTCAAAAAAGTATACTATGAATTCGTCTGTATTTTTTTAATGTTTATCTTAGTATCTATCTATATCCATACTAATACTATAAATGCGAAAGTAACTCTGTTTGTTTGTTTGTTACCTCTTCACGACTAAACGGCTAAACGGATTGTAATGAAATTTGGTAAGGGAATAGATTATATCCTGGAGAAGGACATAGGCTATATTTTTTCTCAAAAAACAACCTTGAAAGGGGTCAAATAGGAGTTCAAAATTTGTATGGGAAATCCATTATTCCTCGACTTAGGGGTCTCTAAATTCATATTTAGGCTTTTGGTAGAAAATAAAGAAATACGTGTTTCACATTTTTACACAAAGTTAAATAGTGAGAGAGTGAGGGATTGAGAGAGTAAGAGAGTGAGAGAGTGAGAGAGTGAGAGAGTGAGTGATTGAGAGAGTGAGAGAGTGAGAGAGTGAGAGAGTGAGAGAGTGAGAGAGTGAGAGAGTGAGAGAGTGAGAGAGTGAGAGAGTGAGAGAGTGAGAGAGTGAGAGAGTGAGAGAGTGAGAGAGTGAGAGAGTGAGAGAGTGAGAGAGTGAGAGAGTGAGAGAGTGAGAGAGTGAGAGAGTGAGAGAGTGAGAGAGTGAGAGAGTGAGAGAGTGAGAGAGTGAGAGAGTGAGAGAGTGAGAGAGTGAGAGAGTGAGAGAGTGAGAGAGTGCGAGAGTGAGAGAGTGAGAGAGTGAGAGAGTGAGAGAGTGAGAGAGTGAGAGAGTGAGAGAGTGAGAGAGTGAGAGAGTGAGAGAGTGAGAGAGTGAGAGAGTGAGAGAGTGAGAGAGTGAGAGAGTGAGAGAGTGAGAGAGTGAGAGAGTGAGAGAGTGAGAGAGTGAGAGAGTGAGAGAGTGAGAGAGTGAGAGAGTGAGAGAGTGAGAGAGTGAGAGAGTGAGAGAGTGAGAGAGTGAGAGAGTGAGAGAGTGAGAGAGTGAGAGAGTGAGAGAGTGAGAGAGTGAGAGAGTGAGAGAGTGAGAGAGTGAGGGAG